>CM056381.1:74625258-74763488 GCA_029718625.1 Synaphobranchus kaupii | reverse complement strand
CATGCCCTCTCATGTGCGGCTGCCCTGCCCTCTCTCTCAAGGTAAGATCCAGCCCAGGGGCATCTGGCTCCCTGCCTGGGCTGATTCATAATGGCGTGTAATGACAGCTTGATGCGGATGACTCATTCGCATGCTTACGTGTTCCAAAAGTAATAACATGTTTACCCTTTATTGCTGTGTCCCTTTGTTGGCCCTTGGTAAGTTGCATTTAGGTTTGTTGGTGGTTTATATGGTGCTTTTATTGGGGGGGGGGGGGGGGGGGGGGTTATTGAGTATCAATAAAATACACTCCACATTATCATAATTTACAACGGTAAGGGGGTATTCTCCCATGTGGGGAAAGGACGGTGGAAACTATATGTGTTAACAGTAGTCTAAATCTCATTTGTAGTTAATTCATTTATTTGGAATGAACAGCCATTTAATTGTGCGGTACGGTATTCCTCCATTTATTTCACCTTTAATTCGCATTCTTTATTTGTCAAATGTTGATGCGGGATACGAGAGAAAGACCAATGTAACAGACCTTACTGAGGTTAGCAAACTTACTGCGTCAGTGCGACAGAAGAAAAAGGAAGTAAAAAAACAAAACACATGGACTAAAACAAAAAACATGTAACCAACAACGCTGGAATTAGGGGTGCTGCAGCACCCTCTCTGAACGATTGCTACAATATATTAAATCTGTATGCAATACATTTAATAGGCTACCAAAGGTAATGTAAATACAGGGAAATAGTTCTGTATCAATGATACAAAACAACTTAAAATCTCCGTTGCGTTATAGCAAACGATTTGTAGTTGCGATTTTCAGCACCCACATCTTCCCGTGCCTATGCATGTACTCTCACCGTAGCTACAGGGAGATACTGAAGATACTGACCCTGACCGGATGATGCTTCGTGAAAGCACCCAACTGCTTCAGGTTTGGACACTCGATCCTCAATCCTTGGTCAAATTTGAGTATAAATTTCAGGGTTGAGTAGTATGATATTAGTCCATGGTTCACTGATGAAGGGGACCAAGAATGAATGCTATGAGGTCATTCGAATGCCACCGTGTCACACCGTAACATTAGAAACGTATGTCTTCTTTTGATAAGATACTGTACATGATTCTTGTAATGAATAATTATTAAGTCCTCCCAGAAGTAGGACCCGCTTTGTTGTTGGAAGAGCAAGGAGACAGGGAACAAATATTTACAGCAAAAAAACTTACAATCGACTACTGCAATGACATTAACACAAATATATTTTCCCTCTCCTGTTACTTGCAGAACCTTTTATTATCATAATTATGTCGAAGCTAGGTATTCAATATTTGTTCTCTAGAAATGTGTACACTCTCCCCCTTTTTTTAACTCTGGATTGCTGAATCTCCCGTCTGCACAACTAATTTACCCTTGGGGTATTAATAAAGAAACCTTGACCTTGACCTTTTTAATATCGAAAAAAAATAATGACCCCCCCCCCCCCCCCCCCCCCACAAAGTAATCTTTAAATAAACTTTTCTAATATTTTACTAATTTATCAAAACAGAACACAAACCACAACACAACGACTGCGTTCAAGTAGGCAACGTTATAGGCAACGTCAAGGCCACTTGCGCAGGACACATAAGAGTAGCCAATACATCAAACATGTGAAGATGTGACATTAGTACAGCAAAATGTAATCCATAGCAAAAGACTAATTACTGCACAGTGACAGCTTATAATAAACCACTGGTCTTGCCTTTACGCTGCAGGGCCAGGCGCACTGCTAATCATGAAACTCAAGAAAGAAAGTGATGCAGGTGAAGGCCTTCTTCAGGGCTTGTATTCCACGGTGTGAAGAATATCACGGTGTACGTGCGTGGCAGCGAAGGTCAGTTCAAATTTTTTTGGAGTGTTTCACTATCGCAATTGCAAGCCACGAACGCAAGCTGCAAAGCGCGTTCATGTTGTAGGCAATCAGTAAATCGGCATCAGCATTCGGCAATCGCGCGCTCTCATCTCGTTTTGGTTTTGTATCGAACTTCTGCGTAGCGCTTCGCTGTTTTATGTGGGCTCGCCGCGGGTGTCAGGAGCCAAGGTTCCGATGGGGTATCTGGGGGGTGGAAAAATCCTCTTGCGGTCACATTCAATTGGAATTACACGTTGTAATATAAAAGTAATATAAAAACTTTATAGTAACATTAGGCGTTTTGCTATTTGTAATATTCAATTTAAGATTAAGCTACTGTCACCAAGAAGCCATCCATCTGTAATGTCACCTGTGACACAAATCACAGTTGCTCAAAATATAGCTGCCCTGTGTGTTGCCAGGGTTTTTAACCGCAGCATCTAAAGCTCTGTAATTGGAATCACGTACAAATATGTTTATCGAGTGGTACCCTTTTCTACACAAAAAAGTAAAGTATGCTTTATGTCAGTTACTTTTGTGAGTGCTTGATAGGTATGATGAAGAATGAAAAAAAGGCTAAAATTTCAGATGTTGACACATGGCAAGTGGCCGAAAAGACAAAAAAGTGTTCTAAGAAAAATATTTTAAATATTGGCAATTAGCTGAAAAGGCAGCATATTTACAGTTTTGAGAATTGAGAAATGCTTAAACAAATTGTAAAAAAAAAACTGTAAACCATAAGAACCCGGGCAACTTTAAAGGCCTTCTCTTGCTGAATGGTGTCACACGCACAAAGATTTTGCTGCTGTGAGAGGCACACATATCTGCATATGAGGCACACATATCTGGCTTTAGCAAAAGGCAGGGGTGTACAATCCAGGTTCAGAAAGTAAATGTCCTCCCCAGTATTTTGTTAAAATCACGTGGAGTTGCTAATTAGCACAATTCTCAGGAGGTAGAACTAATTATGGGTGTAAGGAACACAAGGGCCGTGTCCAAATACGACCCCTACCCTACACCCTTTTGAGGGTGCATATTTGAGTCCACTTCATCAAAAAGCTTTTGAGTGGGTGACTTTTTTTCACAAATGGGGGCACTTAAAATACCAGGATGAACTCCTTATTTCCGGGGTTTTGTTGAGGAAATTCAGGAGTACACTCATCTGCACAACGGTGCACTCATCCGACAATTTCAGTAAGTAACCCGGAAGTAAAAACACAAAAGACATAGAGTGTATATGCATATCTATGGTACAAGATAGCTTCATATTACAAACTACTCTTTAAAAATTTTTTTAAAATTCTATCTTCATTCATAATCTACACTTTGTAACAATCGTCATATGTTAACTGATTGATATTCTCAATAAAAAAATAAAAAAATAAAAATATATTACGAACTACTTCCTCACTAGTTTGGATTTTTGTAAGATTTTTGCGGGATTTATTTCGCACACTGCTTGCAAAGTGAGGGGACAGGGCACATAGTAGACAGGGGTCTGAGTGGACAGGGGACAGTGGACAGGGAACAGGGGTCGTATTCGGACACAGCTAAGGACTTTCTGACCCCTGGACTTTACACCTCTGGCAAAAGGTGATGAGATGAAACCATATGATTCTGTGTCCACTCCTCCTTAACTTTAATGGTAAGCCTTGCAGACTTCTTGAAAAGAAGATAGTCTCTTTCTAGCAAGCTAGCAAGCCAGCAAGTCTTTTTACCAAGCTAGTGTTTACATAAAAACAGTAGCATAGAATATACACAGAGAAAAGTAAAAGTTGTAAAAACGGAGAGACATATTGTTTAATGATGGCCATACCAATAAAGAATTCAATTGAACTCAAACGAAATTACAAATTGCTTATCCTTGGTCAAGTTAAGAAATTTTATGTTTTTAACTTCATTAATTAAATGCACTTGTCAAGTGGGTAAAATAGTTTTTCTCTGTGCCGTGTACAAATGATTGTAATCACATTCTAGCCCTCCCACCATCTGCTCTTTAAAAAAATAAAAATAAAAATAGTGGAAGGCTTAATATTGCCTAAAACCTGTTCATCTTATTGAGAGTGAGGTGGTGTAAACTTTCCTTTTTGATCATGCCCATTAATATTGACAAAAATGGCTTTGATTGCTTTCTTTTCTAGGCTGAATAAATTGTATTTGATTTCCTGCAATTATTTCCTCTAATTGAAATGTGTGCTGTGGTGGGTGTGTGCGTGTGTGTGTGTGTGTGTGTGTGTGTGTGTGTGTGTGTGTGTGTGTGTGTGTGTGTGTGTGTGTAGGGGGCACGTAGGGCCATCCTTTTAAAGGGTATTGCAGCAGAGAGATCCAAGCGGAACTGAAACGGAACAGGAACAAAAACAAAAAGCCTCAAAGACGCTGGTGGACCCGTTATACCGGTTACCGTACAGCGGCCCACAAATTACAGCATATATTAGCATATATACATATATTGTAGCCTCCTTTTCAGCTGATAACAGTTTTATGATATCTTGCATTAAACATTTGGAGCATGCTGGGCCCCATAGTTCACCCTGCTATTAATGTATTGTACTAGCAGGCTTGTTGTCTCAGAAGGAAAACTGAGAATCAAGACATCACCCCAAAGACACACTTTACAAAATCCAATTGCTCACATTATAGTGTGAATGTAAAGGGCTAGATGTTGTCCAGAGCTCAGCGAATCCCCTCAGGAATGAGAGAGGACTAGTGTTTGACTGAATGAATGACCTTTGACAGGAAAACAAGGGGGATAAGAAAGCATGGACCATTTAGCTGTGTCTCCTGGCTGTGGTTTTGTTAACAAGATCAGAAGCATTCAGTTAGTGCAAAAACAGCCATGGGTGATGAATCCATTACCCACTGCCAACAAGATGTCATTTTAGGCCTTTTGTCAGCTGTCACACTGAAATGGTCAGCTTTGTGTCCTTATTACAATTGTCTCTCTGCAAATAGCTGAAATGTCTCATTCTACACTGGTTGTAGATGTTTCAATGGAAAGAAAATGATCTGCATTTAAATCTATGCATATTTGAATTCAAGACAAAAGATCAGAAATTCTCCAGTGAAAAAGTCACACGATCTTGAATGTCAAACTTTTTTTTGGCAGGCTTTTCAAATGTCCCCTTTGCTGATGCTCAGACAGCCCTAAAAACAGAATTATTGTTTCCAGCAAAATCTATGGTTTTAGAAAGCTATAGAAAAAAAGGCTTTAAGAATAAATGAAGATTAATATTAATATCAAATCAGGAAGATGGCAGAAGAAGAATCAATGTCCATGAAATGACCAATCTCTTGCGAGTGTCCCTCAAAGCCCCCATATTAACATCGACTGACCTGTTCAACTTGCCTGTTAGACTCTCACAGGCATCATGAATTATAGACATCTAGCAAGGTCAGGCAGTCGCTAATGATGGCTTTCTTTGTCCCATCAATCAATCTTCCTGCTAGCCCTGAGAAGGCCAGGTGGAAGAAAAATCTAATGTCATATCATTTAATCATTTATTTGTTGTGAGATGATAGCCAACACAACATTTCACTGATGGCCATTTTGAGAGCTACATCCCCATCAAGCGGATTCTAAATGATAAGAAAATTGCATAGTTTATGTTGTATTTGGACGACATGTGTTTGTTTATCTATGAGTTATTATGCATCATTAAAGAAGTAGGTTAGTTTTTCTTATTGTTGGTGAATTGAAGCCCTTCCTAGTACTTTTAAACGATTTGCAGAAGGGGCTTTGCACCCAAAATTAACTGGGAGGTATGTTCCATGTTTACCTAGCTTGAGCTTTATGGAGTTGTACACGATCGCCTCATCGCAACTTCAAAGGAGTAGAGATTCCACTCAATTTGAAACCCTGTTTTTGCATTAATAAAGGAGTTACAAGAGTTTTAGGAATAAAAAAAAATGTGTACATGCTCGGAAAAGAGTACATGGAATCCTTATATATTTGGACGAATCAATGAAGATGGAATACATTGTTGAACAAGAAATTAAGAAAATGTTGACAAATCACTGAACGTCTGGGAAAGGTAGTACAATGCACTCCTCCTACAGGAAAAAAAAACTACAGGAGATGAAGCTTGAAGATTATTGGCGCAATACAATGAACTACAAAGAGGGAAGCATGTACTAATGGTTGAACAATCAATCAAGGAAGAATCTATGGAAGAAGGGTTGAGGCTGATCCCTGATCCTCCTCTTATAGATCCAAAATGGATATTGACTTTGATGACCAACCTTGTTTGCAACATGGCACACAAAGAAAGGAATGCAACAGAAGGCGTTTTGCAAGAGATCATGCAACCCAATGCGAGGCACAGGGTGGGCGCCCAGGTGAAAAAGTAGTATACTTTAATGTAATAAAAATATACTTTTAAGTATACAAAGGTTATCACAAGGATACTTTTCCTTTTTGTACATAATTTGAAGTATGTTTAAAATGTACTTTTAAAAAGTGTACTTGAAGTATAGTCTCAAACACACCGTAATACTTTTAGGGCCCTATCTTGGCGATCTTGGCGCTTAGTCTAAGCGCATGGCGCTAAGTCCATTTAGGGCGTGTCCAAGTCCACTTTTGCTATTTTAACGGCGTGTTTTTTTGGGCGCTAAGCACGGCGCAAGGTGCAACTGGGCTGAACCTAGTCTCTTCATTAATTATAGGTGTGTCTTGGGCGTGACATGCAATAAACCAATCAAAATGTCATATCCCATTCCCTTTAAAAGCCTGCTTTTCCACCTTGGCGGATTGCTTATGATGGCGAAACAGACATGCTCGTGCGTGTTTAGTGCGATCAAGGAAAAGGCTATATGGATCAGTAGCAGTAGTAGTATTATGAGTTCCCAGTAATTCCTGACAGTGCTGTTTACAAAATATATGCTGTTAAATTTCGTTAAAAGCACCTGCAACAGCTGAGAATAAGCGACCAATTGCTTCCTTCTCACCTTAGAAAACGCCAAATTAGCCTGCTTGTTTAACGAATTTCGTGTTTTATTATGCAATGAACGCATGTTCAAGCTTCATCCGAAGTTCATTAGGCTACCTGCATTCTAATTTAGATTAATAACATAACTAACGTTATTTTGCCTTAATGATGACACTAAATACAACAAATCTGTCAGGTTGGCAACCCATAGGTTCAGCATATTTTCCCTTGTTTTATAATGTCCTGCTTATGGAAATGTGATCAACCTTTTTTACTGGTAGCGTAATACTTTAAAACGATTCACTTTCCCAGGAAGACAGTGAAAAGTGCGATGTACAGCAGGGGAAACAGACCTGCTCTTGTAAAGCGAACATGCAGATAATGGAATAAAATTAATTGTAAATTAATTGTGTAACAATTTGTTTCTAATTAGACACTTAGTTCTCTTTAAAATCTTTTGTTCAGTTATGGAATAACAGGCGAAATCAGCGGGGTTTTAATAAGCTGAGGGTATGGAAACCTTGTCAATGTAATTTAAAAAATATGAAGGACGAAGAATAGCTAAGGTTAGGCTACAATTCAGTTAACATGATGACATTTATCTCTGTTTTTTAACCATAGTCTATCGAAAAAACATTATGCACAGCGAGTCCGCTGTAGCCTAGGCTATTTGAAAAACAATAAAAGCAATATTCACTGGACAAGGTTTTGAACTTTGTTCAGTCACAAACCATTCTATTTAGCCTACTTATAGGCTGTATTCCTAGATACACAGAGCTGTATTGTAATGACATCTGAAGCGCATTTTCAGAACGCAAATGTCCGTCTATTGCAGTACGCGAGTTTTCCATTGAATGACAATTCACGCATTAGGTGCAAAGACAATTCGCGCATTAGGCTTGATAGCTATAGGTGTTATCAGCTCCTTTTTAATGGATAGCCATTGTCCCGTACCATCGCACATCGCCTGGATGTTGATGGAGTGGGCTGAGAGCAATGTAATGTGGCATTGTTTCCCTTCGCTGAGGGAAAGGTATGTGGACCTATGGAACCTTTTATTATTATGCATTTTTGATATAGCCTACACAATAATAATATTTCACATTGTGATCTAGATATTTTAGTCATGCCTGTGCACGCCCCTGTGTGTTACAGACAGTAGGGTATGCGCGTTGTGCACACGCCTATGTAGACGCACTTATATGCGCCGTTAAAATAACATGTAAACAACTGCGACATGACTTTAGACCAGGTTTGTGGTGGTTCTAGCGCAAGCGCTTTCTGCTGGCTCAAGATAGCAATAGGCCAAAAAGAATCCTGGCCACTCCTCATCTTAAGACCAACACGCCCAGTTCACTTGTGATGGCGCAAGAATACATGCTAGTTAAAGGACGTAAGCGTTAGGCGTTATTATGGACCTAGCGCCGGGTGTAAGATAGCAAAGACACTTGCGTTTGGGTTAGCGCCGCTTTGCGCCGGGTGTAAGATAGGGCCCTTAAAGTTGGTTTCAAACGCACTGGTGACATAATGAAATTGTACTGCAAGTGTATTTAAGATACCAACAAATCATACTTTTTGTTAGTGCACTTAAACATACTTAAGTAAACTAAAAATAGTCCCGTTTTAACATACAGACATAGTGTACTTAAGCATAATAAAAATAGTCCCATTTTAACATACACACTGCACTTGAAGTACACTTAAGTACGACTTAAGTTCTACTTTTGAACAACTTTAGTGCAGTTAGTATACTTAAAGCGCTGCCAATTTAGCACAAAGTACATAATTGGTACTAAAACTAATAAAAGTATACTTTGAAAAACTATACTTCAAGTATAATCTTTTTTCACCTGGGCAGAAATGACCAAAGATAGGACCGCCGTCTTTATAAGAAATGCAAGTCATAAATCTGGGAATTATGATTAAATAATTTTTTATGAAATTATTCATAAGAGTCTCTCAGGTAGTGATCTCCCTAACTCTCTCCCTATCTGACAATTATTCAAAACTGAAAGAGTGAAAGATTGTATGCTCAAAAGATTGTATGCTTTTTGTACCACCCATTAGACAAAATTTGCCTGAAGTCCTTGGGAAACATCAAGTTAATTAACGTATTTTCTATTTTATTATTTTTTTGTAGGCCTGTCCCATCACTACAACATCCTCCTCCTTCAAGCCCTAATTACCGCTCATTGATTATTGATTATTGATTCAGGACTGGGTCTATGTGCAAGCATCCATAATGTAATCCAATTTTACCTTACTGAAATGAGATGTGTAAAATGTATGACTGACACAATGAGTATTGGTTCCCTTGTAACCAAAGGCCTTGCCTGTTACCTCGGAAAGCTGAGCAAAATACTTGTAAGTCCCCTGCATGAGACGTTTGTCATTATAAACGTCATTTATTTATTCTGTATAAGATTTATTCTGTATGGGCAGAACGGAATAAAACTTGACTGATACTAGGATACATTTCCAATATCATTGTCAAAATCTTATTTGTGTCTGCAAAAAAAAAAAAAAAAACTGACAGCATACCAAACAGTGTAGCGGAACAGGTATGCCACCTCATTGACACACAGGACTCTGAGCACAACAACTGATTTCACACCGTAATGACCGATGCTCCCTTATTTACAATAGCCATGAAACTACATTATTTGACTTCCATCAGATACATTACTGTCGCTTTATATCCTGAAGATTGTGCCTTTTTTCCCGACGCTACCTCTAATTTACTGTGTAACTAACAATGACGTGCGGAATATGTAGCAAAGAGCTCTTTAAAAAAAGAGTTACATGTTTTGTGCTTTCGCCATTTCCATCAGCCACGGTACACGATGCAACATAAATTACCTTAGCAAATGAGGGGCTTGTTATCATTAGACAACAGCTTTCTCGAGTAGAATTGGCACTAATTGTATTTGACAATTGTGTTTTAAGTGTTCTCAAGGGAGCTGACTAATCAAATGTCATTAACCATCTCTAGGTTTTATTAATTCCATAACTAAGTGCTCAGTGTTAAATGAATGGGTGATTAGTGGTAAAGTAGTGGAATGAAAATGAGCTCTTAATGAATTCTCATTAGATGGATTTCTCCGGAACATTTTTCTCCCTTCTTTTTTTAATGTCTTAAGGCCAGTTGACTAAATTAATGGTAGAAAGCAAATAATCAGAATCCTAACCTTTACTGTACTACAGATCGCAGGACAGATATTTTTGTCTTTTTAAAAGGAAACAATGAATGTTTGTACTCATTTTTTTTCACTGGAGAAATTGTTCGTTATTAGGCCATCGTTTTGAATGTCCAGCAGGGACATATCCATTATAATGCATATAGCTTTCACTTATACATATTTCTCCAGGGAAATATTAGCCTGTACTCTTTTATCCAGATTGTCAGCTTTTTAGGCGTGAGTGTGTGCATGTGTGTATGTATGTTCCTGAAAACGGGGGGGGGGGGGGGGGGGGGGGTTAGATTATTAGATCAGTCTCCTTATTTTCTGCATAGTTTGTGGTTGAGTTCTCTGAAAATAAGAGCAAATTTTACATCCATAATTTATTATTTTGAGAGACGCATTGGTTTAGTAAACAGGAAGCTGCGTGGGATAAATTAATTTAAGAAGGAATTAGTCATCTTTCTCCCCTTTAACCAGCTCCTGAAGGAATGAATGTCATTTATCTGAAAACACATGTGACCCTGATCCATTGAAAAATGTATCTTTTCATTAAGAATTCATCAGAAAATATGTGTGAGTGTGCTTGGGTGTGTGTGTGTGCATGCTTGTGTGTGTGTGTGTGTGTATGTGTATAGTTTACATGGTTAAAAAGACAATAGAATAGAAATTAAGAAAATAACATTTTTATCATGAGTAGGTTTATGAAAAAAACATGCCGAATTTAATGTATTTTAAGGGCCGTATTTCTTATGCAGAATAAGCTTCTGCAGTTATTAAGACCTAATATTTACATTGTATCTGTCAGTGTAATGGGAATTAAAGCTTAAATAACTGCAGATAATGCAATAGATTATTACTGAATGATAATTAAGAGAGAATACGGAAAACTCTCCCAGCAGATTCTCATGCAGTGGTCCCTGTGGGAAAAAATGGGATACAGTGGAAACAGAACAAAACCGACTACTTAATTCATTTGAAGTATTACAAGCATAAATTTGGACTTTCATGCATTTAGAGTTCATGGCTTAAATTAAATCAACATGTCCTTAACTTTTTTTTTTCTTCACAAACATGGTTTATGGCATTAATTTTAGTGATAGCTGAACCATGCCAAACCATGGTTGTGAACAAAGACACTGAATATTGCGAGTTTAGGACATGTATATACTGAATCCAGGTCTTTGTCTTTCCTACAAACAACTATCTTCTTGGATTTGAAGGCTGATATAAGTTAGTTTCCTCTCCCGCTCTTTTCTTAGACAGAGAACACAAACAAGGGTACACAGAGGGCAAAGAAAAAGCAAGGGCTTGAAGCCCTGGTGGGAGGATTTTGACATTGAAAGTATTTGGCAATCAGGAATGGATCGAAACAGATAATAGATGTTTTGGAATCTGCACACCCAATGGAGCGCTTCTTTCCCCTTTAATCTGATGCAGCCTCCTGAAAGCTCAGCTTTATCGGCTGACTGCCTCCACCCGAACTCCTTGGCTGCATCGCCCACTAGTGGCCGAAATGGGTAACTGCCCGACATTGCTCACGAGCCCCTTTTGAAAGCCTGAGTGAGACGCTCTGACGTTTTGACTTCCTTCCAATTAGTCCTAGTAGGAAGTCCTTTTATTGTGCTCAGCACGGTGTGTGTCGGGCGCACAAAGTGGAGCGCAGAGGCTGACGAAAGAGGGGAAAGTGAACAGACGTGTGAACTGTGTTCTGTCAGGGCCTTGGAGGAAATGTCAGGCGTCTCCTTGCCATCAGTGACACCAAAAATGTAATCTCTTCTTGTTCAAAGCTCTGCAGAGGCAATTAAGCATGTGACATTTACTCTTTTTAGGCAATGCGCGAGCTAAATTGCCACCGCGCTTTGCAACATTACAGAAAGCTGGCCAAATGAACAGCAGCCTTCAGTACTGATGGAATGTATCATTGAATAACGGCAAACAGGTCTTCTTGAAACACACTGGTTTCCTGAAATCTTATTCTAATGAGAGTTTAGCCAGTGCTATAAGGTCAATTGTGCAATTTATTATAAAATAGCCATTTCGTTTCGTTGCTGAACGCGCTGCTATCCTGGACCATTATTGGTCACTTGCAAAAGTAATGATTTTATTTCAGCAGAACAAATTGATTAAATGAAGATGGAGTTAAATAAGTGGGAGTGAACTTTGAACTCTGACCTTGCCTCTTAAATCTCAAAGCCACCCCACCCTTCCCTACCAAAAGAAGAAGGGGCAGGAAGGAGATTATCATGCATGCAGTAATCGTTTGAGACGGTGTGTCAGAACTGGAATGCCGTGATTTGACTGGATTAAGTCGGAAAAGGTCGGATCTTGGATCGGAAGCTAAGTCACAACAGGGCCAAGTTCTTCACAAGCCCTGGGGCTGTCCTGACAAGTTAAAGAGCCGGAACCGGGTTTTCTTTCAACTGCCAATACACTGATGCTGACAAGGAGACCTCTAACCAATCAGAAGGCCCCAAACGCCTGCTGAACAGTATAATTGTTAAGCGTGTCTCTCGCTATCATCCATGATTCTGAACACAATTTACTGACCCAAAATGAGATCATGCGCTGGTGTAATGAATGTTACAGTGAGCTGTATCATCACCAAGGCTGACTCAAGACAATCATACAAAATGTCCTTCTAAATCAGATGAGTGTATACCTTACAGGGGGAAATGACACCGTGGAAAATATGTTGGGCATGTGGAGGTGAGTCAGAGATCATCCGTTGAATCAGAGGGTAAGTACTGCACAGCAATGATCTGGATGTCCAGCTTCCCCAGCGCTTTCCAGCAACCCCCAAACTTACATCTTATGCCTCTGCTCCAAAACCGCAGGAACAATCTTCCCTCTTCTTCGCCATTAGATCTACGTGCGCTGTCAGGGACACCTGTGTGTGCTTCTGTTCAGTAACTGCGCGTATTGTTTGCATTGTTGTGCTTGAGGGATACGGGATCCAGGAGTCATCGTGATATCCGTTCGGAGTGGGCCCGCTGTGTGTTAATGCCCAGTATTCATAATGCATAAAGAAGCCTTAGGGCTTATCCGTACATCCTTAAACGCCTCAATTCCTTTGTGTTGGTCTTAGGCATTACGGGCAGGATTGGGAAGAGAGATTGTTTGAGCGCTGATGAAATACAATACAGGTGTACGGGTGTACAATACGGGTGTACAATAAGTGTCGGCAAGGATATTGTATTCCTCAATTCAAATCCTTTCCTATTCTCTCATATTTCATGCTTTTTTTCATTTTAACTATATTCTGAACCCTTATAAGGTACAAACAACAGAGTAACCAGCTTTTATGGCTTAATTATGGGATGTATTTGCAACAGCATGAACAGTACCATAGTGCCAGGAACACATGGTAAGAGAAAAGGTATATATAACCCCTAGAAGAAAGTGTTTAAAAAAACTTTATCAAGTCGCAAAGAGAAAAAAAATGACAGAGTTTTGGGAGATTGATAGAATCTTAGGAATAGCTAAGGTCCTGTTTTGCATTCCTTATGCTATAAAACCAATGCCATTCAGTCGTTTTTAAGAAAACTTGTGTCGTCAATTTATGTTGAAGTTGGTGACGGGCTGAATTCTTTTGCAAAGCTCACTCTCTCTCGTCTGTACGTGTTGCGGCATAATATGATTGTCATCAACTTATACAAACAAAGTGTGTCTCTAAATAAATACATGCATCAGTAAATGTGTGTGTGTGTGTGTGAGAGAGAGAGAGAGAGAGAGAGAGAGAGAGAGAGGGAGAGAGAGAGAGAGGTGGCCAGCCCACAGCTTGCTCTACACAGGGCCCTTAAGGCTGAGTTAACATGAATCAAATTACTCCTAATAGTCAGGAGAATCAATTCTGACCGGGAGCACTTGCAGTCCTGTCAGCTGCCATTCTGCCTGCCTGCATTCATTTGGCCCGGGCGCTTTAATTGAGAAGCCCGGGCTGTAAATTGTAAATCAGAATGCGGTATGGACATTTTAATCAGCATTGACTCCTGTGTGGAAAATGAAAGTGCTCTCCTGTCGCGGGCCTCTCGTTAATGAAGAGCGGACACAATCAGGAGCTATCCATCTCCACAGCTTCCAGAGGGGGGGTCGGGCTCTCCGCCAATGTTTATAAGGTTAAACATCCCCTGCCCCCCCCACGCTGAAGGTGCTTCCCCTCCTGTGAAAAAAGGGACGCATCGGTGCGCAGACCGCCTAGGCGGACCCGGCGTGATTAACGGCACGCGTGTTGCTCTGCGTCCCCCGCGCTCCGATTAAAAGCGTCCGTTCGATCTCGCGGAGCTGCCGCGTCAAGGTTGCGACCTTCGCAGATCATCTAACGCTTAGTGTGCGGCCTAAATTTATGTGTGGTATTTTTGTGTCATTGTGTCATTTAGGTTTATGAAGCCAGACCCTTTATCTTTACACAGATGGCCCAAGGCACTCAACATCATCCGTTTTGCTCTTCAACTACAGAATCTTTGGTTTGAGGTTCTTGTCTCATGAAGCCATTCAGTGAAAATATTAGCACTGACATACCAATCCTAGGGGAATAAGAAATATAAGGACACTTTGCCTTCAGTGGTAACTGTTTCATCTAAACGAAGCCACATGAAGGAGCAGAATACGCAGTAGACATGACAGCCACTGGTTCACACTTAAAAAACTGGGCGGAGTCCCCAGGGCCTCCAGGATTCGTCAACAAGACGTCTAATCAGAGGTCAAATGAGACATCTCATTACCGTAGTAATTAAGTGTGAAATAGTCATCATAAATTATCGTATTACAGTCTGCTAAAACTAGGGGCATAAAGGAAATTAATCACGGGTTCTGGTTTGTTTTCTGGCTTTGAAATATCGGCGAGATCAAGCCTGATGCTGATAACAGCTAACAGTAATGGTAGATGACTAAATGCTTTGCCAGCGCGGATGAATTTGCGGATTGAAGCCAGCTCTCTTTCAGAGATGTCCTTCTTGTTCTTCCTTCTCTACCTGAATGCAGAGGCTGAAAGGCTCAAAATAAGTTTAGCCTGAGCCCTATATTTTACAACTCCTGCAGGCAATGTATTGGTGCAAAACGTGTTTTGTGTGTGCATTCTAAAGGTACTTCATAAAAAATGAACCTGGAAATAGTTCAGGGTACCTCATGTATATTAAGTAGAAATGCACCCGCTTTTATGATAAATTGCCAGGGTAACAAGTTCAATGCAAGTGTCAGATTCTTATTTCACTAACTGACACATTAGTGGACATATTATAATTTGCTTTTTTTTTCTGGAACCGGCTCTCCTCCGAGACCAGGTCTGGACCATAAGAGTCTGAAAGGGGGGGGGGGGGGGGGGATGAGAAATAGGAATCTAAATCAACGTCAAACATTGTCTAATCATTTTGGGCCACTATGTAAACAACTATATGCTGAGATATATAGACAGCTCGCAGTAGATTCTAAAATAAATGTAATCTGAGGGCTAAGTAGTCCAGAATGGCGGTTGATGGTGGCTACTGTGGGGAAAATGGTGGAATGAAAACATGGGAAGCAACGGCATTATTCTTTACAATTAATCCTGTAGTCTTTACAATTCTGTAGTTTGTCTCTGTGAAATGTCTGGTTAAAGACACAGTACACAAAATGCACAGAAATGAAAATAAAATCCCTACTATCTTCCAACCTGCCTCTCCCCCTCTTACTCGTTCTATTATTTAAACACAAATTATTAAATTAAATAATTAAATATTTTTTTCAGGCATAATTGTAAAAACTAATGTGTGAAATGTCTGAAGTAAAATAGTATATTGTGTCAGCCTGTGTGTTGTTGTGCCAGATGATTAATTTTTGTGGGATTTATACACATGTAGGATTATTTTGTTGCATGGGGTGTCCATATTTCATTGCTGTGTGCTCCATTGTGAAAGATTTGATTCCCCTCGTCTTCCCTCTCACCCGTCTACCTTGTATGCTGTAGAATAGCTGTTCCAGTAAGAACACAACGTATCATATCATGTTTTAAACCAAACGAGGACAATGTATGGGTAACCCTGAGCGCTACTTCGTTCAACTGACATGCTTTTGCTTTAACCTTTGCTCCTTGTCATTTTCAAGAGCGATGCCACAACCGTTGTTTTGTGTTGTTCGGAAAAGCAATCTGCTGATTTACTCATCATTGTGCGCTGGAGAAAAATAAGGCCGAGGTATGACGTGCGTGACACTTTGCTTGCCCCCGGCTTCCCAGACAGAATCGATTGCAACAATCAGATCTTGAAGTCAAAGTGTCAAGGAAATCTTGAAGCGATATGAAACTCATAAGTTATTTTGTAAATAAAGAAAGCAGCGCCCCCTGTTAAATACTCCAGAGCAACTCAATTTAGAATAGAATAGAATATAATAGAATAAATGTATGAGTAGAATAAATGTATTTTTCCCGGGGGGAACTTCAAGTGAAGTAGCTGGCATGCAAGAAATTAAATTTAAAAATGTACATAAATTACATTAAGAAATACAATTACCAAAATGACATTTGCTGTTATTACAAATTAGAAATGAAGAATTATATTAAGGAAATTCTAGTAACAACATACATAAATAATTACATAGAACATACAGTATATAAAGTACTCAAAATCAGGAAACACTGAAATACATTTAGGACTACGGTAAATCGTCAAATTAAATTAAACATTAGAATGAAGGTGTGCTGTGTCATTGAGGAGCCGAAAAGATGTTGGCACAAAGCTGTTGAGACCTCACCTTTAAAGGATAAGGACATCAGCCTTCTTCCTGATGGGGAGATGTCAAAGGTCAAACAGATGATTCAGGGGATGTGAGGTAAGGACTATTATACTTTCTCCTTCCTTGCCTGTCTGCTCCTAAAACGTTGTTTTCGTGGTTATTTGTTACTTCCCTCTAATCGTACTAGTCAGTCATTTCAAGTTACAATTGGGTGTGCAATGTCATAATGACTCATCAGGGTAAAATAATAACAGCAAAGAAATTTATTACATTCGACTCCATTCATAATTCTTTTGATGGGTTCAAGTCTGATATTCTGGAAAGACTGAAGAAGGTTTGGGTCCTGTACTATGGTAGAGTTGCTCTTTTAAAAAAAATAAATAATGCTTTATATATTTAGGAAACCACTTTATTTTTAAATAAAACATTTTTTTTTTAATAAGAAGCCATCTTTATAAATCAGTTGTTTATAAATATAAAGAATATTTTTTATTTTTTTAAAAGAGTAACTCTTTTTGCTTCTTATTTTGAGATAGGGGTTGGCACTTCAGGCCACCATACTTTTCCTGTGAAAATTAAACGTTTTCATCATCAACTGAAGTTCAGAGTGAAAGCTTGATTTTTGACTCATGTTTCACTCATGCATTCTTTCATATTTTGTTAGCTTTCATTGCTTTGTGTTTGCCTAAAAAACATGAAAGCCTTTGTAATATTCATGTGTAGCTGGCTGGCTGAGCAGAAGCTCCATTTAAAAGTCACATTTAGTTCAGTCCTAAGCAGCCCAGGTGCAATGGCTATATTTTCAACTTTCATTCCTTCTGTCCTCCTTCCATCCCACTACATCGTTACATTACATAACATTACATTACAGGCATTTTGCAGACGCTCTTATCCAGAGCGACTTACACGTCATTCGCATTTTTACACAGTATCCATTTATACAACTGGATATATACTGAAGCAATGCAGGTGAAGTACCTTGCCCAAGGTACAACTGCAGTGTCCTATCTTTCGGTTACAAAGCCACCTCCTTAACCGTTATAGCCTGGGCTACTACACTGCCGCTCTAGAGTTATCTTGTGGCATAGCTAACGTTCAAACTGGTGGAGTGTAGGCTGTACATAGGCCCATGCTGCGCTTGTGGTGTCTCCTGCAACTGAACCACCCAGAAACCCTTCTCATGTGTAATTTTTGAGGAAATGCTGAGAGAGAGAGGGGAAAAAGGAAGGAAGCGTACACTCGGAAGGGCACAGTGCTAGAAATGGATTGGAAGATACCCTGACTTGTCCTCAGTGTAACATTCAGAGAGCAAGTCCCTTTGCGACCAGAACCCCCCCCCCCCCACCATGCTCCGCAATTATCATAAACTTAGTTTCCTTTGCCCCCCGGTGCACGCGGAGAATGGCTACACTTATAATTTCCCCCTCACTATCCGTAGATTAATTTCCCAGAAAGCCCTGTCACCACTGTTAAAGGGACAATGGGTGTGGGGGCGGGTGCGGGGTTTTGGGGAATAGCAAAAAAAAGAGAGAGAAAAAAAGATAGCGGACCGAACGAGGGGCTGTGGCAAACGAGTCCTGATTTCCTTCCTTTTTTTTCTTGACAGATCATTTTGTGTGCAGGCATCTGGGGTCTGGCTGATAATTGGCATGCAGATTGCTACTGATGGCTCCATACAGCAGAAGAAAAGAGAGGGGCCGTTAGAATAATGAGGCAGGCTTTCAGGTGGACGGACGAGGGAAAGGGGGTCAGACCGAACGCTCCAGACACAATTCCCGCCCCCCACCTGGTTTCATTCTTCATATTCCGCCGGGCCGCAACGTTTCATTATTTTTGCTCTCGTCTCGGGAGATGAGGGCAGCCGATATTCTTCCTCTTCCCCCGTGCGTTGCTCCCTCTCGGTCCCCCAAAGTCGGATTGTATGAAAGCAGGCATTCGGTGTGATGAGCTGTATAATGTACACAGTTCTATGGCAATATCACGGCCCATTGTGAACTGGTAATCACTAAGTGCTCAGAGTTTTAATTAAAGTAAGATAATTAATACTTTCTCCTGCATGGGTCTTGCTCAGGTACTCCTAATACACTCCAGCCAGGAAATTGGTATTTGGTGGTGCTAACAGCTGCTAATGTACAACAAAGACAACGACAATGGTCATTTTACAGTCGTGGAGAAATATTGGCCTGCCTAGTAGCTTGTGCTGTTTTGCACTGAGCTTCTGTGTAAAGATACTCCCATACCCCTGGTACGCAAATGTGGCAGTGCTGACTGTGGTTGGCGGCCCCACAGGGTGGGATATAATTGGCTGAATAATTGACTCCTCTGGTCAGTAGGGGACTCTTCTATCTAACTGCACCAAGTGTGCATTAAGTATTCTTCAGAAACAGAATGAACACAGCTCGGCAGGCGGTGGGCTGTAGACTGAAATGAAGCAAATTGGGCATTGGAGGAGAGGATATGCTCCTTTCCTCTTCTGAATTGACAGAAGGACTATGGAGAAAAGTTTTACCACAGCACAAATAACAAGTATGCTAGTGTGCATTGTAAATAGCTATACCACATACCTCCATTTCTTCTTTTTTTAGAGCCTTTTTGGGTGTGAATTCCAACTTTGTTATTCAGATTTACCCTTCTTCCTCAACAGTTCTTGTAGGCCCTCATTTCTCATGAGAGATCTTTGATGGTCACACATCAGCCTAGCTACTAGTATCTTGGATTTGCATTTTATTTTACACATGTGGAACTAAAACGACTCAGTCTCGAAGATGGTGCATGTGTGTAAAAACCCTGTAACCCTTGATTTCCACTTGTAGCCTAGGTCAACAACTACCCACCACAACTGGTTTCCATATTTTCCTCTCCTCAGCAAACAACCATTAACCCATTAAACACGCCACAGTTTCACAGTGATATGATGAGAATAGTCAAAAACTCATCATCGCATTGCATGATTGTGAGAAGTCCCCTTTTTTAGAACAGAAAAATAGTCAAATGTATATGAATACTCTGACAGATGGAACATATGTCCTTTTCCGTTTTCTCAGGTGCTCAGTCGCTTGCATGTTAAAATGGATAACGTTCAGAATCCAGCGCCCCAGACACGCCCCGTGGGCCTGCGAGGCATTTGAGAAAAGGGGACCATCATCGGCCTCCATTTCAGGCAGCGGCGCCACGTGACGCTCCTGCAACCGCGCACCCTCGGCTCCATCTCCACTTCCTGTTCCCCCCCCTGTTTGAGGGCGCGAGGGCCAAAAGGGGGCTCCCCCCGAACAAGCTTTTGATGTCAGCCGAGGCCTGGAGGGCACGGCGTGGCCGAGTGGTTAAGACTCCGCAGCACAATGGCTGCTGTCACATCACCGCCGCCCCCACAATGCCGCGCTCTCTCTCTGATTGCCCGTAATCCCTCCAGCTACAGAGATAATTAAGCAGAGCTGTCATTTTCTCCCACGCCACCCCTCCTTTTGATCAAGCCCTCAGACAGGTAAGTAAAAAGGGGAATTAAGTTGCGAGTGAGCGCCGCTAAGCTTTCTGTTGTGCACGCCTGGATCAGTCTTTTTTCTTTCCAAACTCGCCATTGTCTGTTACAAAACGCGAAGATTTTAGGTTCAGTTTATTGTTATGATTTTTTTCTTTTGGGGGGGGGGGGGGGGTAGCGGGGAGGGGGCTGATGAGTGGTTGTTTTGCACAGTTGTAAAAGAAAAGGGGAACATCTTACATCTGTCCAAACACGTGTCTCCCATGGTGGAGATCATTGTCAGTCCCACATACACAGCTGAACCTGGAATGCTGATGTAACAGTCTTTCCGAATCAAGTTCACTCAGTCTGGCTTATGGTCCAATGTCTACTCAAGGGAATCAAAACGAAGTAAATCTACTGGTTCTTCCTGTAGAGTTTGTGATGTCACTGCCCCGTGGGGTGTGGTTTTCTAGATGGCTCTGCTGTTTCATTGGCTGTGCCACCCAGTCCCTCAGCTTGACTACAGAATTGACCCTCTGCCCCTTTAGCTGTCTGAGCATGGCGAATAGAGGACCTCTTTATTAGCACTGCAGCTATGGATTAAGTGGTTTAATTTGTGATCGATAGAATTGGATCTTATGGTATGAATTGCATATAAATTCCAGATAACATTGTCTCACACCTGTCCATCAAACAAGGACGGGCTACCACTGATTGAAACAGTGTATGCAGGTTTCCTGTAGATCAGATCTTCAGTATTTCCCAGAATGCCTGGAATGGAATGTCTTTCAGCCCTTGGGAATTATCACCATGGAAATGTTGAAGTGTCTGTGTCTCTTCCTCTCGTACGCTCTCGTGCATTACAATCATGAGCATTTTGTTAATTTTAGCTAGATAAATCACGTCATAAGGCACTGGCACGCACTAAGCATGACAAATCTGCACTTGTCTAGTCTTGAAGGAATTCATTAAAGGGTAAAGTACAAGCATGATTCCAGCACCAAAAAATATAATTTGCTTGATGGATGCTGCCGCTCTGCAAAACCCCGTCTGTGAAAACAGTGGGGACACGTTTTCCATCATCTTCATTCTCTCAGCGTGGCGGGACTGTGTACAGAACACTCCAGATCAAAGCCTTAATTGAAAAATAATTATGGACACTTAATCACTGAAAGCAGCGGGCTAATTGAAGTGAAAACAAGGGGACAAGCCCGGGCCCTGTGAATTGTCACATAAAGGCGATATTGTGCCGCTCGAGTCCTTAATAAGCCATCCTCTTCAAACCCCATTGTCTCCCAGCTTAAATTGCAGAGGGCTATTAGTGGAGATAATTGGCTCTCTAATTTAGATCTCACTACAGAATGCATGACGGATGGGGGCTCGTCAGTCAGTGATGTGGGCATTCCGTCAATGCCCCCTGCCGGAGCCTGATTGGTTAATTACTCTAGGCTTGTAAAAAAGTTCTCTATCAACCCTCAGCATATCTGCGACTCCAGGACACATCACCTGGTGAGGCGATTTCTGATTTTTCTTTCGAGTCCTAAGGTAATGTCAGTGAAAGGAAATAGCCTAGCCCAAAGGTGGAAGTAGTGATATCTGCATTGTTTGTGGTTGCAGCACCAGAAGGTATAATCAGTATCCACAATTATCAATGGATCAGTTATCAGGTGGTTTTCCCCTGTGCCTAAACAAGGCACTGTTACAAAACAGATATTTGTTATGACTTTCCCCTGGGAACCCTTGGCACTCACTGCATTTTCTTTAAATGGTCTAAAAATAAAACAAAAATGCAACGTAGTCACTATAGTATATCATCAAGGGGAATCAGTGTTTGAATATGAATCTCCTATTTGCTTTAAATAAAAATGATAATAAAAATTAAAATTAAAACGGGCATTATACTGAACAACAAGCAAGCATGATATTTCAACACTGAAACTAACCTATTTAAACCTATTTAATTTTGCTGCTATCTAGTGCTATCTCTTTTCTTTATTGTCTCTAGACATATAGCCCCCTCAGCTACAGTAGGAATACATAGCTAGAGTCCCACAAACCAGCACAATAGCAATAGCCAACCATGATGTGATACACATACAGTTACCTCTTTCAGTTAAATGATTAACTGATGCGACCTAAAAGCACCAGACTCTCCTTTCTTTCATGTCCTTGATTGTGTCTTAGTCTAAACAGGCTTTTATGCAATTTTCTAGCAAGCCTGACTAAAGCACAGGGTAAGAACATCTTGGAAGATCGGCTTACAAATTAAAGGTTGCCAAACAGCAAAACAAATACAATGAAGGTCAAAGCTAGGTGATAGATAATATAGATAAATAAGATAGGTGGTATTCTTCAAAACTTTGTGGTTTTCTGCTTGTTATTAAAATGGCAAAATCTACTGCACCCTTGAAAGAATAAAAAAGCAGCATTATATTTTCTTGAAAAATACATTCTTGATTATTCATCCAGCATTAGTAAATATTACTAAATATTGTTGAATTTTCTTCAGTCTGGCCATCCCAATCTAATTTTTGATAAAACATACGTACATACACTAAACATTGTAAACTCAGCGACAGAAATGTATTATGTAAAGTTTTAAATAAATTGTTATTGATTATATATTAAGCGTTTATAACCATAATCTGAAATGTTACTGAACCTCTGCTGTTATAGCGATACAATGCATGTCGTTTTTTCTGAATTTTCTGATTGTACCTGTGAACTCCAGCATAAATAACTCTTTTGCTCAGTACTTGTGAGTCAATTGATCAATTGACTCATTATCTTCAAGTCCTGGGGGACCCGTGTATATGCTTGTTTTTGTTACAGCCCATCTCTTGATAAATTAAAACTTAAAGGCCCCACAAAACAGAAGTCAGATCACATTTTTCCTAATGCTTTTCAGAAGGCTTCCTCGTGAAACCGGACGTTGGTGCGGGACTTCTTTTTTTTTTTAAATGGGCGGGCTGTCGCGGTGGCTAGCTAGTTAGCTTCTGGATAGCAGTGCTCAAAAGAAAGTTAACACGTTAGCCAAAATGGATGACATTGTGTCTCAAATTGAGGATCACTCTCCTCCTCCATCCCCCTCAGTTGAAGCGTCATTTCTGTGGGACAACGAGGGGCAGGAGGATGAGAACGAAGAGGGAGATGAGGACGGGAAGGGCGAGGATGGTACCGGGAGGGAGGGAGATCACTACGAGTATGGGGGCGGCTTCGCTCCATTGCGGCCCTATATGTTTGAGCCACCCCCTGTTGCTGCTGCTGCCGGAGCTGCAGAAAATGCGGTTCACCCCCGAGAGAATCTTGATGTTTCTGAATGGTATGATAACAGTCGCATGTAACATCAACATCTGTAATAAATATTTGCCTAGAATCCGGAATCCTGTTTTGTTTTTATATTAACGTTACCATTACCGCAATAACAGGATAGCTGTGTGCAAATTGCTGGACAGCAACAACTACTGCCACTAATAGTAGTCGTAATATCTGTAATTATCAATATCTCGCAAATTTGAATCTGGAATCCCAACAATTCTCCATCTTTCTAACAAGGGAGACTGCAGTTCTTGAAGTGTAGATAATATAGCTAAAGTTACATAAGTAGATAGCTACAGATTATTTAATTAATCAACAACAAAACAAGCAATGTAAGCTACAGCTAACGTTACACCAGAGACAGTAGCTCCCAGCTAGCTAGCGTAGCGGTAACGTTAGTAAAAGAAAGCAGACTTGCACAAACTTTATTTGCAGACGTGCCTAAGTTACCTTGAACGACAGAAATTAATGAAAAACAGCCATTATAAATTATAATTTCAGCTCAGCTAACATTTTTAACCTACCTTTACTTCTCCTAGGCACCTGCCTCAGTTTCAGACCAGTTTCGACGGTGATGTAACCCACTCAGTCTCACACTGGCATGCAACCTTTCTCGTTTCTGGCCCACTCAGTGAGGGAGTAGAAGCTCCCAAATCCCATCTGGACAGCAATTGCATTCGTGAATAAATAATTCTCGAAATGCAAATTACAGATCCTTGAGCTCGAGCAGATTGCAGCCTCCTTCCTGTGGCCAAATTCTAGCCATTTTTTTCGTAGCCATGCGTTTGTGGGGAAACTAAATAGCGTGTGAGGACTCTCACACCTAAACAAGCACTTTTGTCCCATTTTGTTTGCAGTTCGCACTCGCACTGACAGTTGCTAACTTGCTACTGTGAGCAACCTAAGTTACTCTAAGCTAGCTGTCACGCACATTGATGTTGAGGACAAGTTGAAAATCGAGCAATGTTATTGGAGAGAAAAACTTTTTTTCACGTCCTGCCAGTACAGGTACGCGTCACCAAAATGTCACACAGCCGTTTACAGGAAGAAGTGAGGAAAACATTTAGCCGCGCAAATATCAACTTTAAATAAAATGTTTGTTTTTTTTGTTCTGCATCATGCCCTTGAAGTACTTAAACTACAGCTAACCATTTCATCACTTAAAAGATGTTAATTTTAATTGTGTGGGGCCTTTAAGAAAGTAAAGACACTAAATCACTAAAAAATAGTGATTAGCTGCTGCCCACATAGCAGCCACTTCCGCCTGCCTCCGCCCCCGATCGGGCCCCTGATAGCCGGGCAGATCATGTCCGTCCTGTGCCTCTGGATCGGAGTCGGGCCATGTCCGCGATACATGATTACGTGGATCTGGAGCGCATCTGGGCCCGTTTTGGGCCAGATGTAAAAATAAACTCTGGATCCAGGCCGGAGGCAGCTAGGACCATTCATAGCAGACTCGGGCCAGTTCTGGCCCTTTTTCAAACCGGCGCCAGTTTTGGGCCACTGTGCAAATTGAAGACGAGCCAGATCCGTTTTTACCAGGAATCCCCATCAATCCATTAATTCCCACATAGCAGACTGACACTGGGCCGGATCCAGGATGGATGTAACGCAACAACTGGCCCCGTATCTGGCCCAAGGTCACTTTGCTATGTGGAAATCCATGGGTTGCAGTTGCGGTTGGAAGAAAAACAAGCATACACAGGGTCCCCCAGGGTGGAGTTAGATGATGTTGTTTTTAAAGGTTCTGGACTGAAGTTGTTTTGAAGCCATTCAAGCTCCTCCTTCAGGTGTTGTGGGAAACGAGATTGCATATATTTCTCCTGAACGTAAAATAACATGTTATTCCTCCTCATCCCCCAATCTGAGTATTGTCTAGGAAAAGGCTTACACACTGAATAATATTTAATCTCTTGGGATATAAAGACAGACAAAATATATTCACTATTTTCCCATGTAGAGGGAAATCATTTAAATATTTATGCTATTTTCTCTGAATTGTGTGTCTGTTTCTAAACCCACTCTGCCCTCTAGAGTTAATATCAGAGTAGTACAGGTTGCTGCTCAGACTATTTATTTCTGAGCATGCTCAAACATTTTAACTTTTCTAAGCTATCATACTGCATATACATACTTATGCCACCTGTCCTGTGTGCGGCCCCGTTCATGGACTTGTGGATTAATCATTCAGAAATATTGCATTATTGAGCATAATATTTAGTGGCATTGCTAAAGATTTGTGAATAAGTTTGTTGTTTCAGAAAGGTAATTACCAGGTGGCCAACCTTGATGGAGAATAAAAGCAGCACTAGCTCATTCAACATTAATTCTCTCCCTCCATGAATAGACTCTGATAAGCAGGGTGTGGCCTGCACAGTGGCCCGGTCTTGCCAGTATTGACAGAAAGATAAGGGTGAGGAACGCTGTGATGGGAGCCAGGTGCCTGTGTCTAAGGCCTGGCTGACATCAAGTTCAACTACCTGCCTTGGTTTATGTGAAGACCCACAATCTCAAGGTCCCAGAGTTATTCTTTTTTTAAAACTGACACTCAGGGAAGGTGTTTGGTGGGATCAAGCATAAACATACCTTTTTAAAGGTCATACCTCGCTGCATGCTAAAAAAAAATAAAAAATGGTTCCCTGGATTATTATTTTCAAAGGCCTGTGAAATGGTTCCAGGGAATTTTCAAAACACTCTCAACTTTATACTGTCGTTTAAACATTAAATGGAAAAAATGGTTAGGAGAACTGGTGGATTGTTATGAGAAATACCCTAGGTACAATTTGAATAAGGTTTTTAAAAAATATAACCTCTATGGTGTGCAAATACTCTACTCACATAGCGTGTATTCGCCATGGAATGGGTCACTGTTTGCCTTGATAACATATTACCTAAGAATGGGTGTCATGTCACAGCCTGATTAGAAACCCTTAACTGTGAGATCAGAACTACATACAGAAACTACACACACTTGTGAAATGAGTCTGGAAGGGTGTTTGCTTTCTATGGGAATCATAATTCATAGACACTCTTAGTGATACTGGGCTTTTGTGTGTCGAATATATCTGCTTCAAATCCAACTTTTCTGAAAAAAAGTCCCAATGACCTCAAAAACTACTCCCCAGGTAATGGGAGGTTTATTCCCTTCAGCGACATTTTGAGCTTGACGTTGGCTGGAATGGGTGGTTCAAAGCTTTGGCGTGACTTTGGCTCTTATTTGCTCAAAGCCTTTCGACGGTTGGTTGGTTGACCGCCACCTGAAAGGTACCAGATGGTCCCGTCTCCACGCAGCGCAGCGCCTTTACAAAAAGCGGGCGTGAGCGCTCACATGACAGGCCCCCCTCTGAGTCACACAGCCCAGGTGAGCCCAGGTCATCCGCCCAGCCCGGCCTCAGTTCCTTCGCGGCTACACGTCTCAGAGTTCGGGTCCTTGCAGCTGTCGAATAGAAAAAGTGCAGCCCCCAATCCCGATCCCGTAAAGATGGGCGCGACAATGCTGCAGACGGGCGGCTTCATCCTCGGCGTGATCGGCACGGCCGCGGTCATCGCCGCCACGGGCATGAATAACTGGAGCAGCCAGGACAGGCAGGGGGACGTGGTGACCTCCGTCTACGTCTACAAGGGCCTTTGGAAGTCCTGCGAGGTGGCCACCTCGGGGTTCACCGAATGCAGGCCGTTCTTCACCATCATTGGCCTGCCAGGTGGGTGCTGACCGCCTGTTTTTTTTCACCTTGCGGCCGCTTTCTCAAGCAAACCGAACCGTGTGTTTGACGGAGGCTCCGTGTCTGTTTGTGAAGGAGTCGAAAAATAGCCACAGGAACATGCAATTGAGTTGTTCTGGGATTGGATCGCTGTGACACAGTTATACATTTTGTGTCATTGTGGGTTGGTCAGATGGTTTATTTATTAATTTTAGAACCTACAATTCTGAAAGTGATATTTCCGGAAAATGGAAAAACATCAGTCATAGGAGACTATTTGGCAGCTGTAATATTTTAAAGGAATATTGAACTTTGAATATTGAACACATTTTCCAGTATAACTAAAATAAAGTCTGTTCAAATTGGACAGAATCTCAGTTGTTAAATTGTCTAAATAGGGACACTTCAAATCATACTGATTACATACATATTTGTTATGTCTTATAATTTATTTTTTCAAATGTACATAAGGAGAAGAAGAATTGGCAGGATTAAACCTATGCATAATGCCTTACAGCCAGTCCCATACATGTAAAATAATAGTAAATACCCAAAATAAGTTCTTCAAGATTTTTAAACATAATTTAAAAAATAGTTTAATAATAATAATTTCACATAAAACCTAAAAAATAAGAATGGATTTAAAAAATACATACTTAGTACTAATTAAACTGAAAATAAAAATAAAAACCATAATGAATAACTGTTTCTAGTGAAAACTTAATTAACTCTAATATATTAACTCTTAACTAGTTAATATCTTTTTTTCCAATAAGAACCTCAGTACATTATGTGATTCAGCTGAATTCAATGTCAAATGAAAATAAAAAATAAAATGAAAATGCAATTGAAAACATATGCCATGATTTAGTTTTGATACAAATAAGTCTCAAATTGGGGTTTATAGGTTGTTGCTGTGGCTGCTTTGAGATATGAACTCAATGGATTCTCCAGCCTTGAGGAATTTCAATGTCTGTTCGTTCATTGTTCAGTTTCTGTGATATTCATTCAAATCCATTCAAAATGGAGAGGCCGTTCTGCCTTCTGCCATGGCGTGTAGTTTTTGATCTTATGAATTATTTTTTTGGTATTTTATTTGTATTTGCCTGACTGAATTTTCCAGAGGTCCATTCCTGCCCAGTCTTTGTGTGCTTTCTGTTGTGTGACCGATACACGGTGAAACTGTCGTATTCACGTATAGTCAATAGAATCATCAAGGTTTTTTTTTTTTTGTCTAAAGGTTAAACGAACACAAGGCCCAGAATCAGACCTAGGAATTCTTTGTGACAATGTTGAAAAGGTTTAATAGCAAAATCCCACCAATATAAAATTGCATGGCGATATATTTTATGTAAACCTCCAAGGCTAAGCTGTCACTGATTCATGTGTGACTGAGTTGACTTGAATATACTGCATCTTATTGAACCCAACTGAAGCCTCATACCTTTGCACGTAAAATAAAAAATAAATGTTTTGTTGATCACAGCATGTGTATTTTACATTACACGTTCCTCTGGTATTTCATGTAGGCTAATGAAGATCGACACTTATCTAAAACTACAGAGACTTAAGCTCCTGATCACTCCCAGTCTTAAAGAAAATGTCACGAGAACTCTCTCCAGTATCAAAGATATAGCAGCTCCTCAGAATCAGAATTGGAATCAAATTTATTTGCCAAGTAAAATTGCACCCACAAGGAATTTGTGTTGGTTTGGCTCACATAGGCAAGAGCAACAGACCTTCGCTGCCATTGTTGTTGATGCCTGAAGAAAGAATTATAATGTCCATGTAACCCTTACAAGAATATAGAAAAATCTACTTTGAAGAAAGTGCTGAGGAAAGGTCTACACAAGGTTTAGGTTTTAGGCTTTATGGTGAGCCATATCATTGTTAGCTAAACGTCAAGTTTCTGTATGACTTTTACGCCCACTCACGAAAACCTGAAGAACAAACACACTTTTTAACAGCAAACATTTCTGTAATACGTAGGTGTAATACTGGACAGATTACCAGACATGAATGTTGCTAAATTTCAGAATAACTTTTTCAGCATTTTCAGGACAGACCTTTGTGTTTCTAATTTGTAGACCAGAGTTGGCTCCTGTTGCTATGTAGGAATCTGTCAAGTTATGCTAAATTAAACTTTTAACAAAAGTTTACGTTGCTTAACTATACATTTTATTATGCAGAAGTTATTGGTTTTGGTAGCACATGTATGAAAGTAGAACGTTTCTACAAAGTATGATTTTAGTTACCATTCAAGAGTTTGTTTTGTTTTGGATGAATCAGATACAAAATGGCAGGATAGATTTGCATATAGATCTTAAGGTAAACGAAACACATTTTTTTTGGAACACATAGTTTTAGGTAATTTGAATGAAATAAAACTTCCACTCTTGTAATTGTATGAAAACCACCTTCTGAAAGCAGAGCAAACCCAAATAAACTTTGCTAAATTTAATTTATATCTTGATAAAACACCTGTTTCCCCGATTGGCTCTCAGGACGTTCTTCCAGCCACCAGTCAAATGGCTGTGTACAAATATGGGCCTAGGACAGAAGTGTACACTGCACTAAGTACACAGTAAAATGTTCAGTGTAAATTTAACAGTATTTATATGCGTCCAAGATGGATCAAAACTATCCCAGTAAAATGTACTCTGTCCGAGTTGATTTAACACTGTAAATGTCACTATGAGAAACCTGTCACACTATATGGGAAGATAAACAAATGGCTGTTATAGTTAATATGGATCATACTTATTGGACAGATTTCATGAAGAGTTTAATTAAGAATCATTTATACATAACTTTTCCAATCATGTCAGTCTTGATCAAAACAATGGACTTATGGGGTCTTGTTGACTACCTTGAGTCATGGAAGGATTGTGGGGACATTTGTTGCCATGGGGTTGGGAAAGGGGAGCAAAGTGAACCTTTTTCGACAACGTGCCAATTGTTCCTTACAGTTACAAGATCTTTGGAGGTCGAGCATAAGCTGGCATTCAGGGTTCATGTTAGAATACAGGAAGTAATACACTTGTGAATTAAACAAGAAGTGAGACAACGCAGTGAAAAAACAACGATTCTCGTTCAAACCCCTCCCCGTATTACGCAAACGAGGGATTAAAAAAACATATTCGAAACTCAGGTAGAGAAACTCAGCATGAACAATGTTGAGCAAACATTAGATAAGCTTTTCACATTTGTACATAGCGATAAGAGATGCAGAACTGGCTTCCATTTCATGACTACACAGGCATCGTGTCGTCCAGAAGGCTTTGTTTCCAATTCACAGGAAAAACAAAATGGCTGCCACTATGTTTCAGTTAATGGGATTCATGTTTTCGGCTTTGGGGCTGTTTTTGATATCGGCCGCCACAGCGATGGACATGTGGAGCATTCAGGACCGTTCCTTCAAATTAGTGACAAGTACCTATACTTATTCTGGACTGTGGCATTCATGTGTTGGGTCAACATACGGTACTACTGAATGTCGGCCTTTCTTTACTATTCTAGGATTGCCAGGTAAGGGAACGGTTTAAGATGAAACTTTGATCTGATTTTCTCCAGATTTACTGTTGGGTCTTTCCAGGTTTTGCTGAGATCTGATTGAAATAACTGAATGTTTGTATCATAAAGTCAACAGAAGCAGTGATGGTTTGTGTAGTGCTGAAACTTACCGGTGTGCTATTCATTTTGTTACATGATTGAAAAAACTATGTATTTACAAGGAAAGGATTTTGATATTTTGAAAAATATTTTATTGGTTAATAGTTTTTTTTAATTTTTTTATTTAGAGAATTTCATTTTTCCCTCAAAGGTTAAATCTCATAGTAGAAAGTCTCAAGGTTCAGTGTACATTGTATTGTTGTATGATAATGGTTCTCTTTTTAATCGTAGCATATTTATCGTAGCATTTATGGAAAGATACTTTTTATTTTTCAAGACCAAAGTGGCATGTACGTAAATGTGAAACATCAACAGATTTGTTGCTATACAGAGACAATCTATGTGGGAGTGAGTATTGACTGTGTCTTTGAAAAAAAAAATTATGTAGTCTCGCTCTAATTTCTCTTAACTGCAATATATTCTACAAAAATATTGTCAATTAAATAATGTTTCCATTTGCATTTACTGTTATACAATATACAATAACAATAATGTTTTACCATGAAAATACAGGCTACAGGTCATTTCACTTTCATTCATAAGTTTGAGTGCTGAACACTGGCTATACGTGGATTCATTATAACGACATCAGTCTAATCCCTTATCAATTATGTCTAAGAGTTTTGTTGTAAATCCATGGTGTTGTTTTGGTTGGCCCACAGCGAGCTTCCAGGCAACGAGAGCACTGATGATCGTAGGCATCGTTATGGGGTCAATCTCCATCCTCATATCCATTTGCTCTCTGAAGTGCATTAGGATCGGGAGCACAGAAGATGGGACCAAAGCCAACATGACCCTGGCGTGCGGGATCATGTTCATCATTGCAGGTACACAAGGCTTTCACGTCTATGGGTCCTCTACCTCAGCTCGGCCTAATGGCGATGCACTTAGATAAACAAAATTAAGCTCACAGACAAGAAAATGAGATTATATTGAATAGAGACTGTGGCCACCCATCGTTTCATAAGCTTGCATTTAGGTAACCAGAGATCTTCTTCCTCATAATGTATTTTCACATTTGTAGCTTAATAATGGGAATTTAACACGTACCTCCATATCTATATGAAGGCTGAAATTAACAGAACATTTTCAGGAATAAATACTCAAACAGTATCTGTAAATGAAGAACAGGAAAATGATTGAGTCAGATTACAGCATAAAATTCAAACAAGTGAAATGGCCAGTCGGATTAATTAATAGCCTACTTGGTTTGACCAATAAAACACTTTCTCTGGGTTTTATATTCTCATGAATCAAATGTGTACCAAGGTGGCTCTCAAGATATTGGCAACACAGTTCACAAACTAGCCTGTTTGTTTGTGAAAGTAGAGTTCACAAATTAGTCCAATGCTCCAAAGCAATCCAGAACGATTTTCAACAAGACCCTCTCATTATTGTAACACTGGTCTTCATTTGAGCACGTCCTCCTATTTTTATTTTTTAGAATAGCTTTTCCGGTGTTCCTTTTAAGAAAAGGTTGAAGTTGTACTGACTAACCTTCAGGACGACATTTGCCCTGTATTGCAACAGTGTTTCCCTTTCTATGCTTCCCGCCCTTTCCTTCTGCTGCCAGCCACAGTGGGCAGCCATGTTTCTCAGACCTCCATTTTGTTTCTATCACAGGCCTTTGTGGTATTGCCGGAGCTTCTGTCTTCGCTAATCAGATCGTGTCCAGCTTCAGGATGACCACATACAACAGTGAATATGGTGGCGGCATAGGTGGCATGGGAATGGGTGGCATAGGAGGGACACTTACTCCCAGGTAAGAAGACTAACACACAGCATCCATTTGTTACCTTGTATGGACTCTTATCAGTTCAGGGGAAGTTAGTCATTTCCTGGAGAAACTGAATTGTTTGATCTCATTACTCTGGTCGGTCTATTTTTCAGGTACACATTTGGCCCTGCCCTATTTGTAGGCTGGATAGGTGGGGCTGTGCTGGTAGTTGGTGGGATTACAATGTGCCTAGCCTACAGAGGGTTGGCGCCAGACAAGTCACAGTAGGTCCTGAGTTATTGTATGTGTGTGTGTGTGTGTGTGTGTGTGTGTGTGTGTGTGTGTGTGTGTGTGTGTGTGTGTGTGTGTGTGTGTGTGTGTGTGTGTGTGTGTGTGTGCGTGTGCAAACGGGATCATATAAAAAAATTACATGTTGTTCATAAACGGAATGAATTTGGATCAAGTGAATGTGAAATTTTTAACAGTCTTCTCTCCATTCTATTTCAGCTTCAATGCAGTGGCTTACAAAGCTCCTGCCCACGACAAGCCGGTCTATGATCACAGTGATGGCGGCAGACATGACAACCAGAAATACGTCTAAGTCCTGTGCTGTCTTCTGTAACCTGTATGTGAAACAAACAACAGCATGACTGCAAGTTATTTTAATGCTGACTGTCATATGAACACCTCCTCATTGCCATTATCATAGTGAATACACATACAGGTCAGCGAGGATTGAAACATTTTGTGTGATCAGTAAAGAATGAACAGCTAGCGTTAAAGCTGGCCTTTTAAAGATGCTATCTTTATCTCTTACTCAATTGGATTTCATTTTATGTCGTACTTGTTAGTGCATCATTTGTTTTACATATAAACTGTAGTTTTAGACTTTTAAAGTGGTAGAAAAAGCAGAATAGTTTTATATAAGATGCACAAAATTCTTTCTTTTTTTTAACGTGTATGTCATTTCTCCAAATGTAGAGTGAAAATGTGTTTTTTTAGATGATCATGTTACAGACAAATATATATTCATTTTTGAACTTTGGTATCACCTGCCATTCCATATATTGAATACAGAATTACCCCATATTACAAAAGCAGCATTTGTTGATTTACAAGCATATTCACGCTTATTTGCGTGTGATGGCACAAAAAAGTTATTGTGGAATACATAGGTTTATTTGGCCAATCTGCCAGCTTGTTATTGAGCACATGATTTCACCTAGATTATTCTGTGCTCAGTTCTCTTCAGTATTTTCTCAAATTGGTTGAAGGAATATACAAGCATGTAACACTTACTGAGACCACTGAGTCCTTCTTCATGCCATTTCCTAATAACAAGTCTTTCCTATGTTTGCTCTATGAAAAAATAAAACCAGAGAAATATTTCTTTTAATTTCGTTATTATTTTGTTTGGAATACTTGTCAATCAGTCACGCAAAGACATTTGGGTTGAGAGTGGGACTGATTCCGGAGGTTGCCATTTTCAAATAGGCTACGCATTTTTATTTTTTTTTACCAGAAAAATGCATTTGACTTGGATTTAAGTTTAAGTTGTTTTATCCTGTTGATATAGACTGAGAAAAGGCAAGATATTTAACATATTCATATGCTTTTACAGCTTACCAGAAGTTCAATTTTAAATCAGTGGTTAAATCAACATGCATTATTTTTTGCTTTATTCATACAATATTGTCTTATGTAATTATTCTCAACACAATACAGAGATGAAATATTAACACAATATGCATTGTATGTATTTTAAACTTGTACTTGAATTTTTTTGTCACCACATAACTGAAAAATTGCTTAGCATAGCTCAACACCTCTTCAAATAATAAAGGCTTTTCACAGATCCACATCTTTCTGGTTTCTACTGTAATTTGATATGATGGTAACTGAATTTATGATGTTCTCAAAATAACCCCAAACTAGAGGCAATATTACGATGATTAAAAATTTAAGACTTTGAATTTAAAAAAAAGTCTTCTTCAGCTGCAGCATCAACTCCATAACGTTCTAGTTTTGGGGTTAGTCGACGTTAACAAAAAAGAACAGATTAGAATATTTGTTTTCAATCAGTCCATTGTGGAAACAGGATGACTATGGTCTAGTAAAAGCCATTTATTCAGCAACATGGAGTCCATCATATCATAATGTCTTCCCTCTATGTGTTTCAAACTCTTTCAGTGTAATTAAAATCCCAAAAAACAACAGCACTTTTAAAGGTCGGACCAGGGCAGCAATGTCACTGGAATTAATGCTGGTGCGACGTACATTACATCAAAGAAAACTTTTCAGATGCATTGAAATTGACCTCAAAAGAAGTTAATGGCAAACAAGGTCACTGACACATTCTGTTTAAATGCATATGTGAAGCAATAATTTGATAAGTCTGCAACAGGCATACATGCATTTTTCTTGATTTCATTTCTGATTTAGTTATACATGCTGTTATACTACTAAATTAAAGTACAACATAGATATAGTATCATTATGGACTTCCAGTGCAATGATTGATTTTGAACATGGATTAATTTTAACACAAGTCAAAGTATAAAAATGACATGGGCACCAATCTGACTCCTGAGGATAATTACGGCTGACAGATAGTTGATATTAATTTGTAGGGGGACAAGCCACAGTCTGTTGGACATATTATGGCCATAGTACACAATCTTTCAACCTGTAAAATTTGAAAACAGAGTGAACATGTGAAAACAAATTTTCCAGACATTTTTCTAAAATATTGGTATACATTGGCATTTCCAAATTTAAATGAAATTGTTGTATCAATGGGGCCTGCCACATGATTTGGTAGTTATTCTGAATTATGTCACAAACGTAATATTTTTTAATTATATTATAGTACATTCTAAATAGCATCTACACTACAGAGGGAGAGTGGTTATGGGAAATATCATCGGCAATAAAGTCACAGACATTCATATTTACACATTATTTGCATTTGTGGTTTACATAACGTTGACATTGCTTTTGGGCCTTTGACCCAATGAAAGTGTTCCTGTTCTCATTTTACCTCTTCTTTGCCTCTTCTACTCTTGTGTGCACTTCATGTGAGAATTTGTATTAAAACAAAAATGTATTAAACTAAGATTTGATTGATATGTATTCTCCTTCATAAAATAATTGTTAAAATTATTTGTGGTGAAGCACACAAAGATATATTAATTCCAAGCACCAGATACAGGACAAGGCCAAATTAATTATCTGCAAATGTATCCTTATGTTGGAATACAGTTAATCATGAAAAAAAGTTCACAAACGTCCACTAATCCAAAAGGGTGCACACAGGTTAGCTATACTACATCAGCGCCCCCTACAGGAAGTGACAACTTCCTGTATGGAGCATAATGTGCGTCCCATTCACGGCATAGATACTGCACCTTAAAATGGTTTCGGTTAAGTAAGAGGCAGATAAAATGTTTCTGTACAGAGCAAATAATTGCTTGAGGTGAATAGTCTTGAGGAGGACAAAAAAGGAGAGCAATTGAAAAATAATTAATTTCTTAGGGACCATTCCATTTACTGTATAGTTGGAGTACAAATTCATCAAATTAAACCTAAATTGCAGACTTTGAACAAAAGCCCTTACTGAATTCAAAGCCCTATTAGAACTAATACATTTCGTTTTGGAATGTTTTCATTGGGATTTAAGGACATGAAAGAAGAGCGAACAAAGAGGAAACTGAAGGAGATTAAAAAATACCTTCATCCCCCATTCACTCAGATGATTTTATTACCCATTCACTCCATTTTATTTTTCAATATGACCCTGAGGGATGACGAGAGGTTTGCATTGGCAAGACTGTCTCCACACCGCAGCCGTAGAACGGCTGAGACAGTTGAGAGCATCTAACATTGGGGTTTTAGAGTTTACGGAGGCAACCTCATTTTTATAATGTGCAGTTTATCCTTACCTACCTTCTCTCTGTGGGTGGTGAAAAACTGAAACCAAGCCTGTGTTTCTGCATTACTCGTCATGGCTCAGTCAAATCATTTCATACAAAGCTAAAAATGAGCAGAGATGGAAAGTCCATGGGTAAAAGTAAAAGTCCTGCCATGTGTATCTTCCAACCATGACATGCCAGCTGATTTCACCAATTAGTTCTACCTCCACCAGGCTAGAATCGGGCTAGTTAGTAAATCCAGACAAAATACTGAGGATTTTGAACCTGGATTTTCCACCTCTGGCAATGAGCCTTCGGATACCTTTGATTTGCCTGTGCCAAATCGCTGACATAAAACGTAGCTTATACATTATATTTCTTTGTCACGCACTGTGACACACTGGGCACAGGGAGATGCGATTAATTCAGATATTAACCAGCATTTTTTTTTAGAGCAAATGTTAAACAAAAAATGAACAATTCACCCTTCAGGGATTCCCGTATATAACCCAAAAAACGTCAGTCTCACGCTGACTGTGAAAAGAAGCACACTTTTAAAACCTTGAGCTGATTAGTTAATGCAACCCAGATGTATGTGTCTTAACCACTAGGCAAGACCCCTGATTGCCCTGATCCCCCCCTCCCAGCCTGACCCCAGCCACGTTGCTATTCAGTGTCAGTGTGGGCATTAGAATGCTTATAATATTTATTATTTTAGAAAAAAACAGGAAGACTGAAGAGTTAACATAGTAAAATAGTTTGGGAAAAAACAAATCATTTCACATTCTTTTGAACACTATAATGGACTAGAATGGAAGAAGGGTCACTATAGGGCATTCTGTTTTGCAGCTGAGCAAAGATTTATACAGTAAAGCACACTAAATATTGATGATTTTATGCCTCATAACACATGTCTAATGTAGAGTATGTTCATATTAAATAATAAAATGCATATTTCTGTACCTATTTTTGAAAACATGCTTACTAACACATACCTTCTTTGTTTACATCCGCTGGATAATAACTTTTTTTTCATACATTTGAATGACAAAGTGTATTTCCTCAAAGTGTATTTTCCTTACTGATGTGCTTTGTTTGAGTCCGCATTCGATTGAGTGTAAAATGGTGAGAAACGTAGGAAATCCTAGTAGCCATTCTGACTATGTCCACAAGAGGATGCCAAAAGCCTCAAAGATTATGTTTTGATAGGCTGAAAGTTTTATGTGCAATGAAAGGTATTTTTGATACAGTACTTTACAGTTTCTGTTTCTGATGACCAGCTGGCAAGAAAATACATTTTGAGTAACTCCAAAAAACCAGTTTATACAGCAATATCATGTTTCCAGAGGGATAGGTATAATAAATATATCTATAACTATAAATATAAAAATCAATTTTTTATATTGCACAGGCATTTCTTTTCTTCTCAGTTCTCAAGCGGCACAAAAAACACACAACCTCTTTGGGCCTAGCATCACAATACAAGCTGCTTTGGGATTACTTTAAATGCAATTTCTTCCAGCCAGTGTAAAGCTGGCAGGTCATCAGAAATGTCTGAAAATATCTAAAATAGAATATAAAATATCAAGACAATACAAAATACAAAACGATATAAAATACCCATATTCACGTCGCACAAAAATGGTCTGGTCCAATGAAAAACATGAAACATGAAAAACTATAGTATTTAATAAAGCCCCGGGTAAAATGTAGTTCCCTGCTTTATTTATTAATGGGTTTCACAGCCTTTGATTCAGTCCTCCAGTGGAAAGATGCTGATCCAGCTTATTTATACAGCCATCTGTTGTGAAATTATTAATAATCGTCCCATTGCGGTGGATGAATGATCTCAATTTGTAATGCATGATTATTAATTATGTCCAGTGTTGACTGCTGTAGGCAGCCTCATAAGGCAATGCAGTTTTGTTACCCAGAGATTGCAGGGTGGGATGCCAGCATGTCATTTTGCATCAGTGACCCCCGCTGGTCGACAGGCGCCCACACGTGCACCTGTCGAGACCGCCGGCCCCCTTGCGGACAGCTATACGATAAGAACGCAAAAAAGGCTCCCCATGGAGATTCAGATACATTCCCTTTTATTCAACAGTATTAATGACAGTGTGACAATAATGTGATAACAGTATTAATGATAGTGTGATATTTAAGTGTATTTTTAATATGATCCTGTGAAGTTTTTTTGCTTTTTACTAATTGAAATAATGAATCAGAAATGCACATTGGATTAGAATGATAACCCACTAAGAACTAGACACTACATTACATTACATTGCATTCATTTAACAATAAGTGCATACAGAGACGTCATCAAGGTCACTACAGAACAGATAAGACAAAGCACATCCTTCACATAACGTAGCAGCTATCCCTAGTAATGAACGTTGACTGTAGTTCACAGTAAGCTGTGGGTAAATCAGCTATACTACACTTCTATTCTATACTATTATAAACTATAACAAACAGACAGCAAAACACAGGGAACACTAGAACAATGCAAGCAATCTTAGATGAAACACTTTGATATTTTGCTATTGTATCAGGGCAGACTTTAATTAGTCCGCCTTGTGTCTGCCAGGAGTGGATGGCCACCCAAGGTTTCTTCCCATTTCCTTAAAGGAGTTTTTCCTTGGCACTGTTGCCCTCGGCTCGTTCCCAGGTGCCTGGGTCAAAATGTCTTAAGTGCTTTGAGACATTCAGTGGCCCTTTGTGAAAAGCACCATACAAATAAAACTAAAATGACCTGGAGAAAACTAGACAATCAAATACTGTTACAAAGAGTTCCTCATTACCTCAGTTTCACAAAAACCACTGTGCATTTCTGAGGGATATTTTAATGTTATTGATTTTGAAGACACACTGCACGTATGTAGTATGTATGCACAGTGCCCTCCGAAATGATTGACACCCTTGATAAAGACAAGCATAGAACATGCCTTTCCCCATGGGGATGCATGACAAATGGATTGATGTTAGTTCCCTAACTTTTATATCCCCGTAAAACAGGAACCCAAAATACAGCTCCCTAAGATTGATGGAAACTCAACTTAAGTAACACAAGTGCAGACTGATTTCTGTTGGACTTTATTTTAATTATTAATAATTGTGAATAATTGTGACATTACCTTTCTTTTTTGGGGGGGGTTACTTGAAAAACAAAATCCTTTTCTGAGCAACAGCATCATAAGTATTAGTAGAAGATAATATAATTTCCACATTTTTTGAGCATACAATTAATCTCATTACCTGTATCCTGTATGTGTTTATTTTATACAACCTTCATCGCTCATCTTCAGACCTCATGAAGGCTGTGAATAATTTTAAGGCACTCTATGTGTAATAGGTTTCCATGTGTAGTCGGTTATGTTTTATTGTATTTAACTTTGTTTAGTGCAATACCTTCATACCCATATATATATATATATATATATATTTGTTTGATGAATCAACAACTATAGATTGTGTTGATTAATCTACAAATACAATACTATATATTGTCATTTGCCAGCATACAGTTAGGTCCACAAGTATTTGGACAGTGACACCATTTTTGTTGTTTTGGCTTTCACAACACACATTGCTGAAAATCTGCACTTTAACCTCATAGTCACTGTTCCATTTCAAATCCAATGTGCGGGAGTACAGAGTCAGAACAACAAAAATTGTGTCACTGTCCAAATACTTATGGACGTAACTGTAGGTGATTGATTTCTTCCCACTCACCACCCAGGATGTTTCATGACACTGCACATGACACCGATTGGATAATTGAAGCCTGCTGTGTCACGTGACACCCGTGAAAACAAACAGTAACAACACGCGGACACGACAGGCATAGCAATCAAAAGCTCTGTGCGCGAGACTGAATTCCTGTGACTTTGAGGGACCTACTTTACACAACCGCCACCCGCAGTCCACAATAGCAATGCAGCTGCTGAGGTCAGGCAGCTGAAAAAATGTCAAACAGAACGACGCCGCATTTATTTACCGAGCCCATACTGTGGAGCAACAACAGATGGAGGGGTTCTGTTTGAGCGGATTTAAAGGGAAAATCGCACTAAAAACCTTTTTTCAAATTCCCTCTCAATTCAAATTTTAATCGGCTCTGTTTAATCGACGGTACGGCTGGAGCCCCGTTCTGACTCAGGAAAGCATGCTATAGTCAATATTCATAGCTACCCACACATTCTGTTTTTTTGTGCTTGTGGTTTACAAGGCAGCCGCAGGACCCCTGAGTGTCTTGGAATCGGAATGTGCTGTTAAGAATTACCAAGGCCAACGGGAGAAAGAAAATCGGAGAATAACATGCAAAGTGCTTCAGAGCTACAAAAAACTCATGAATCCCCAGTGGCTTGTTGTTGTAATGCCAGTGGGACGTGGCCCCCTAGGGCTAGCGTTAAAGTCTAATGAAAGGAAAGGTACAAAAATGCCGAGTTTACACAATGACATATTCGCCAGAATTCAGTTCATGCGGAAAATAGTTTTTCCCATTCAAAGTACGTATGCGGGACGCCAGTTTAATACAATTTTGGCTGCATTTTCTCAAGACACGCTAGTCCGAACAGAACTGCACGTACAAGCGTCTGGTGCAGTTTTGCGGAAGAGTCAACAGAGGGAGCCTGCGTACCTGAACTGGGGCGTTTAACAGAGCTGCGGATAATTCAGTCCGGAGTACAACCCCTCAGTGCTGAGGATCACAAAATAAATCTCCATTTTGGCATGTATGTTTTTAGACAAATAAAGCTGGTCTCGTATCAGAGTAATTGGCGTGACAGCAACATTAAAGCCCGATGACAGGCTGGCCGGCGACAGTGGGCCAAACAATGCCTTATCCCTGTCTCCGTCACAGCTAACGGTTTCTACCTGAACAGATTTTGCAGCTAAACAAATAGTGTCAAAGTCGGCCAAGCTGTGGGAGACCACCAGGAGTGACACAAACGCAGTACGGTCAAGACTGCCTTCGGTGTTTCAGATAATCAGTGAATAAGGTTAAAATCTTCAAACTGCAATCAGTCGTTGATGACTCACAAAGGTCACTTGGACTTAGAGGCATGGCAATGAAAGTGAAGGAAAACAATTGCAGCAACAAAATCACTGAACCTCTGAGAATGACAGAGAAAACTCGCCTAAATATAGACAAAGCTACAAATCATTTGTTTCTGTGTAATGATCACTGTTTTATTGTATCCCTTGGCAAGGAAACGAGTTTATGTAGCCTACAGCATGTGCAATTATGTTTTATGGAGTTGGGTTAAACAAGGTCTTCTCAGATGCTAAACTGTATTTTACCTGACCTCGACTCTCTCTGAACCCGTTACCCACAGTAAAATTGCCCACAAATGAAAAGGTCACATGACCCCGATTGGAGGCCATCACTGTGCTGATAGTAGTCCATCCTTCCTTGATAATCAGCCACAGTAGCTTAAGGTTTATTAGTCACTTTGCCAATAATTCAATACAACCCTAGTGCACACAAGGATGTACACTACATTCTTCTGCAAAACTCAGTGTAAAGCATTTTTTCATAATATAATTTTGACTTAAGAACCATTTACTCAGAATGAATGTTCCCACAAGAGCAAGACGCAGCCACAGTAATGGAATCACAAGTAAAAATGTATGGCGACAAAATAATTCATGATGAAAAGTACTCCAATTATAGCCTGCCAGATATTTATGTTGAAAGAATATTCCTCAGATGTTACTCTGGCTTTATCATTCAGAGCACTCACTAGAAAGCAAGTAACTGCAGCTTTGAAGTGTGACACACCCACACTGGCATTCAGCCTAAACTGCGTACGTTTTGGTCTCATCATGCAAGTTTATTACATGCGCCTCCAGGATCCAGATGAAATTAATGGCCAAATGAATGCGCTAAGCGTTCCTTGAAAGCGCTCGACGCAAATCCTTCAAACCATTAAGTGCGGACGTCCACGTCAGATCTCCGAAGCGCTGTCCAATCAGGTTAGCGTGGCAATACACGACACGCCTAAATCCTCTGGACACATGTAAAGATAACCAACCAGGCGCAACGCTGCTCTCCATGGAAACGGATGCGTACTTACAACGGGAGGACAATCTTTTCCCCCCTTGTGAGATTTAGGATTTCTATCAAGTTTGAACAAAAGAATCAAAAGTAAAACAAAAGCACAAAAGAGAGGCGATACAGGACTAGTCATGACTCGTTGGTTTTATTTGTTTCTCTCCCGACCGGAAGCTGGCAGTTCCTGCGGTGCGTAGCGCCCTGGAGAGCGCACAGGGACATCAGGCCTCACATCCCAGTGCTGGTTTAGTGAGAGGCCTTCACAGGCGTGCGCCCTCCTCGGGCACTACAAGCACACGCTGGGCCAGCGAGCTCCCTGCCCAAACCCCTCCACAATGGTACAAAACTGTACAAAGCTACGCTAACAAATGATATGAAAGGAGTCAAACGGTACATAACTACTGCAAAAAGACATTGTTGTTTTCCAGGGCTAATCGAGGCTAATTACGGTGAAGATACCTTGAACAAAAATGATTCAAAATTCAACAAAATTTACTTGGGGAAAAAAAACAACAAAAAAACACAAGAATAACAAACATTATAGGCCCTGTAGATATGCCTCAGTCTCAGCTAATTCAGAAATGGTGAACAATTGTAAGAAAAAAAAAAAAAAAAAGTGCAGAAGTATGTCTTGGCTGTTGATTCTTTAAATGCGTTCGAGCTTTTCCCCGAGGAATTCCTCCACGCTGTCGGTGTTCCACTTGAGAATGCTGAGCTCCTCAGCGATGTTCCCGTTATCGTCCAGCAGCTTGAGCACAGGGTCGGAGCCTCGGACGTACTGGAGGGGAACACACGCAAAACAAACGCTCACTCAAAAAGCTTTTCAACACGGTCAAACACCGGGTACGTATTGAGCAAATGGGTAAGTAATCGGTGGCCATAACTCTGCAGATTGATTAACACTGACATTAATTAGAACTCAGAAGTTCAAACGGAGGGGTCAACAGTGCGGGTTTCCAAAATTGCATTGAACTGTCCCACATTAGTGTCTTGCCATAGTTATGGTCATTTCATTTTGGTGTGAACAATTTGGCACTGGAAGTGCTAGCACTTGTTTGCGAACAAATATTGCGTTCATTGGCTGAATGCCATTGGAACTAATTTCTTATTGGTCAGCTCAGAATCGGCAAATTCACCCGATTTCAAATGACAATTATTACCGTGATTTTCACTAAATTGTACACCGAATTATCAACTTCAATTTGCGAAGCATCCATGGCTTGATTCCTTTGACCTTTCCCAAGCAATATTCTTCATCAATAGAAAATAGCATAGGCTCTAAAAGTATTCTCGAAACAATGCCAGTGAATCCAATGAAAAATCAGACATTGTGTTCTTCGTAAAAGTCCTTACAAATCCTTGCCAAAATGTTATTGCCAAAGCGGTAATTATCGCTATCATTATTTCTCACCTTCTACAATTAAATGCTTGGGTAATTGCCGGCTGACAATTTACATTGAATTTGGGCCCTGCGCATTGGGCAGCAGGACTCAGCTCTCCCTTCTACATGCCAAAATAAATGCAGGGCACATATCCCTGTCTGGCAAGGTCTCCCAGTTCTAAGGAGCGGGCCAATCCTTCACTGACTTTTTAATGAGCAGCTCTGCTCTGGCTGTTGCGCTTGGGTAGGCGACTGAAACGCACACGAGCCTGTGTCCGACTTAGGGCCTTTACGGTATGACCAGTCTTTATGGCGTATGGATTGGCGGGGGGGGGGGGGGGGGGCATAGTCAACGGAAGGAGCCATCCTCTTGATTTAAGGAACGGCGGATCTGTGCAGCGTGATCACCTCGAACAGTCGACCGGTCTCACCAGGGCCAATGTCACACCTACTTCTGGGCATCCCAAACAGAATCATGTGTGACTGGCACCATCTTAGATGGGTGTTATTTGTGAAGGCTTTAACACCAGCTCTGTCAACGACTGGCAGAGAGGTGCCAACTAGCTGTAAGTGCCAACTGTGAAGGAATTTTCTGTTTTACAATGTGTGTGTATTAACATAGAGACAATCATATGATTATTATTAAGCATTTATTATAGTTTTGATTATTAGTAGATCAATTATATTGAGTTAAGTAATTAAACAATGTATTCTCTGTGAACACTGAGTAGGCTTTAAGCAGGCCTGCTGTGTCTCACTCCCAATGTGTCTCTCCCTTCACAATCTGCAGAGACAGGCAGTCTGTGAGATGGATGTTTTCGTTACTTGGTTTGAAGGTTAGAGGTTATCGAAAGACTAAACACCAAGAAACGGATACCCTTGTCTCTGTATGTTTAGAAACCGCCCCTTGTGGCAAATCAGTAAAGCAATAATAATAGATTGTGTATAAATGTCCTCTGTATTCTGTTTTCAAGTTAGAGGGATTCTGGTAAGACGCTCTCTCATTCTGAGTTTATCTCCAAATAAACTGAAATTATTTTTCTTATTCTATTAGCTACAGTGCGCCCTTTATCGGGCGGCGCCCTTTATCGGGCACGTCCTCGTTCAACCATGTTTGCACTTCCTCGAGAGCTGATTTGCCAACGAAAAAAAAGAAAACCAGTATTTCCCACCCACTTCAAACCAAACAAGGTATGTATCCGCTCATTTTCATGAATATTTAACGATAATTACACATTTTATGAGCCTTTTTATCACGCCCCCTATGTGAAAAAAATATCCGAAATCTGATTCTAGCCTACTTCTGCGCTGGTGTACTACACTGCATAGTCTTGTTTACTTCGGGGGATTTAATTAAATAAAATGTCGCTAAAACTTTAGCTAGATAGCCAATATATTGGTTATTCAAACGGTATCTTTCTTGATGAAATAAACTATTAATTGATTCTTAAAACAACAATAATCGTGAGCTTGTTTATGGATTACAACAGCCGCCCGATAATGGGCGCCCTTTCTTTGGCAGTCTCGTCTCATCTTAAAGACGTTAAAACGAAAAAAAAAACACGTTATTGGCTTAAAAGTTAACATCGTTTTTGTAAAGAAATAAATCTCTTTTAAGCCAATAAACGATAGTTGTCTCCCCTTTTTTGACATTACTGTCTCATCTAAAAGACGTTAAAACAAAAAACTACCGGTCACGTCTACATGTTTAATATTGGCTTAAAACTTAGTTTATCGTTTTGTGAAGAAATAAACCCAATATTGACATCTTTCGGACTGCCAGGTAAACTATCCAGATAGCCAGCTATTTTGCCAACATATTGGTTATTCAAACGGTATCTTTCTTGATGAAATACACTGTTCATTGATTATTAAAACAACAATAATCGTGAGCTTGTTTATGCACTACAAGAGCCGCCCGATAAAGGGCGCCCCTTTTTTGACAGTACTTTCTCATCTAAAAGACGTTAAAACAAAAAAACTACCGGTCACATCTACATGGTTATTGTCTTAAAAGTTAGCTTATCGTTTTGTGAACCTAATAAATATAATATGTTCAATGGTATGTGCCAGCATAATATCAGTATCGTATGTTGATCACAAAAATGTCTGGTTTCCGCCCGATAACCGGGTTCGGTACGCTACATGGTTTTGTTGTGGTTCTGTTTGGACAGACTTGCTCACTGTGGGTTGAAAGGGAAAAGTCCACGACACCACACTCCCAGGGGCAAATGCAAGTATGCTGGAAAATATGTGGTGATGAATTGCAAACACCAGCTGGCCCATGCTCTTTTAGCAGAAAGCCACATTTCTGACAGACTACAACACAAGTCGCAGTCTTTAAGGTGCAAACTTTAGGTGTTGACAATGTAAAACTCACCTCTCGGAGAGCCCTAGAGACTACAATTGATCGATGGCTATAGGGAAAAGCTACCAACGGCACCATATGACTTTAATCAAGAGGCCATGAATCACAATTTAAACAGACTCAGAATCAGAGATGGCGCCAGTCGCACATGAGTCTGTATGACTTTTGGCTCATTTCACGCAGACATGTGGAGACGTTTTTGGAAAACCTTCAACTTATCTGGATGAGTGAACTGGGAAAAAAAAAAAGGTTCCTTACCTTGATCTGAAGACCTCTGAACGTCTTTGGCTTGTCGCTCCTGACAAAAGCTGTGAGAACACAATTATTATTTAAAGCCATATAGAGGATAATTAAGTGTATTTGTCCTGTATTTTTTACATACGATCAATTTATACTGCTGAATATTTGCTGCAGTCACTCTGGGTATATACTGTGCCCAATGTGGGAATGACCTCTGCTATGTTTGAGTTGGAAGGCCAGTCCATAAATCACTATAACACAGTGCTGCCTTACTGGCCGTGGTTACCACAAATTCAAAAGCCCTTACGCGCTGTACATGCTGTACATTTCTATCCCACGGGCCTACGTCTGCAATGCAGGCTTCCTTGATTAGCCGTAACCTAGCCGTGACCGAACGCATCAGAAGGGCAGCACTGGTGTCTGTTGTTACTCCACGGTGACACCGATGCTACAGGCAACGTCGGCCTCCTCAAGACTCAAAACACGCACAGGCCTACCTCCTGACCTCTAGTGACCCCATGAATCCTCATGTAAAACGGTGTGCAGCTCTGACAGATTTGGAGTCCCTATAAGGTAGGAGTATTGGGGGGAGCCTCTGAGTGAAGGATCCACTTTCAGTCAGATTATCCTCTGCAGGAACAGGACTTATGTCACCTGGAGACCGTCTGTAACTGCTAGTGATTTCCAATATGTCAGGGGTCGAATGAACCTTCGGTCTCCTCCTCCTCCACTGGCACTGTGAGAACAGCCTGGGAGCAATAGGGCGCGTAATTCTCTCCTGGACAAGTTTCCCGGGGGGAATCGCTCAATTACACAGCATTTAACGAGTGCAGTGCAGCGAGCTGGTGGAGACATAAAGCCTGCTGCCTGCTGCCTGTCCCTCACTCATCATCCAGGTCAGGGTCACAGCTGCTCGGGCACAGTCTCCCAGAGTGTCACCTGGGCACTGTCTCCCAGAGAGTCGCTCGGGCACAGTCTCCCAGAGAGTCGCTCGGGCACAGTCTCCCAGAGAGTCGCTCGGGCACAGTCTCCCAGAGAGTCGCTCGGGCACAGTCTCCCAGAGAGTCGCTTGGGCAGTCTCCCAGAGAGTCGCCCGGGCACAGTCTCCCAGAGAGTCGCTCGGGCACAGTCTCCCAGAGAGTCGCCCGGGCAAAAGTCAAGGGTTGACGCACGGGTACCTCTATGCCAAACGGCCATGATCACAGCAGCGAGCGGGAGACGCCACGCGAGGCGCGCTTCTCGACCTCGCCGTGGCGGCTGGGCGGCGCGGCTCGTTTACGAAACGAGCAATTACCCAAGCATTCGTTACATGGCACCGCCAGTAGAACTGCCTCCGCTTATGAAGATGCATTTCAGTGGCTCTGGGAAATGTGTTTATTTCACTTCAGTGACACGAGCATATGCCATTGTGTGCGCCCAACTGCTCCTCAAGCAGTCTCCCAATTGTCAATATAGGGATTTCATTTAGGTTTACAGTTTTGAGATCAGTGGTTTTGTGGCAGTTGTTTTACCGATTTCACACAGGGTCAAGTGGCTTGGATAGTGGCTTCAAGGTTCTAGCAAGAGAAAAATCACGATCAATTCTCCTGATTCAGCAACCCTCTCCTTATGTTTGCATAACCCTTAAGCCTACAAAAGCCCTAAAATCAATGCATGCCAGTACAGGGGACCTCCGGTGCATGACGCTTGAAGTCAAAGACGACGTCTTGTTAGCTTCCAGGAACGATGTCTAATCAGACATAAGCAGAGGTCTGCCTCAAAGTACAGGTTCGCCTTATGTAGTACAACACTGCTTGATTTGGCTCTCCAACAAGAACCTTTCACCTTCCGCTGCGTTCCGTTCTCATTAGCGCTGAAAGTTCGAGGCAAATGTGCTGATGGATGAGAAAAAACTGGCCGCCCGCTCTAAATCAAACACTCCTTACAAGTCCAATTAGAGCCGGCGCTGCGAGAGGGTTTCTGTCCCTCAGTACAAACACGTGCCGTCGCCGGCCTAGAGGCCTGAAGCAGCACCTGGACTGCAAGCTAAGTGGACAAAACGTAACGGCGCTACAAACTATCTTACCTCCCGTTAAAAGGGAAAAAAAACAAACATTATTTGATGTTACTGTATTCTATTGATCCCTCCCCTTGTGAGAAGGTTGAAAATAATCCCATTATTCCAAGCTGCGGTCCTCCACACATCTCCCTTTTTGCGCCCTGCATTGGCAAACGGCCCGGCTTTAAGCTGCGGGGACTGCAGCGGGAGGCTGCGGGATGGATCTGTCCCAGGATCCCCCGCTGCCCCGCCCATGACAGCGGCCCCGCCCACCATAGAGCGCGCTCCCTCCCGCTGCCTTTAAAGCTCTCTGCAGCGGGTCAGATAGAGTGCACGGGCTTCAGCGGCGCCTCTAATGTGTTTCGACAACAGCGTGGGAGTCTTCAGGTGTGCAGTGTCGCTTTAAGGGCCTGCAGAAAGCTGCTTCACTGACCACATTAATCCCCCGCGTTCCTGCAGGAAAGACGGTCATCTGTTGAATTAATTCTAGGAGATGGACTGGCCCAAGGGCGTGGCAGACTTCGTTGAGTGCAGGAGAAGCTATGCGTGGTGACGCAGGTGTGTAAATCACACCTGACATTTGGGTCACTGCCTAAGGCACGGGCTTTGCTTGGCCTCTGTGTGGTGGGGGAACAACAAGTCGACTCACCTTGGACTTGCGGGAACCGCCCCAATTTTCATCCGCAGACCTCCAGGATGGCACCGGGGTAGTGCTGCCAGAGGGGGGAAGAGAGAGAGAAGGTGGTTGGTCCACAGACACGCCCGATAAAGAGACCGGGCAGGGCTGGAAACAGCACCCCTAATGGAGAGCTCGCAATGGCTCCAGCTGCCATGCAGTAAGGGCCTGATTTACTAAGACATTTAGTGCAAAACCGTTTAGCGCACGCAAAACTAATAACACAACCAATGATTGGTGCAAAAAAAAAATACCATGACCAATCATTGGTCATGTTATTGGTTTTACGTGTGCGAAAAGGTGTCGCACATGCTAAGGTCTTAGTAAATCAGGCCCTAAGTGTCATCTCCATCTTGGCGGACGATTCGGGAACCTCTTCAGAAGCCCAGTGTCTATCTGGGCCAACGGGAGAAGCCCCTATGAAGCCCCTATGCTGGAGATACACAGCAATAACAAAGGCAGGGAGAGCCTCACACGGACCGCGTGTGTGCGCCGTCAATCAAAATACTGAGAAGGCCGTCGAGGATGATTGGCCCGACTGGGTAGGTAACCATGGTGTCTTGGGAGAATACACGACAGAAATTAAGGGGAGAAAAAAAAACTAAAACCGAGAGCTGTACTGCATTCCAATCTGAAAGATTGCTTCGCATCCTGGTGCGGCAGATAAAGAATTAAGTCCCAAAATAATTAAAACCACACACTAAGCACCGCGGGGGGGGGTGGGTGTGTGCGGTTTTACCGCCAGCTAGCGAGACAGAAGCAGTACCACACTGCGACAGACAGCGGGGCCAAGAGTGCCGCTGTAATGACGTCGCCGTAATGGCTTTCTGCTCGGATTACAGCTATAAGCGGCAACGAGTCCCTGCGTGAAGCCTTCATAACACATACAGACATGCAAATTACAGATAAGGGCTCACAATAGGCCAATCATTTAAATGACAATGTAGAACTGAGAGCGTGGGTATTCCTCATTGAACTTATGACCCGAATATCACAACTTTGCATCTTGGGAAGACTGAAAAAAGTGTTCAAAGGGGTTTGATATGCCAAATAAAGAAACATTGTTAAATTGCCCTTAATATGAAGAGTCCCCATTTGAACCCTGCTTGCCTCTATATAAAAATTGGTTCATATAAAACATTCCATCCATTGGATTTCCTCTATGGGAACAAGCTGTTTTTCGGTACAGATTTATTCATTAGTGGGATGGACCAATTTATGAAAAATAATCTGAAAATATTTTAAATGCTACACTCCTTCTCCTTCAAAATGCTCCTAGGCAGCCAAAAGTATTTTAGGTGGTTATTGAGGGTTTATAGTATATTACAGACAGCAGGAATACTGCTCAGCTACATTTACTAAGGAAAGGTATGAATACGGACGTCTTGCCGTGAAACAAATCTAACAGCTGAACCTGGCGCGTATCACTGACAGAAACGGATTTGGAATTAACAAACAATTTAACGGGAGGCTAAACCTGACGCCTCCAGGTACGCGGCGCGTAAAACGGGCACGCGACTGCCAACACAGAGCCATTTTCGTTTCAAGGAGAGCCCAGGCACGGCGGCCAAGGGCGGCCTGCCTCCCGCGCGAGGAGTTACCGCCCGCCCCGCGCGAGGATAGGTACCCGGGGCGAATCGATTCCGCTGCCGCAATTAATACGTTGTGACGGGCCGTATTTCAGGATCATTAAACTGTGACTCTGCATACGGAGGTGGTCAGAGGCCCGTGATGGATGTTGCCGTTTTACTGCCTGCGTGTACCGGCCCCGCGCTTCGCTAATTTATTTCTTTTTCAACTTTTCAAGGATATTGGTATTCCGCGGCGACGTCCGTGTGGCACGCCGCGGGTTTACTGCGCATACAAATTCATTTGCCGGTCAGCTTCTTACCATGAAAGCGCAAGCGGACGCTGTGATTTCCACCCCCTACTTTGGTGTGTGGGATCAAGGTTAATTAAATGCTTCTCTTTGTTACAAGCGAGCTGATTGCACTCGGGGGAAATCATATTAACCTCGGGCGTGCTGATTAGGGTATTGAATTATAGCTTCAGATCATTGTCTGAAATTCTGATATTTTTCTCTGGAATGTGGAAGGATTCAACAACTTCCTCCCGAAAACGTGTGTTCTTTCGTTTCCCCAACGTGTTACAAAGAGATAAGCCTTAGCACTGTGTACACTCTCTTATTGTATTTCTGTTTTAAACGTACGGGCTTCTCACTTGAACTCTCATGGTTGTGTGAAAAAAGTTAAACTGGCAACAGCTTCACTTCTGTTACGGGTCCACGCTTAAATGATTCCAACACAGTGGCGAGACGAGTTTTGAAAAATCACACCGCTTTAAATACTACTTTACTTTTGAGTGACTAAAGCCCACATTCATCATTTTCAGGAACAAATCAAACTATCCACAGCTGAAAAAAAAAAAAAATCTAATCTTCTTTGGTGGCCAGGACTGCAGAAGAAAAGAAAATATATTTAGCAGTCGTTTGAAAGTCTTTGAAAGTTGATTTTAAACTAGATAAGACCAATGTGCTACACAATGAAACACTTAACCATCCTTTCACGATGGGGAGGGGGTCTTTTTTTAAGTCAAGAATCGCAAGCTACATTTAAGCTATAATAAATAAATATTTTATAATTCCATTCAAGTCATGCCGGAGGGAATGTCACTTTCAAGGCAAGGCGAAAGCCGCCAGAGACCTTAAATATCCGCAGAACACATGCCCATGAAATTCATGGCGTGAATCAGAAAAGGCCTAAAGTCCCGCATCAATTACCCACATCAATATTCAGGCCGTGCTGACGCAGCCTTTAACTTAGAAATAAATGACAGGGACGTGCACATCCTTCATATAAACGGCAGCGCGGGAGAGCCAGGTCAAAGTTAAAGGACAAAATTAAAGCTCTTAATGAAATGGCCGAACTGTGGAGAACGCATTGATTCCTTCTCCTTTACCTTTATTAACATGTCTCAGGTCTAATGTTGTTCTTAAGGCTTAAGCCGCCCGCGGTTCGAGGGTAAGCTGCGATCCGTTCAGCGGCGTGGTTAGGGGGACGTGTCTTGCAACTAGGACGTGAGCGAGACTCCCGGATGCTGTAATTGCTTCAATAAATATCCAGGTGTATAAACTGCCAATATATAAGCCCTGCGTGTCTAGGCCTCCGAAGATGCCGGCGTCTCGTGAGCAGATAAATAATGTCATGTATGATTAACCGAGTCGCGCGGTAATTATAACTGCCATTTTCTCTGTAAATAGCTGCCGCACATTAACTATCAATCCAATGGAGAGAAGACACAGGAGGCGGCAGCTTTTATGAGCGAATCCTGCCCCGATGGGTCTGAGAGCCGCGCGCGTGAGGGATGGGGGGGGGGGGGGGGGGGGGCGCTGCAGAAAGTCGGCCGGCTTTCCGGGGAGAGGAGGGCTATTTAAAGCTGCTGTGAAATGTTCTTGGGTAATTTCACGCGCAGTTGGTCTCACCTCCCACTCATCCCTCTCTGTTTAACATGGCGCCGGCAATCTGGGTCTGTCAGGACGGGCTGTACCGAACGGCAGAGCGGCTCATTATTTCCCACTCGTGGTTCCGGGCTGAGCTGGGCTGGGCTGGGCCGGGCTCTACCAGGACACATTGCAGCCAAGCCTTGCGGAGAAGGCCTGCTCATTTTTACCACGGTACCCTGGCTGTAAAACATGTAAGAAACTCATGCCTCAGGCACACGAGCAGGACAAACGTGAAGAGAGGATTCCTTTGTTTTGGGTATAAAGGGTAGGTTTCAATAAATATTTGTCATAAATTAGTCTCGCGATGAAATGCGTCGCGAGGCCAGTTTTGGTGATCGCTCAATTTGCCAAATGCTAACACTTACAATTCTTGCCACAGTAATTGATTTATAATCCTAAAGCTACCTGCTGCCAGTGTTTAATCACCATCTTGTACCTTTATTTTTGAATGTGGTGCTAAGAATTTCCAGTTTCTCCACGATATTTTGAGCTTTTAGGAACACAGGTGTGTGATGAGAATAGCCTCATGTCCTCCTAAGACCCTATAATGAGGCGTATACGGCGCCACCAACAACAAATCTTACTACTTGTCATGCTGTCGGAATAACCGTCATCTCCTTCAACGTATTTCTGTCTAAAACAGGTCTCTCATCTGCACTGGTGATAGAAGAGAAGCTAAAAAATATATGTTGCCATACCATAGAAACCTTTGGGCAGTAACCTACAGTAATAACGGTTTCTCTTATATATGAGGGCAGAGAACTAAAGCTAGAACAGGGAACTGTGAGAAGTCCACAAGCACTGAAAGCACTCAGTGGGAGGGTAAACTGTCCTCAAGGTCCTTTAGTCCGCTACCTTCCTGTCAAGGTTTTTGGCTACATGACACCCCGAAAGGTCAAGTGGAAAGGGAAACATTTCTCCGGGCTTAACTGGCCAATCACTTTGTCTTAAAAGTCTAACTAAGTAACTGCATTAATAGACGTGTTGGTGTATGAAAAAAAACACTCGTCATGATTCCTGTGAATCTCAACTAGACTGGAAAAAAAAGTCAACCCCTGAGAGCCAGAAAAAGACTATCAGGGTATAATCACAATGTGCAATTCACTGGGCTGCCTTTCCTTTCATCATATATACCAAGTCATGGTCGTGGTTTTTCCAAGTCACGGTCACCCACACTAAGATCTCTGCCTTCAAGCAAAGAATGCATTTAATTTCCTAACAAGAGAAGAGCCTCACTCTGATTTCACAATGAAACATTCATTGGACAACTTAAACGATTAGGCAATCTCAATGCTTATGAAAAAGGCTCTTTGCTGTACAGGCCAAGCTGATAGTATTAAAGTCGTCAAACGGAAATGATTATGAGGTTGAATATCGATAAGACCTTCGGGACAGAACGTCCACTGAACGCTAAAGAAATGCTGAAAAATACTTTTTCCATACAGTCCTTAAACTATTGAACATAAAAGACATAAAAACATTCTACACCAGTGGAATGTAGGTCCTTTTATGAATAAAGGTGTTTTATGTTAAATAGTTGGATTAGCAGATATGCTGTACATGCTGTATGCAATCAGGTCTAATGGTCTAATATCCTACGTCTCTACCCTTTTCTTCATAAATCCAGGAGATTACCAAGTGAAAAACATGTAACAATGTCTTCAGACAACTTTATAAATGTTAAAACCACATCATGACATTAGCCTTGATGTAAACCAGTATACCTGATTCCCAAATGATGCATCACAGGCAGAATTTGCAAATAACTATCTTGATTTGTCTGTAAACAACACTAAAAGGGTTAAAGTTCAAACCGAATCGCTATAATGCATTTTTTTTTTTTTTATTACATCAGGAGCTAACCCGCACTATTTAACACCGTTTGACTTTCAAGTAATCCTGCCCACAAGCTACAATTATCACGGGAGAATAAATGTTTCAGACTATTAAAGAAAAACAAAATGAAACATCATTGGGGGCATGTTCCCAAATGTGTGACAGTAATTCCGCTTCAGCAGACAAGCAGAAAAGAAAGCAATTACAAAGACAGGCCAATCAAAGAAGGTGGCACCAACCACCTCCCAACTGCTTATATATTAAAAAATGCTCAATTGTTTGCCACAATGGTACACTTGGAAAACAACGCTTTTTTTTTTTTTGTAGGTGTCCGTAGTTATCTAGCCTGCATTTTGCTATCGTTTAATTTAGGCTATTCAAATGGATATTTACTGTATCAGCTCTGATGAAGTACCACGTTCAAGTGTACAGTGCCAGTGTGGTACCGGAGAACTGGACCCCCCGCCACACACACACACACACACACACACACACACACACACACACACACACACACACACACACACACACACACACACACACACACACACACACACACACACACACACACACACACACACACAACCAAAATAATTATAAAAAGTTAAATATCCATCTGAATCATGGCCGTGTAAAATCCAACCAAAGGTTACCACCAGAGCGAAAGGAAACGTTTACCTCAGCAACATCTAATGGCACTTACAACATGTATTTGAGATGTATTATTATTATTTATTCATCATTACTATGAAATATGTTTGTCAGTAATTTGTATGCGTTTACCTAAATAAGAAGAATAAACATTGTTGATGTCAAACCTTTGTAGGTTTATGAAATTGAATAAATACTCATATTTTATCAGTGGGGTCACTTTTCTATAAGAGGAAAAATTACCCACAGGTCACTTTTCCATGGGGGACATAATTTTACCTTCCTGGTCTCCATCTGCGCCTCCTCCTGGCAGCACTGCCTGCAGAAGGGATCGAGCTGCGTGAGACTGAACTGGCCCAGGAGGTCGCAGGAGCTGCAGAGGAGGTTGGAGGAGAAGCCCACGTCCCTGCAAGCCTCCGAGGAGAGCTCCGCCCCGTAGGAGGCGACCTGCGCGGACACAAGGCAAAGCGGGAGGGTTAGGCGCAGCCCCCTCCACACGAGAGCGACGTTTCAGTCGCCGCCCTGGATTTCCCAGGTATCCTGACAAACGACGGCGGGATAAGAACGCACCCAAAGTAATACTTCACTGTGAAATAAAATCAGAGGAGAGGAGGCTAAGCTAAGCGGGCTAAACCCTGGGTGCATAGTGCAGTCCAAGTGTTCCTTAGCCTTTATCACAATGTCAGCTTGTGGTAAAAGCTGACGGCAAAATTAGAAACGCGTAGGCTGAGAACAGTAATCTCAATACCTGCACTTTAATCCCTTGCAAAAAACCACATGCTGTTCTTATAAATTGAGGTTATAAGCTTCTGACTTCTTTAAGTGTTTCTATTGAAAACTTGTGCACAAGGCCAAATATAACCACTAATGATTTTTTTTTTTTTTTAACGAAAAATGTTATGTTTCTCTCTTCCATCTTTGGAAAAGATCAGCTTAGGTTTGGTTTGGTTTTTCATCGCATATCGTTCCCATCAAAGGCACCGTGCACAATCTTATGCCATTAAGTTCAAAGGTAGGTTTGCATGAACCCCATAATGGGTGGAGGTATAATGGCCTGTTAATAAACTGACATTTCTGAATCAATCGGAAGGTTTTGCTCCCCACGTCGAACACACAGATGACCGTTTGAGACCTTGATGGGAAATGGCGCTGCACCCAATTTTCATTACATTACACAATTAGCCTGAAGCACAATTCCAGACTCCCCTACGCTTATTCTTAAGCCAGTCACATTTATTTTGCCTGCATCATTCGCACACAGGACACAGAGAATTTCTACATCATTATTTGCAAATGAATGATTTTATTGCAGTCCCAAGTAAAAAAGTTAACAGGGTAACAAAGCCACTCTGAAACCTCAAATTTACACATTCAAAGTCAACTTTCAAGAGCCTGTGGGAATCCTGTAGTCTGCATTTCTGCAAGTCTGCACATTAAAATGTGTACATAGGAACATTCACAATATATCCTAAATGTTTTGCAGGAAAATCCTGGTTGAATAAAATTTTCCACAAATATATGATTTTTAAAATGGAACTTTCTTTCAATAATTTAACTCTCAAAATGACTTTGGGGCTTCACAACAACACGGAGCCTTCAGGCCCACCTGTCCCATTTCAGCTGTTGTATAGTGGCATACCCAAAAATGCCCTGGGTGGTCTCCATAAATCTTAAGCTTTAAACAGAGACGTTTTAATTACTTGAGTGCAACAAAGTACACACAAAGGGTGGGTTTAACAGGTGTGGGGGGGGGGGGGGGGGGGGTCAAATATAGGGACAATGCTCAAACAAACAGGGGTAGGGTGAGGGTGGTCTGGCACTGTGTCCACTGCCAATATTTCAGGAGCAGCAAGATACGTTTTTACTCTTAGTTATATTTCATAGTGTCAGCACCACGCATTTACAATTATCGCCTTTACACAAGGTAATATTAGCTAAAAGGGAGCAGACCATTTTGGCAGCTGCGGGCCAGATTTTAACTCTTATATTGCAGAGGCCGCCAGTACCATCTACAATGTTCCGTTTTAGCCACAAGGTTCAAAGACTGGACACTGTGTGGGCGAAAGCCTAATGTTTATAGCTAACGAGATCACATTGAAGTGTATAAGAGCTAACTCAAGCTAACGTTACTTAAATCTGACAAGTAACCCACTGAAGGCCAGTACGTCGTCTGGTTGTAATCAGAATTGAGCCTATCCCTTATGGAAAAAGAATATACTGTAGTATGTTGTAAATATATCAAAACTATCTTCATAATATATTCAAAATATACTGCAGTATATTTCAATAAGGGTGGCATGAGTGATTTTGGCATCTACGTTACCAGGTGAAAACCCAATGCCTGCTAAAGAAAATTACCTAACATTACAAAACAAAACGCTTCACAGACCGGCAAAATGTTAATTAAATCACTTTTGTCACCACAACGAGCGACAAAACGCCTTTACCTCCGTCAGATGAACTTGGCAAGCTAACAGTTAACGTTACGTTAGCTAGCTAACTAACTAGCTAGCCCATAATTCATTTAGCTGTGCAACCTTCTTATTATAAGGCGGGATATGGAGAGATTGTTGGCTAGTCAATCTATTATCTAATTTCCTTCATGCAAACCCTAATACGAGGGCCACGTTTACGCATATTGTTTTACATCATGAACATTCAAAAACTACTTGTGATAATAAGGCCACGTCATACAGTCCCACAGCTTCCCTGTCCGTAGCTAGCTAGTTAGTCAGCTAAAGTTAGCTAACACACTATCATAATATTTAAGCTAGCGATGTTGCAATTATGATAAAACATCATATAGGTTCACGATCCTATTAAATAACGAATACTACAAAATAACATATTAATAGCGAGCTAAGTGAACAGAAGTATATATTTACCGCTTGTAAGAGTGGCAAAAGCCACAGCAAAAACACCTCGCCCGCCATCTTGGAATGTGGAACTTGGTGATAGGTCCGCGGGGTAATGCGAGGGCTTGCGCTGAAGATAGTGGTCCTCCTATCTGCCTGATGTGGTGCTGTATACTTTTATTTTTATTTTACTATATTTTCTATTGGTAAATGCTACAACATCATAGTGTCGTAAACATTTGTATTCAATTAATATATGTATTCAATCCTAAAAGCACCTAGCCGTCTACACGTCTAGTTAACGTTCAACATGCATTAAACATTCTATGAGTTGAACTGTTTGCAGTGATATACTTGGTGAATATCGCGAATTAACTGGATTTAATGAAGATGTTTTCATTAAAATCCCTGGTCAGGCATGTTTGTATTACTTCCGGAGAGCTGCGCGCTATTGAATCTATTTTATCCAATCGCTGCCTGGGAAATGTAACAGACATTAAAATTGACGAATCACTGGGCGGTCAGTGCTTGTGGTTGTTGGCACGTCCAGTAGTCGTATTTTGTGGGCGGGAGTACTGGGCAGGGACTGTGCGATTGTCGCGCAACGCACGTAACACACGGGTATTCGCTGAGGAAAGGGAGAACAGAAGTGTGCATATCCGAGTTGTGAGTGCTTGTGTTCGGAGAGCCAGACTGAGATTGAGTCGGCTCTTTGGGTAATCACCGGGGATGCGAGTATCCCTTCCGTTTTTAAGACTATTGCACGCTTTCTGTGATCTCTTTCCTTCAGCAAAGTATAGCTACTGTTGAAATAATTATACAGGACTGAAAGTATGAGGACATAGAGGCTGAGCGCCACACTTGTTTTTATTTGGTTGCCGTCTTACACATCTTTTTATTTTTGGATTACATGATCACGGTATGACTTTTTTGATTCGATAGTTTGATGGGGATCCTAAGGATTATGATGCCGCCCAAATTTCAGCTTCTGGCGCTGCTGGCGTTTGCTGTGGCGATGCTCTTCCTAGAGAACCAGATCCAGAAGCTGGAGGAGTCCCGAGGAAAACTAGGTGAGTCAGTATCAACGTGCATCAGTTTGCACATGAGAAAACCAGCGATTAACTAGTTGACCAGTCATCCCACACGCTTGCACACATGCTGAAAGGTCCAAGCAGCAACATGCACAGTACCGGTCGCATCACGTTGTATTTCCCCATTAAATAACCTAAGTTCATGGTAAATTAAGATGATGGTTAACAAGCAAGCAAGCTCACACCGACGTTTTGGGAAAGGCCGATTGTGGTGCCCCTTATTAGCGAACAGAAATGCAGTTTTGACCCATCAGATTGGTTTGTTCATTTAATGCAGGTGTCAACATGAAACGCAGGTTCATGCATATTAGTAATGGAAGCTAGCATTACCTTTTGAGTTATGCTTTTGTTGTGAATTGCTTTAATCTGCATGGAATTGACACATTCATACACAAACAGCTTTGTGTGATAAAAAAAAAAAAAGTCGAACATGTCAGTATAATTCAAACGGACTTACTAACAGTGGCTTTTCAGGTGCTCTCTTTTCCTTCTAACCTTGTCAAAGGCAGTGGAGCAACAACCAACATTAAATTGTAAATTGGACTTCAAAAAGTTAGCACGAGAGATAAACATGGAGGGGTGTTTCACATTCTGTCACTTTCACATATGGAATATGACTAATACTCGCATCCTCTCGTCACATTTTTGTCCCAAAAAACAAAAACAACAGAGCGTTAGCATTGTTTGATGTGGATTTATCAGTCCCTTGTGGGCCTGGATAATCTGAATAAACGTTGTATTCATGGCAATGTCTTACTAAAGACAAGATTCACAGATGCAGAGTTAAATTCTGTAAATCTGACACTAAACCAGATCCAATGACGTCGTCAGTCAGCTGCCTGACCAAAAGCTCAAGATCCGTGGATCGCTTGTGTTGCCTGAATTGCTAAAAGCTCACAATTTAGGCAGTAACGGGCAAGGCACTCATTTCATGTCAATTTGTCAATATTATTTCCAAGACAGGACATATTATAAGTCTGCGGGGTTTAATGCAAAGTGTCACAACAGACAGCGGGAAATCCATCATCCTACCCATTATGATGATGGCAAAATACCGTTGCTTGCTTTGAGGATTGGTCAAGTGTTCTTGAATCGTGGGAGATGGACGTGGGTCTGATGAGGGAAATTCAGAATCAGAATAGAACTTAGCCTGACTATTATGTTCATATATTTTACAGGCATGAAAGGTAACAAAATAAAATTGCTTCCTGGTTGTTGCAACATATCAGTCAATCATCAAATAAAGAAAGACTAAATATTATTTAATGAGTAGCCTTATATAAAACTCTAGCAATGAAAAAATGTTGTGTGCTGTGCAATAAATACCTGAAACTACAGCTACAGATTAACTAGCAGCATGTGTTTGTACCATCAGTGGTGCCAAGTAGGCCAATTGCTGTTTATTAATGGCAATACTTTATTAAATACCATTTCAGCATTTAATATTATTCTATTGTAAAATAACCTGTATGCAAAATTGTAATTGTCACTATGAAAAAACTGCTAATTTTGTTCATGTGTGTACCTGCATTTTTGGTGATATTCTTACCAGATACCAGTTTTCTTTTTATTTTTTGATTATTTCCAGGGTGCAGATCAGCATGACACCTGTCCATTTCCAACAGTCACAGCCTTGGGGAAAAAACAGTGTTTACCCTGGAATATTTCGGACTCTGGTTTTTACACCTGCTTCAGAGTCCGAATTACCATAGATACTGCATGCAAACTGTTGCCCAGCACGGGTGTCGGCCTCGAACACGGCCTTCGAGTGCACATTGTCTATCCGCCATTGTGTAAATTAGGAAATAACAATCTTAAGCAGGTTTTAAGTGCAGGATATACACGCTATATTTGGTGTAGTTGATTAGAGGAGGAAGGACTCAGTGTAGCTAAAAGTCACCAGCTTGCTGCCATCCTGGCATTTATTGTTGAAGAGTAAATGGGCTGGCTGTCAGCAAGCCAGTGGGGAAGTGTTCATCTGTGGTATTAGCATTCCGCGGTAGCACCTTATGCTGTCTCGGTTGGAAGTGCCGTGCTACACATTGATAGGCAGTGCCCTCAGCTACCTTAAGTGTTTGTTACCGTTTCTTCTTGTTGGCAAAGTCAGGCTCACCCCCTACAGCTGCTCTGTCTCCCACAACCTTGACCTTCTCCGTTTGCTGGTATGACAGCCACCTTCACAGATAGAGGGAGAGGGAGAGAGGGGGGGAGGAGGGAGGAGGGGGGAGGAGGGGGGAGGAGGGAGGAGGGGGGAGGAGGGAGGAGGGGGGAGGAGGGAGGAGGGGGGAGGAGGGAGGAGGGGGGAGGAGGGAGGAGGGGGGAGGAGGGAGGGGGGAGGGGGGAGGAGGGAGGGGGGAGGAGGGAGGAGGGAGGAGGGAGGAGGGAGGAGGGAGGAGGGAGAGATCCTATGGGCTGTGTCTCCCATGGAATGTGCCACATTTTCTATACAGTGGACAGCAAGGTCCGCCACCAGGGGTTGTGATTTAAGGCCTTGTGGGTTTAAAGGTTGCTGGACAGTGCTTGCCGCGCACAGTGGAAGCATGTTGTCTTTGAAATGTGCAATTGAAATAGCCGAGGTCATGACATTTGAAGGGTGAGTGTTGTCCCTAAGTGTCAAAGTTAATGTGCTATCCGTTATGAAATGTTTTGGTTGAACATGCAATGCCTATTCTGTAGACTGAGCTTCCTGTTGTTTTTTTTTAGCAGTATGCTATGAGCAGTGTTGTAATTTATCTCACTTTGTTTACAACAAATAACTTCAGATCTTGGCATAATTATTCCCTTAATAGGTGCACTTTCCTACAACAAATTGGTTTGCATTTAAAGTATTAATTTTGACAGTTGGATACTTACTGAACCTGTTCAATGTGATTAAAATGCTCAGAGGTACCTCAGCGGTGCTCTACCTAGGACTTGAGCATGTGACATTCTTCAATCTTCAAATATCCCTCAATGCGATTGCAATTTCAAGTGAAAGCCTGTTTCCCGTTTACATAAGGTTCAATCATTTCCTTGTAACGTGTCACTATAATTGTAGTTGGTTTAATAATACTCTCCCAGATGGCAGTCATGCCACGACTCTGATAAGTTCCAGGTGTCCTGTTGATAACATCATCTCTGTGTCTGCTGATGGTTGCACAGGATCACTGCTGGCCCGTGATGCTGGACAAGCAGTGCTACAAATAGTCGAATGTGAGACATTTTGGCAAATAGGAGCTAAGAATAAGCTTACCTGATGGCTGAAACATTAGAGGCAAGTCATGTCTGGAGTCGCTTAAATAGAAATGTTGTTTATAAACCTGTCATCTAGTGGTACTTTAAATAGAAGTAAGGGCTGGAGTCCATAGATAGTTTGAAGTTATAAGACCCTGACTGCTGTGTGTGTACTGTACCTAGCCTAATGTAGTTAATTTTCTGCTGTGAGTGATCAACCTGCTCTGTGGCTTTGGGAGCTACAAAGTGATTTTAAAATGGCCATTTACCTACATATTTTTACATGTGAGAGATTGTGGGACAGTCCATGTGAAACGAGCATTCCACTGGAAAATGTCATGCTGAGTAGCCTTAATTTGACCTTGAAAGGAATTATGATCATATACAGGGCACAGAATTAACACCAGCCACCAGCCAAATGTTGGTAAAATTTATTTTGATTGTGGCCTGTAAGATTTTCTTCTTTAGGAGCCACTTTGGTGGGTAACCAACCAGGTTGTGTTATATTGAAAAAGGTAATGTGGCTGGTAAATTGTTGAAAACGGCTGGTGATTTTCAGAATCCACAAGCCACTCTGGCGAGTGGGTGGAAAAGTCAATTTCATACCCTGATTATACCTTTTATGGACGCTGCAATGGAGGTTGAGATTAATTTTGGAATTACTGTACTGTTTGGATGGGTTTTTAGGGCTGGCATCTAGGACGAATAGGTACTGCATTTATGGTGTAGTAATTGTGGTGTTCAGACATCTTTCTGAAATTGTTTAATGCGTTACAGTTTGTTGTGTTTGCTCTCTCCAAATGGGGTTTGGGCTAAGTGTATTTCTCTCACATGGTTAATTTCGCATAATTTAATTAACTTTATTCATCTCGACTTTATTGTAGTTTCATACGCAAACAAACACATCCTTTGTTGCGTGCTATTTTTACAAATGTGGTGCAGGTGCCTTTGGATTCCTACAAAAAAAAAAAAACACTGCTAAAAAAAAAAAACTTTAAAAAAAAGAGCTGCCATTAAGCACTTCCTGCAGTTTTGACATTGGTTGGAAACTTGATGGATTTCTTTCAAGAGGGAAAGCTTTGCGGGTCGTTGATTTGAGGCACGTTGGCCTGACATCAATTGGATGTGCTTGAAAGTCATCCAGATGTGCTCCCATTGAATGAGAGGTTAACGGGTTGGTAGATGTGCTCCCATTGAATGAGAGGTTAACGGGTTGGTAGATGTGCTCCCTTTGAACGAGAGGTTAACGGGTTGGTAGTAGTGTTGCACGGTACACCGAAACTTCGGTACTTTTTCGATACTTAAAAAAAAAAACGGTTCGGTATTAGAAATTTCCGACGTTCGGTACTTTAAAAAAAATAATTATATTATTCTTTTTTTTAATATAATCTTTTTTTTCTTTTTCTTTTATGTAGCTGCAATATTTCCCTTACCGCAGAATGCTGGAATGATCAAAATAGCATCTGGAAAAACCCTTGCCAAAACAGCTTCGGTTTCCCGTTAGGCCTAATTATATTTTCAATGGCAGCGCTGATATTATGAGGGTGTAATTATAGTTTCCGCCTCTACGCAAAATGGCGCACTTTCGTCCATTTCGCTATCTGACCAGAACTCTTACATTTTAGTGTAGAGTAAAAGCTAATACTGCAGAGGCAGGAGTTTGATTCTGCCTGTTTTTAAGGACTGATTATGGATCAGCACTATGGAGGAGTCTCAAAAGCAGCTCTACAGTGCTGCAAAGATAGCTGATCCAGAAACAGTCCTTAAAAACCGGTAGAAACAAACTCCTTGTCCTGGGTTTAAGTTGTATAGTTCTGAATATCATTTGTGAAGCTAAGGGGGGTTTATTGTATATAAGTTCTGTTTTAAGTTTATTAATATTATAAATAACTAATATTTATTTACCATACGCCTTTGTGAGCAAATGTTATTTTAGCTCAGAATGGAGAAATGCACCACTTTGTTACCAACACCCTCCCCATGTGTGCGACGACTCTCCGTACCCCCGACCTGCGCGATTATACTACCTCGGCCCCGCACGCGCGTTTGATGACACTGTGTACGCGCAACAACACTGGTAGTTTCGAGGGGCCTACCACCCGGCCAAAAAAAAAAATCTAGGGGAAACACTGTACTGTATGTGACTATTCTGAAATAAATGTATTCTGTAGCAAATTTCTGAATGATACAGCTTCTTCTTCAGTTCGAACTTAAAACCATGGATGTGCAGGGAATATTTTTTTAGATATTGACATTTAAATAAAACTAGTAGAAACGAGGAGGAAATTGCCTCTGAAGGGCCAAAGTAAATAGGGTTAAGGTCATTTCAGTAGAGGTACCGAATATCGAATCAGTATCGTTTCAGTTTCAAGTACCGTTTCAGTATCGAGTATCATGATACTAAACCTGGTATCGGTATCGAAGTCAAAATTTTGGTATCGTGACAACACTAGTTGGTAGATGTGCTCCCATTGAATGAGAGGTTAACGGGTTGGTAGATGTGCTCCCATTGAATGAGAGGTTAATGGGTTGGTAGATGTGCTCCCATTGAATGAGAGGTTAATGGGTTGGTAGATGTGCTCCCATTGAATGAGAGGTTAACGGGTTGGTAGATGTGCTCCCATTGAATGAGAGGTTAACGGGTTGGTAGATGTGCTCCCATTGAATGAGAGGTTAACGGGTTGGTAGATGTGCTCCCATTGAATGAGAGGTTAACGGGTTGGTAGATGTGCTCCCATTGAATGAGAGGTTAATGGGTTGGTAGATGTGCTCCCATTGAATAAGAGGTTAACGGGTTGGTAGATGTGCTCCCATTGAATGAGAGGTTAACGGGTTGGTAGATGTGCTCCCATTGAATGAGAGGTTAACGGGTTGGTAGATGTGCTCCCATTGAATGAGAGGTTAACGGGTTGGTAGATGTGCTCCCATTGAATGAGAGGTTAACGGGTTGGTAGATGTGCTCCCATTGAATGAGAGGTTAATGGGTTGGTAGATGTGCTCCCATTGAATGAGAGGTTAACGGGTTGGTAGATGTGCTCCCATTGAATGAGAGGTTAACGGGTTGGTAGATGTGCTCCCATTGAATGAGAGGTTAATGGGTTGGTAGATGTGCTCCCATTGAATGAGAGGTTAATGGGTTGGTAGATGTGCTCCCATTGAATGAGAGGTTAATGGGTTGGTAGATGTGCTCCCATTGAATGAGAGGTTAATGGGTTGGTAGATGTGCTCCCATTGAATGAGAGGTTAATGAGTTGGTAAACTGTGCTTTTGTGTTCTTCTTTCCCCGCCCCTGTGGTATTTGTGTGATGGATAATGTCCATAACTGGCAGCTTTACGAGGGCCACGTGTGTGCTGATGATATTAAATTGTGAACTGGAATATAATAAAAAGACAGACATTCCCTTTCGTGCGGTACGTTTTGCAAACTACGTTTGAAACGCCGGCACTTCCATATTTTCTGTGTTAATGTATATTGGGAACAGTGAATTACAGAAATCGGTTGCTAATGAAATGTATTGCTCGCTGGTAAAAGTCCATTGACCGAAGGCTCGTGAAATTGTCAATTTTCAGGAAATGTAATTTACACTCTAGACGTGCACTATAGAGTACATATACTTGGCACCCATAAAGGTTCATATGGCCCGTAACCCCTGACCCCTACACAAATAGTTTTTCCCTCTGTCCCATATGTCATCATTTCATGGATTTATCCATAACCCTTTTTAGTTCACATATCAGACGGACAGACAGGCACAAAGAGATTTTCTCTTAAAAAATATTTTCAATTTTTTCCCAGTATAGTGCTTTTCCCCAGAGATGTCTAGGGTACTAGTTGTGGTTCAATTATAGAATAACTAAGCAGATATCTATACAATCATGAATTTATGTTTTTAAAATTTATTTGAATGCAAAATGATTCACTTCAATTCATTATCTGTGGCCGATTTTCACAAAGTGGTGTTATTGTAATTTTTCTAAAAAAACTTGTTTAATGGCATAATTTTTCCCATAATACATAATAGAGGTAAGTCGTGTTCTATCAAATCAAATTCATAACCTCCTCTATGGCTATCTATGGTCTTCTTAACCTTGAACCTAGTTTTTACTGTACTGTAATTGCATTTGTGTGCATTTGTGATCCAATGAGATGAATTAGCTAGTCATAGCTGAACATGAATAAATTTGATCCAACTGCATTTCTGATGTCAGTGCATTTCTTTCTAATGGCAGCGTTCAAGATATCAGTGAACCTTGTTTGACATCAGTGATTTTATCTTCTCCATGGTTATAAAGGCCATCGAATGTCTTCCATTCGTTACTTGCACAACTAAGCCTTTGTCTCCTGAAAGTATTTTTCATCTTGACATTTTTTGAAAACCTAGCTTTAAATGTGCATCTCTAGCTGGGAAATATCTTAGAGGCTTGGAAATGATTCTTCTTTTACATTTTCAACCTGTTCAGTACCAACGAAGTTGAAAATTGCACCCTGGTGTTTTTCATACTTTTAATGAATTTTTTCATACTTTTAATGAGTTAGCCTACCTTTTATAGTGACAGAAAATATAGTGGTGACAAAATATCACTAATGGCAAATTAACAGACCATATCTATGCACATTACTGGAATTAATCCAGGGTGTGTGAAGGTGATACTGCAGTAAAACGTTATTTTATTATTATTTTTTTTCATCTTCCAAAGTAATGGAGTGAAAATAGCGCAAATGCTGGATGATGATGTACATTGCACTGCGGGAGCCTTAAAAATGTAAGCGTGGAAAGGGTTACCTTTCCCATTGATCACTGTGTGAAAGATGGGGTATGGTAGCAGAACTCTTTTTGAAGACAGCATACACAAATTTATTTTGAGATTATAGAAATGGCATTGCCTTCTAAGCAGAGGTCTTGTTTCTCCCCTCATATTATAGTGCCAAGCTTTATGGCGGTAAATGGATGTGTTGGATTCAGTTTGGGAGACCTTTACCCTGCGGGATTAATTTTGCCCATGTGTGACATTCAGTGAGTGCCAGTGAGTGGTTCTCTTGTATACAGAATCTATAATTTGATATCTCACATACTCATAAGCAACAGAGATCAGGTGGTGAACATGCACATTACTATGTCCCAGGATGGTCTCAGATGGCTAATGATACTGTCAGGTTCATATCTAAAAACATATCTGATCCTGTATATCTGATAACTGTATTGCCCAATTCAGAATGCTCAGTTATTATTGTAGGACTGCCAGGTCTACCTCTTGTCACTCTGCAGTGCACTAGCTGGACTGCCCGAAATGCACAGCTTTTGCACACAGTCAGCAGGTGCCCCGATCAACTAGTGGGGTTTAATCATTTGTAATGAGGCAGGGGATACCCTGGGGATACCCTGCTTACTGAAACCCTCCTTTTCTTGGGCGAGCTACGACCAGTTTTGTTTTTCTAAGCAGGACGGTCAGGACGTTCCTTTCTTTTCGATGCACTGCGTGCTATTGACTTTGAGTCATTTATTGACGCCATGTGTCGCCAGTCCAGCTGAGTCTGTTGGGCCGTTGGAACTTCGCCCGTAACCATTTTTGTTTAGCTGACTTGCGTTCGCTATGATTGCGTTCGCTATGTTTGCTTGCAGGTTGCAAACTAGATGGACTATGAAAAACACTTTGTTCTTTATGGTGACATTTCACTCTGCATCTGCCTTATAACCAAAATGTCCTCTCAGATGGATGTTAATGATTTAGCATTACACCCCCCACCCCCCCGCCCCAATACTGCATTTCATATCTAATGTGCAAAATTTCACATTTAAAATGCAATTTCATGTTAAAAAGACTCATCATTTTATCATTTTTTATCAGTTTGATCATTTTAATCTAAAATTATTTGATGATCAAAGCTTTATTTGATTAATTGGACCGAATTAGTGGTAAAAAAAAAAAAAAAGCCTGCTATCTACACATGTACAACACGTCACGTGTTGCTCGGCAGTGGTGTCAATGTTATTGTAATTTACAAATAAACGAATATGTAAAAAAGAAATAAGGTGTGACAGGAACTCGAATGACTCAGTCAGCCATTGTGAATGTCTTTGTCCTCCCGTTCGACTTTGTAGATGAGCGAAATGAAAGCTTGAGTTTAGAAGGCAGATTTTTCTGAAGAAATTTCACTTCCAGAAATGGGCTATGTTGACCTGTCATTCTTGGTTTGACTAATCATGCTTTCAGTGTGGGTAAGTGCTCTGAAAGCAGCTTTAATTTTGCTGGCCATTTATAACCAGCAAGTAGGCCAAATTGCCTTATAACCATAATGGAAGATAAATTGAAGTCTGGTCATGAAGAGAGTTGCATTTGTCTTTATTAGCTGTGATCCTGCATCATTTCATCTTAATAATTTACTGATTTGTTGACATAAATTGGTAGACTATTAAAGTGGATGCTTGGATATATTTTGTGAGTACAGAAAGTCTCGGGGTCAGTGTCTCAGCTCTAAGCCCTTGTGACAGAACGGCCTGTTGCGTGTTTTGATTTCTGATTTATACGGGGGGAAAGATATTTCCATTTTAAATTTTTACGTGGACGTATAAATCCCCGCTGAAAGTCACGCTAGCAGTTCGAAAGTCTAAACGCTTTCACCATAAAACATTTCTGCGGCATTTTACTGCACAATGTCCTTTGAACGTTTGAACAAGGGGGGCGGGGGGTAGGAGGAAGGCACTCTGGCTTACACAACCTGCTTCTACATTCGCCCCCAAACACAGAGCTGCATCTCGGTACATTCGGGGGGGACTGTGCTCTTGTTCTGTAGTGCACCATTGGGTTTTTGAAAAGTGAAATGGAATTTATTCATGGAGGCTCTCCTTAGAAATGCATGTATTGCGGAGAGCGGCATTGAACTACCGTTTCTATGCAGGACCCGCCGGATGCCTTAATGCCTCTATTCTTTCAGACTGAAGGAGCCCCGGTATCCAAGGTAACCCCCCGAAACACAATTGACGCACTTCCCGGGCCACACATTCAGAAGGTTAATTCCTCCCTTATTCCTCCCTTATTACCCTGGCCTCCTGTCAACAAGGCAATGCCACGCCTCGCAATTCTGAATTATTGGCCAACGAGTATGTTATTCAGTCCACTATAATTGGGTATGTGCGGAACCATTTGACCCAGGCAACAGTTTCAGGAAATATGGGCCCGTGCTTAAACGTGAGCAAATTGGATTGCAGTCGGGACCGATTTGTGAAGGCTGAAGTAGGCCTGGTGTTCTCTGTCGCAAGACGTTATGTCACCCCCCTCCCAAGTGCAAATTGGAATCCTTTTCATGGCCATTCTCTCCATATCTCCATACCGCTACTCTTTGTGAGTTTCCTTTGTCCCTGGATTTGAACCACTTTTCGGCAGGAGTCTGTCAAGCGTATCTGTACCAGTTTATTTGGGAATCTGTCCGAGGCTTCTAGTTAGGGCCACCAGTTTCCCCTAGTTTTCTCACATTGGTACTTAGAGGTTGCAATATCCTCTCTGTCAAACCACTGCTCAAACAATTATCCCATTTGCACCACCTCAGTCATCTAAGTTGATAATGTAACTGCCACTAATTAAGCACAAACCATGATTGAGGGCGATGATACACATTGCTCGAATGCATTCTGTGGTTTTCGATACCTACAATGCGCTCCACACAGCACGTTTCCTTGACAGCCAATTTGATCTTTTGCATTCTTAGGTAGCCATATCAACATTTACAGTTGAGAAAAAGAAAAAGAAAATAAACAACATGGATAATTTACAGCTTTCCAAATGCAACGTGTCTCCTCCTCCCAAGTTGAACCATGATCAGAAGCCATAATATAGAGAAATAATAATAATAATAATAATAAGAATGAAATCAACACAAATGTTCAACTGTCAAATTAACTACTGAAGATTTGAAATTCCCGTTTGAAATTCCCACGGAATTTGCGAGTGCCACCAATGGAACTGTACATCATTTATTTATGAGGCAAGCAAAATTAGTCTATAGGTAGGTTTCGGCAACCAATCCTTGTACACACTCACGGCTAAAACCATTTAAGGGTTTTCAAAAACGTTTCCAATCCTAGCTCCAAGGGGTTTTAAATTAAAACGTTTTCGAAACCCCTGATAGTGTGGATTTGACGGTTTTAAGGAGCCGAAACGGTTTTCGAAAAGGGTTTTAGTACTAGTCTGTACGAGGCCTTAGATTATTTTGAAATTATAAAAAATTACCTGCCATATAACGTTGTTACTGAACCTCAACAATTTTAGGCCAATCTCCAACCAACCCTTTCTTAGTAAGATCTTTGAGAAATTAGTACTTAAACAACTTCCAAAAAAATTCCAATCTGGTTTCAGATGCAGGCACAGTGCAGGGACTGCTCTTGTACGGGTAGTAACTGGCCTGAGAAGGAGTGCTGATGCCAAAATGCTGTCTGTTTGTGTACTATTGGACCTAAGTTCTCAATTTGACACTGTTGACTAATGACCGTACCATGATCTTATACAGACTGGAAAAATGAGTGGGCGTCGCAGGCACTGTGCTTAACTGGTTTAGGACCTGCCTAATGGACCGTTCCTTCTTTGTTAACTTAGGCAAGCATTCATCAGATAATGTTGTCACATGTGATGTTCCTCAAGGATCAATTCTAGGACCAGTCCTTTTTAATCTTTACATGCTGCCTCTGGGAGATGTTATTAGGAGGTACAGGGTACAATTTAATAGATATGCCGATGTTACACAGCTTAATGTTTCTGTGTTCCCTCAATGATAAAAGGCTATTAGAAGTTCTTATAAACAGTATCTCGGACAGTATCTCAGTATCTCGGACAATCTCTTAGTTAAATCTAAACAAGACAGAGGTGCTTGTTGTGGAATCAAAATCCCAAAGAGAAAAATCTGCTGCTTCACTTGGGTCTCTCACTGACTATGCCAAAAATCAGGCAAAGGACCTTGGACCCACATGGAGCCTGAGCTAACCTTTGAGGCACATATTAAGCTTATGAAGCAATCTGCATTTTTGTCATCTTAAATCCATTGCAAAGGTACATCCATTTTTAACACAGGAGGGTGCTGAGAAACTAATACATACTTTTGTTATGTTTAGACTTGACTACTGTAATGCCCTTTTTCTGGTCTCTCATTATCTCTTTGCAATCAGTTATATTATTTATGTTATTTCAAAACTCTGCTGCCCATTTATTAACTAAAACCAGAAAGAGCACGCATAACTCATGTCTTCATTGGCTACCTGTTTGTTTTAGAATTTATTTTTTAGTTTATAAGGCTCTTCATGGCCTAGCACCTCCCTACCTATCTGACTTGCTTTGAAGGTATGTGCCCAACAGGGCCCTCAGATCCTCTGACAGTAACCTCTTGTTTACACTAACATACAGGACTCAGACGTTTGGCAGGGCATCATTTAGCGTCTATGGCCCCAGAATTTGGAATAGTTTGGCAGAGTGTCTTGAGTCCTCAGTCTTTGGATGGTTTAACTCAAGCCATGCCCTTTTTTTTTAGCATTCTTGTACATGAAATCTTCCTGGTCTAGTTTTACTGATCTTATATATTGTATTTACTGATCTTATTTACATTATTTAAGTTTCATTACCTCTGTTTTTGAACTCACTTTTGTTGTATTTCTTTAAAATACTTTTTAATCTCATCTTTTAAATCATTTTTTAAAATTTATTCTCTGTGCAACACTTTGCGTTGCACTTTGGTGTATGAAATGTGCTATATAACGAAAGGTTGATTGATTCATCTGTTCAGCTGACTGAGCCCCCCCCCCCCCCCCCCCCTCCCCATTAATTACATTCTTGTTTAAAAATTCACATAATTTGGGACTGTCCACTTTTTCCAGTGGAATATTTACACTTAAGAACACATCTGTTAAATCTTGAATGACATCCAGTCGCCGCTCAAGGCTGCCTTTTCCCCTGTTGACAGATGATTCACCCTCAGTGTTGATCTCAGATCTTCATCAATGTTTCTTACTAGTTATTAACTATCGGTCTATCGTTATCCTTTTTTGCGTACTTTATTGTTAAATTTAAGGCTGTGCAAAATAAATTCAGTTTGTCAGTATGCAGTGTGCTAGGCGGATCCTGTTTCACTCGTTTGCTCAAAGACATGCTTTGCATAGCATTTAACCCCTTAACTAGCACCGGCCCGTATTTGGGCTGAAAGTGGTTTCGTTTATTCGCATTTATTGCATTGTTTTCCAGTGCAAGTTATAAATCTCTATTTTACGATCCCAATGTTATAGCGACAACGGTTCCTTATTTTGTGACATGATACAAAACGGGCTCGATCAAAACGACGACTCCATATGTTCCATCTGTCCTGAAGATCCCCAGATGATACGAATTAAGTCGGTATCCTTATCCTGGCACAAAAAAAAGGCGAAAAAAAACGTCCATTTCTACTCTTTTTGAGCTTCTGTTACTTCGTTTCTGTAATGCTTCTTGGAGTAATTCTGACTCTTGGAAAACAAACTCATAAGGGTTACCTTACAGAAGAGACCAGGATTATGCCTGTCCTCAAAGGGGTTCAAAAGCAGCCAGCATTTTATTTTCAAAACATTTTGTGTTCAAAAAGGTGGCGCTTGAAAAGGGGTTTAAACTTCCATCCGTGTTCACTTTCCTTCCTCTGAGTCTCCCTATTTTAGATCAACTCATTGTTTTTTTTATAAACATCTCAGTTAGAAACTGAATTGTATGATTGGTCACTTGACTGTGCCGTTGGACTGCCTATGGGGACCCCTGGAGGATAACCATTGAAATACAGGTTTAAATCCCTGCAGGTCACGTGGTGGAAACAAACTGGTGGCCCTAGTTATAGTTGTCTGGCCTTCACAGGAAGACGAGAGAAGTCAATGCACCAGGCAGACGAACAGCAGTTTAAGCATACGTTTGCTCTGCTTATGAAAAGTCTACATCTTTCCTCAGATTATTTGAGGTGTTATTTACGTACATGTGTCGATGTCAGCCTCCTACAATAGGATGCCTCTGCTCATGTGTCTCCTTGGGCAACAGAGTGAGGCCACGCCCTCCCCAACCCTCATTACAACCTTTTTTGAGCTGAATTGTCGCATGGGGTTAAATTGCAGTTTTTATTGAGGAAAAATGCACATTTTCTCATTTTCCCCCTCTGAAATGACACCCTCTGGGGTACTGTGCAAATTCAATAAAGAATATTAAATTAGCATCTCGTTTAAATAACTAAACGCATGAGAAAGCAGTTTCTATCCCCCAGTGTACTGAGGTAAGCATTGCAATTTTGTACTAGTCCAGCCCCTTCTCTGTTTCATTTCTGCTCCTCTGGCTGCGGAGGTGGACCGTTCATTTGTATGTTGTATTAAATGCTGTCGAAGCTCACCCCAGCGCTGGAAGCCGGGCTTTGTTTAGCCAAGCGAAGCGTTTTATCAACGATAAATACGCTGTCAAATTCCATAATCGATGCCCACTTCCATCTGAGAGGATTATCTGGACAGCTGCAGAAAGGACCTTCAAAGGACGTCGGGGATCTCTCCGCCCGTGACCGGGTCACCTGTCTCATCCGTCGGCTCATCAAGCTGGCAGTGGACTCGGGTGTTGAAGCCCCGTGGTCAGAGTAGAAAATAAAATTAATCTGGCTCGTTTAATCTTATTTGTTTTGTATGAGTATCTGTAGTAAGGGCTGTTTCAGGCATCTTAGGTGGCCCATCCAGCTCCAAGAATTTGCACTTAGTGCTTCAAAAATGACATTCTTTACTGACTGTAGTCAGGATTCCCACAGGATGGGTTTGTTGTCACTCATAGGGTCAGGAAGGGAGGGAGTATGACTTCCTTGTGCAACTCTTCTGTTAGATGGGGCACCTGCAGTTTGAAAACGAGTGTCGGTTGGCTTGCATGGGAGTGGGCACAAGCACGTGCTTCATCCGAAACACAGGCCTGCAGTTGTTCTGACGAACTGAACGAGGGAGAAAATGTTAGTGATGCATTGACATTCCAAATTAGGAGAAAAGTGAAAAGGATTCAAAAGGTTGCTTAAAAAAAAAAAAAACTAAACAGATAAAACATAGGGGGGGTATTCCCTCCATTTTGGCTCCTTTCTTGGTCTTTTTTTCCCCTCTTCTTCATGGGATGTGGGTTTTCTTGGTGCTACTGGGATGGGGACACCAGAGAAATAATGAGCCAAGCCGGTAAATTGGCAGTGCCATTTGCAGATGGCGGATAGGGCGATTGCTCTTGTATTCCTAAACTGCAGTGGTTTTTTAATAGGGATGAATGGCCCCATGGAAACGCAGGGCCTGCTCTCGCCGTGCCACTCCCAGTAATCGTGCCTGGACAGGTCATTACAGTAAATAACTGGGGAGTAGAGCACGCAGGCCATTACCAGGAGAAGAAATCAATCTTGAGGACCCTTCCAATGCTATTTTATCATCATCTTCAGTTTATGGAGTGGAGATCTGAATTTTGTTTAAAGGAAAAGTCCAGACTTACATGGTTAGTAAACGTGTTGCAGCGATGTACAGTTAATTCCGGGGTTTATTATCTGATATGTGTGATACATTTTTAACTTGCTATCCAGTCAGGCATCTTCCTACGTTACCCACTGGAAGTACTTTCACCACACCCCTTATGAGAACATTAACTGAAAGCGAAGTCCGAGATCGTGGCCATGCCCCCAATCCGCCGTGAAGCCACGCTGTTGCATTCTGGACTATTGGGGCTCTAGCGCGGGAGAAATCGGTAAGTCCTTTTGATAAATGATTGATTTCTCAGTAGGTGTATTGCAGAAAATTGACAAATGGGGATTCAAGGCAAAACCCCTGACTTGTCCCTAATGGACTGAAAGGAATATCTGATGCTAATGTATCGGCTACATTAGTGCGTCTGCTGTGGAAATATCACCATGTTATGTCATGTCGTCTACAGAACTCGAGTTTAACTGCAAAAAATGGAAATACTACACAAACAGGAAAATAGAACCCGGATAGGATTTTCATCACCAATATGTGAAGTCGAACAATGTCAATGTTTTTTAGCCTGGAGTTTCCCTTTAAAAACTCAGGGGATCTTCGGAACAGAAATTAATTTCAATGTAGGCCCTATTTGCAAGTTTGATGTTAACTTAAAATTTTTTTTATGAAAGCGTAGGAAATGCTGGAACTTTGTAGTTTATATACATTTATAATTTCCCTGTAATGAGTAATGGTTGATTGAGTTTTTTAGCCAGATCTGCCCAACACATTGGATGTGCCTATCAAAACAAGACATTGTCAAGGAGGACCTTTATAGAATGATTATTAGTGTGACGGCAGAGACTCGAGGTTTCTGCTCTGCCAGTCTCTTGACGGCTCCCTTTGAACACCTTTATCCCTTTTTGGCAGCTTTAAAAAATGCTGATAGTAATTAAATCATAAATAAAATGATGCAATTTTTATTAAAAATTGCTGAAATTATTCACATTTGATAACACAATGGATTGGAAGTGGGAAATTGTCCACCGTCTTTGACGGAAAAGCTTAGCCAACCTGCATATGAAATAGCGTTTTTTTTTTTTTTTTGTCAGCTCCAAAATGTTGATGTCCGTTTGTCGGTGGTTAAATTTGAAAGGACAATTGCTTCACTGTGTCACTTCAGCAAAGGCTCGGAATACTTCTTTCACCTAATAATACCAATGCTTCCTAAAAAAACTAAACAAAACACCTTTTTTATTTGCACCTTTTGTTAACACATATTGAAGTGTGTGTCAATTCTGCTGCTAACCTGTAAACTGTAAAGCTGTAGAGAGCGGGTACATGTTTTTTTTTCCCCCTCTTCTCCTTCCCTTCGCTCTCCACAATACCTCTTCGCCTGATTTTTGATGGGACTCTGGGTGACGCATACCTGTGTTGTTGAAGCCAGCATGAGGAAGAGGTAGACGGGTGGCTGTCCCTTGCGGCCACTTTCTTCTCCTTCTGAAAAAAATGTCAGGCCTTATCGGCAGGAAGACAGCTGTGCCGGGGTAACAATTGTTGCTTTGCTGGAAATTATAACTTATAACAGCCTAAGCTCCTGTTTTGTGCTTAGTCTGGGTAAGAATATGATTATAATTGACTCCACAAGCTTGCTTTCTGTCCCATAAGGACCTGCTGAGTTCAGTTGGCACCAGCTGCAGCACAGTAAAGAAGCAGTGCCAGTGTAAGACACTTGCGTTTGCCTGCACGACTGCAGGTGCACTATTATTCCAGTGGATTGCTGTTCGGTTTGCAGCTACGCCCTCAATCCGAGGGGTTTGAAAGAGACTTATGTTACGTTCCTATGCTGCTTTGCGAGTGTGGCCCTTTAAATGTCTAACTTGTTTCATTCGGCTCACCTGGGTCGTGATTGGCAATTGAAGACACCTGTGCCTGATTACCAGGGGAGCATATATACTTGTGGCATTTCTCTCATTGGGAGGTGATTCATCCTTTTCTTTGGGTCTCTGCTTTCTTTGTATATTTTGGGAGGAAGCTCTCCTTTTTTATAGTGTTGCCTTTTGATAGAAAGGAAGAAATTAGTGAAGTTCAGTAAGGCTACCAGCCTTTTGGTATTTTGTTCAGAGTTAAATAGCTTTGATACTAAAGATTAGGTAAGTTAGTTTGAGCTTCCTCTAGTTTTACCTACCACTGTTGCTGCTGAGTTCCTGCAAATTAAGCAAAACTATAGATTTTTAAGAAGGCTTATTTGAGTTGGCACATTTTTGTTAGACCCTTTGTAGCCACTCTATTATTGTAACGCGGGTGGGTTTCAGGTCGTAACACTTAACATAGCTTCTCTTTGGTTCAGTTTAGTTGAGCTCTTGTTAGCAAGCGTACTTTCAAGCTGGGAGTTTTCCATGTGGTATTTTGTAGAGCTTTTCCTTGTCCCCATACTAAAAGAATGTTTTAAGATTGGTTTAACCTGCCTGTAGTCTCTAAATTACAACGTGATCTTTGTTCTTGATTTAGTTTGTTGTGTTGAGCTGAGTAATTTCTCTCCTTATAATGCCCAGGCACAACCAGGTAGATCCAAAAAGAAAATTATTTATTTTTCTGCAGAAAGAGTCCAGTACCTACACACACAAGGTGGTCAAGCATGAACTGAAGAGACGGAGGCAGTCTCCACCGTATTTAATCAAACTAATACATTGATTATCTTACTTCTGACTGCATATTTAATACATAGGCATTGAGTGGAATATAACAACATACATATTCTATCGCTGATTGGTACATGGTTACATATTAGCATATAGTAAAATATACAAAGTCAATGATTGGTTAGCTTAGTGACCCCCAGCCCTTAATGTCACACAAACAGTTTTAAATAACTATTTGGTCTACTAGAGTCGTCTTGTTTTCAGGATTCAAGATTAAGTGTCTCTTCTGGCGCTCTAGCGATAAGATGGGCCATATATCCCTGAGCCTGGGATGTAAGTGGGTCAGAGGCCACAGGCCTGCAGTACAGAGTGGAGACAGACAGAAGGGAGAAAGAGAGAGACAGAAAAATGCACGTACAAACAAGCTATATATGTATATATTATCTCTGGTTTGCTTTGGCTGACAGAGATAAACCGAGACCTTCCAGTGGTTAAAGAGCCTGCAGTCCTCCACTTCTCTGTCTCATGTGGATTTAGAGAATTTAATATACATTTCAATTGGTATGATTGTACAATGAATATATATGTGTAGAGATCTTTTCTCTATTACTGTGATTATACTAGTGTGAAAACATCCTTCTGAAAACACCCTTCTCTTCAGTTGCCATTGGCATCTTTATCGAGGATGTTTTTGCTCAGGGAATAGTTTTTTTTCTCTTCTCAGAGTGGCTTTACTCATTCAACTGGGGACTGAGGGGTCTTTGAGTGCATTTTCTACGTTGCATTTCATGGTGGCTTTTTGGGAATACACACCCAGCAATGGGTGCATATGAACCAAACCCTGGCTTAATATGTGACATTGAAAACGGATGTGGTGTTAATGTATTTAAAATATAGACCCTGAGTTTGAGCCCCATATAGTTTTTTTTTACTCCATTTTGGAATCAAGTGATTTAGCCAATGAACGATATTTCATATTTTAGGCACCTAGCCCCGGATGAAACAAATATAAACACTTCATTCAAAATGCACAAACAGTGCGCGCACACACACACACACACACACACACACACACACACACACACACACACACACACACACACACACACACACACACACACACACACACACACACACACACACACACACACACACACACACACACACACACACACACACACACACACACACACACTGCAGCAGTATGACTAGGGAACATGCAGAGACAAGGTTACAGGCTTGTATGCTCTCTAGATACAACCAAGTAATTCTGCTCTGCCAATGATATATCAGTTAAAAGCTTGTTCTGGATAAGAGTGTGGATAAATAATGGAATGGAATGTTTGGGCATGCGTGCAAATCTGCATGCAAAATTGTCCCAAGTTATTTATTTTTTTTCTTCAATGTTTTCCTCCCCAGTCGCCACCATGCCACTGGATTTAAGATTGAAAAAATAAGATTGGCACCGGACGATTTATCATATTGATTAGCCGAAGGATGAATGTATTTCTCTCAGAGTGATTTATTCGGTCCTGCGGAATTGTCCCTTCTCAGCTCCTCTCTATTAATCTCTCCCAGGAGGCTACCTTTTGTATGAATCACGTTGCACTTTGATTAATGTCCTGGTCCGGCAAGATATACATAGTGGCAAGGTTGCCAGACCACATACACGGGCACCCAGAATGCTCATTGTAGCTCTGCCTATTCTTAGGGATTGCCCCGCCTAGACTAGTTTTGCAGTTTTGAAGGGACTGCCTGGAGTCATGTAGCCTACATGTTTACCGTCTTAAACCACAAAGGATGGATTGATACATGTTGCTGTTTGCAGAGGAATAAGCTAAATAATGAGTTACTCCACCTGAAAGACGCTAAAACTTTTATTTTTTTTTGTGTGTGTGTGTGTGTGTGTGTGTGTGTGTGTGTGTTTTCCGCTGCTTAAAATAACCTTGGAGATTTGTCTTTTTGTTTTCCTTACTCGTGACAATGCTCGAGACCGACGGCAGCGCCGTGTGGAGATTCAGAGGAGCCCCTCATTTTAGGCGGGAATTAATTACCTCCAAGATGCCTGCGCCAAACGCGGAAACGAGAGCACGCTCGTCGGCGATCACAGTCGCTCCTTTGTTCGTTTCGCACGCCCCGCTGACTGCCGGCTCTGCGGGGGACTGGCTTCCACACACATCATTCATAATCTCAGAGTGTGAAGCTATTTGTGTTCTTAAAATGGCGGGGGCCAGACATTCTAATGGGTAATCATTAAAATCAACTGAGGCTGATGGGATAAAGGAATTTCTACAGGGGGCTCTGCTGCTGCGGAGTCTTTTTCTGCATTCCCCACCCTGGCGAAACTTCCCTGTAGAACCTTACCCAAAATAACCTACGGGTTTCCTTGTTATACTCAAGGACTCAAAAGTCCCTCTGTAAATATATTGGTACTTAAAATACTGATTTAAAATGTATTGAAGCACAGCTTGAACTTGCGCCAGATTTAAAAAGGCAATATTACTTTGGAAATTATCCCCCCCTGTGAAGATTTTTTATTTTTGGATCATATTACCAAGCAAACCAGATTTATGAATGCTTGGTACATAAAATGAAATGTTGTGGCCGCATTTTATTTCATTCCGTTAGGTGTAGGCAAAGCCTTTATAAAATCTGTAACCAACACTGTTTGGTTCAAGTTTCTTGTATCCTCAAAAGAAATGTGCCTTTGTTATGTTGAAGGTTCACGGTTTAGCCTACTTGACTCCTGAGTGTTCTGCATACTGCATACTGTATGATGAGTGCCTCATTCTGCATGTGAACTGGGGTCGTTCACTCACGTCTTCCCTTATGAGGCAAGCGGTGATAGGTTGAGTTTCATCCTCACTTTAAAGCTGATCTTCAAACCTATACAAAAAGAACTGAAAATGTCCTTAAGGGGTTACCAGTTGCGATTAGCACGGTGATACATTTTGTAGCACGAAGTTGGATTTGATTCTTCTTTGTTTTAGTTTTTTTTGGCTTTCATGAGTTCGAACTTTAATCTTATTGCCAGTGGCTGTTTCAAAGTTCTGGTTGCAGCTCTTTATAGTTATTTTTGATTTCTGTGAAACCTGACCCGTGCTGTCATGACTCTTATTTTGTTGACAGTTGGTCTCTGCATTTCCGATTGAAGTTACCATTGAAAAAAAACACTTTAATTTGTTTCATAAGGGCATATTGAATTTTGTTCTTGATGATTAATTTAAGTGATTTGGCCCTGCCACGCATAGTAACATTCAATCTACACACATAAAAAATATATATATATCTATTTTGCGCACTCTGTTGGTTTAGGAAGCTGTTCTGTGAATTTCAAAAAGATTTTGTATTTTACCCCTACTTTTCTATGAGAAAAATAATAGTTTGTGGAGAACTAAAAGTCTGTTTGTCGGAAAAGAACAATTTTATTGGCCAAACTAAAAAGCTTCATTCCACATGAGGCTGTTACACATGAATACTACCAGGCCCTCCAATTGGCAACATGATGCCTGGAAAAGAACATCCTTCGACTTGACATGCAGAATGTCTGCATTTCTGGGAAGGGAATAACACGGAGTGGATCTGAAAAGATGGGCCCCTTTTTTCAGTCTAATTGAGCCATTCTAAAACACCAGGGCTGTTGGAGAGGAGTGGCGGGGCTTTGGGATTGTGAGCTGTGCCCGTCCTCCGTGAGAATCATTACAGATTAACGCAGGTGTATGCTAAACTGGTCCTGATACAGTGCGGCTGCCAATTCAGGTTGGTTCAAATTTCCACCAAAGGTGCTGTCTTTTTCCAGTGCTTTTATGGATGTGCTTGACTGGCCTTTCCTTCCTTTTATAAGTGTATAAACCGTCATCAAGTCTTGCTCTCAAATGCAACATGAATGGCAGTGAATTTGTATCACAGGGAAGCGGCTAACTAATCCTGTTCCCCATCATTAAAGCAGCTTTACATGGATCCAGTTCTTACCTTCCCATCAGTTAGCTCTCCTAGGTAATCGGGGGGCCATATGTGTGACTGTTTGTCTTTCTCTCCAAGGCTACTTTAAATCGCTCTAAACTTCTTGTGAGCTTAATTAATTATTCAGACCCTCTGCCTCATTACCATATCTTGTTGTGCTGATTCTGAATTTTCTTTTGTGTGGAGGATTTTTCTTCAGAGGAGGAAACCTCTCGGCTACGTTCGCCTCCGTTTTCTTGGCTTTGTGCTCAATTATGGCGGAGCACAGTGTGAGAAAAGTCCTTTTGCATACACTCAAGACTAATTAGTCTTTAGAGTGTATTTCTTTTACATGCCTAATGATTGTGTGACTGGACATCATGAGGCATTTCTTTTTATTTGACCTTTGTTTAACCCGGTAGGTCAACTGAGGATTCAGTTGTTTTTGCAGTGATGATCTGGAGAAAGCGGATAGGTAATATGAGGGATTGTGTAGCCAATCAGATGTAGGGGATGATTAAGGGTCAGGTGCAGAGAGGTAGCTTTATGGGAATTTGACCAAGCTGCTGGGTATAAGACCGACGGTCTTTTGAAAAGTGTCACAGGTCACAAGGCAAAGACGAGCAAAGCGCCACAGTGGTCAGGTGGCCGTTTCTCACATCTTTACTTTTACGGTATATTAGACCATGCATTCTCCGTGTGAACTGCAGTACCCAGAATTCCTGCACTTGTGTTGGTGTAATGCAATTTCCGAATAAGGGCGTACTTACATATGCACCTGTCAATCAGAGGGAATGTTGAATACTTTGGCATCTCTTATCTTCTGCGCCATGAACTGTAATAAACCCATGAGAAATGGATAAATCCACTTAACCACGATAAATCCTGTCATTATCCTCATTCGCTCCGTTTACTGAACTGTTTGGACTGCGTCCTGAGCGCGCCTACTCTGCCTGGCTGTGAAGGAAGACACTGACATTGAAGGAAGTTTATTGTTTATTCCTTTTCAGTGGTGCAGTAAGTATTTGTATCATGGTGTTTACATTGTGCTTAATTGATCAATGAAAATAAAGCTTTTGAAATCGTGCTTTAAAAATATGATATGAATAAATCACACCTGCGAGTAGCAATGCATTTTAAGTGGGCCTTCTCAGGCAAAGACGCTGTGTTATCACGCTCAATGAATTTGAGATCACAAGTCAACATTTAGTGTGTCTTGAGTTCCTATGATCTGTGAAAAGTGGCTTTAATGGCGCGGAAACAAATTAATTAATCGCTTCGCTGTCGTATGAATTTACTGTCATTCCGGTCTGGATTTTGGCTTGTGATACCGGAGGTGAGGTGGGTTTCTCAGGAAACCACTTATCACACTGAATGCATTTGCAGTCACGAGCCCAAATTCAGACCCACTGTTATTATCACTTCCACACTGATATAATTTCTGTTTTTCCACATGGCATGCCCGTGACATACAGTACGTGCTTGAAACTTAAAGATCCTTTGCTGTTCTTTACCTTTTACCAGAGTTTAATAGGCATCCTCTGTGCATTCTGATTATTAATCATTTAATAGGTGTGGGATTAGGTGAAGAATAGGTGCAATAAGAATGCAAGATAATTTAACATTTTCACACATTATGTTAAAGCTGCAGTAGGCAAGTTTGACAATATACAAGGCAAAAATACTTTTGCACTCTTTATTCTACCGGGAGGATTTTTTGCTTGTAGATAGTTGCCCTGATTGGTGGCTACATAGCTAGCCCTGATTGGTTGGTTTTTGGAAGACCAGCTTGAGAGTTTTTGACAGCCTAATACAGAGCCCAAGACACTCACAGAAACCAGATTTTTTTCTTGATAGCTGCTAGAATGTAACAAGCAAATTTAGTAATTTCGCCAAAATTATATCGGAAAAAATCTTGCCTACTTTAACTCAAATCAGAGTGTCTAATGTAGGCCAGAGTTAACAGTTCCACCATGTAAATTCAGTAGTCATGTGCAAAATGGGATGACTGGGTGTCACACTCACTCTGGGGCTCCAAGAGATTAAATGCAGATTACAATTGCTTTCAACCAGAATTCAAAATAATATTTGTGGAGATTTGGCGGGTAGACTGACCAGCTGCAAGCATTTTTGAACCGTGTTCCCTAATAATTAATTTGTTCCGAGAGGATGTGATCTGTCTGGTTCTGACATTAGAATGTGCCGTTCTGTTAGGACGTTCCCTCACTGTGAAACTAGTTCCTTGATTTTCATCATGCGTCCTGCATCTTCTGAAAGGAAAGAAAACAACACGTTGAAACAACACGTTGAACTTTCGATTTTCCGTGAAGTTACACCTAAAGAGATACCCTTTAATATATCTCAGTTTCGCTAGTTGTCGGCCACACAAGTGTCCCTGAGGGTAGTCTAGTGTTTCAGAGAACAGTAGATGTTCCTCTGAGGACCGGCACGATTGCTATCGGGGGCGTCTCGCCTGTCATCGTGTTCCAAGCGAATCACCTCAGGGCAGGCTAGGAAAGGGTTGCCGGGGGAAAAAAACAAACCGACCGTTGGTTGGCATCTACAAATAGTCTGAGGGACATATGGCCTGGGAAGGCTGTATCGATCCATCTGTTTCAGTGCAAACAAGAGAAAGCTGATTCTAGAGATAAGAGCAGCCACAGGGCCGTCTGGCCTCTTTCACCATTTCAGAGGGACTCTGATAAGTCTCCCAACAGAAGCTCTTGTAAACTGGGCTGAAGTAATGAAGCTTTTCTAATGTGCGAAGAATGGGACGCTTGCCTGCCCGCGCCACCCGGGCCAGATAACGGTACCAGCGAGGGGCAGATTGCGGGGACACAACTGGTTCTGTCCGGAGTCCTGTTGCAGTCGAAGAATTTGACGAATCTTTCATTAAAGACATGCTAGAGGGAGATGTCCCCAAGATGTCACAGGATGAGTTAACTCTAATGACTTGTTAAATGGTGGACAGCGAATCATTGTATAGAACATGTAAAAAGTATCTCGTGGCTGCCCATGATATGATGGCAGGGAATTAATCTTCACGTCTTCAGTCCACCATTTTTCATGTGCAAAGACGACGGGCCGTAGAGTTCTGCACGGGCCTATATATGAGGCCCGGACTTGCCTAAGTCCGATGTCTTTACAGCCCGACAAGCTCTAGCCACATTTTAAGCCTAATAGAAAATAATAAAGTGTTCCCGCAGGAAAGCTGTTAGTTAAAGTGCTTGCAGGGGCACAAAGCAAAGCTGCTAGTTTTTGTAGTGTCGTGTACAAAACATATTTGAGCTTTTTAAAAAAATTTTTTTATAAATGAGTCTTCTTTCTTTCAGTGTGTGTTTTAATGTATGCCTGTAAAATAGTGGAATGATTTATATTTCAATGTTTGTAATGATCAGAACAGGCTAGCCAGCTAGCTTTAGTGCCGTTTTTCCTTCTGTTAAACGTGACGTTAATAAGTTTGTTGCTCCAGCGTTGTCAAATACGGCTGTTTTGATTTTCACTACACGAACTGGAAGCTTTGCACCATTGTTGTCAATTGTTGTTGCACACAGAGCTAAAAAAATAGGCCCGATACCCGGCCTGATCGCAGCATAACCTCTGGCCCCGTCAGGTTTGATTCAGGATGCAGACTTCTAAAGGGCATACATTTGTGCAGTACCTAGCTGAAATGTCCCCGATTGCATGAACATATTTTACTTCATAAACATCTTTGGTGTTTCAGCTACTGACATTAAATGGATAAATGGCATAGCTGGGCTTTAATTATATTAGGCCTACCTCATTAAAAATCAGTTTGTTCAGGGGCATCAGTTCTTAGTATGCGCTTAACTGGTCCAGTAATCTTTCTGTTATAAGGAACCGTCAGTGTAACATGCAGAGAGTTCTTTCAGTGAAATATAATGTTAGGTACTACAAAATAGATTCCAATGCTAACATTCCCACAGGATAGGTCATATTTCAAAAGCTGAGATTTCAGTTTTGCTATGCTCATATTATTTAGTCCACAAAATATTTGAACGTATAATATTTGAATTATTGAGACAATCTACTAAGTATTTATAAAGAAGCAAAAGGCTTTAAAAACATACCCTCAAGGTTAAACAGAACTTGATTTTTTGCCCTCAAGACTACGGTTTTGTAACGCACAATGAGGTTAAATCTGACACTATGATCATGTCTGTTGCATATACTGTACATATGGGACATGTAACAGTCTGTAGCCAGGGTAGGCACACAAATTCAATGAATAAATATTCCTATTTAAAAATGGCAACTATCATATATTGGAGGCGTATCAATTCATGGCAAATCTCAAGCAAGAAATTGGGGCCATGCCAATTTAACTTTGCCGTAGAATGACTTATACACCCCATTTTCTGTGAAGCAATAGGAAAATGTATACTTGACACTTCTCCATTTTATCATATTTGGTATCTCGTCATATAGGGTTATAAACAAACATGAATTGAAAAAGGGTGCATTGGCTTTGGGTGGGCGTCTTCATGTGTGAGAAGGAGAGAACCACAGCCCCCCCTCCTGTCACTATAGCTGGTAAAAAGGATTATGTTGTCAAAATGAGCGATGAAGACATTTTTTTTGGCTGAGTCAGCATGGCCCCACTTTCTCGCCCCTCCTGTGGATCAGTTACTCTTATGCAAGTTTGGGGATCTGTACTGCCTGGGAAACTGGAGCCCAGATGGAACATGCGGGGCGGTCCTGGGTCTGCTTTAACGATCGCGTTCCGTGCCTTGCGTGCTGTGTGGTGGTGCAACACAACTGCCGACCAGAGAATTTCACTTTTGATGTCTGCCTTAGCCTGCATCACAACTAGCGACCAGATAATTACATTTGTTGATGTTTTGCTTAGCCTAGCTTGTGTCATTTTCACACTTCAATCATGTCTTGGGCCTGGTAATGGAAGGCCGCATCACCGTTGTCCAGATCTTATAAACAAGCTGCCAGGTGCTGTGATATTTCGGCTAGCCTAGATCTCACAGTTTGCTGATGGTGGGTTAACTGGTTTGTGTACGGCTACAAACTTATGACAGCCTGCGCTGATGTGCTCAAAAGTAACTCATTTAATGGACCTTTCTGATATATCAGAAATATCCAGAAATATTTCAGATATTTACTTTTCATTTTAACGCGATGAGTACGCGCCTGCTCTCTCGTTCACTTTGGCTAGCGATGCGCGGGGCGCATTTTCCGTCACATTTCAGCAGTCCCGCCTTTGGAGTCTGAAGGATCGAAGCGACGGCTTGCAGAAACCGGTGACGGGTGGGTTCACTCGCTCTCGTTCGGAAGGTAATGGAAACTGTCACTCGGCCTTAGCGCTGATTGGTTATCGCCCCCCAGCTGTCCACGCCGCCTCCGCAGAGCGCGGGCCAATTATTCAGGAGAGGAAGCTTCAGCGAGGTGTAGACTATCCGGAGCCGTTTTTATCTGGTAGCCGCACTGTGCTTTTGTCAGGATGAGAAATTCCCCTCCTGCAGTTGAGTTTCTGTTGCATCAGGCCGTGGGGATGATGAGGTGGTGAAGTTCTCCATACTTCCCTGGGCAGAAGATCCCTGCCGAATTGTCCCGTCGTGCGTTAAGCCGCGGTCCTGATTAATCTCTTCTGTGCTGCCTTCCGATTTCACGGCTTGTACAAGAAAATTCCACCGTCGCCATAAAAATACAATTCGGTATAACAAGGACACTCTGTTGGCTGCTGAAATGTGGGACGCGAGCCAGCCGACGGCTAAGTGCGGAGGAGCCCGCGGCGCGGTTTGACGGCGCAGGCAAGGAGCTTCAAGGTTGAAGAACGCGGCTCGGCACCGGCGAATCAGAGAGCGAAAGGTCAGCGCTCGAGAGGAACGCCCAGTTAATAGAGATTGGTCACCTGTGTCAGAAAGGTCCGAGCGATTGTTAAGCCTATGCAACTCCGGAGGAGTAAATCTTGTCTTGTGAACCCCGCTGCTCTGCAGTACTCTGTATCTCTCTGATTGGTCAATCCCAGACTGTTTTGAACGGGTTAGTTCACTTACCACCGCTGCATTGGGTTTTTGTGCTGTTAACATGTTATAATAATGTAAAGATCTTATGTAGAAAATATGCTTAAAAAGCTATAAAAAGCCTCCCTCGTGACACCTCTGTTTTTAAGGAGTGTGAGATATCGCCCTTTTGGGAGGTGCATGTACCTGTTCCTGTTATTGCTGGGTTAGGCGCCATGGAAACGGGCGGCTTGCACAACGCACAAATCCTTTTCAGACGTGAAGAGACCACACAATGCTTTCACGGAAAATTGATCTGCCAAATTAGGTTTTTTATTTTAATTTTTTTTTGTTGCCTTTGCAGACGGGAAAGTCAACACTGTCTCACAGGGCGTCCGAAATGCTGCGCGGTTCATCAGTCCGGGGCCTATCTGTGCACGCCTCCGTTTCCCACGACCAACACTTCTATGAGATATGAGCCTGTCCGGAATCAACTTTATTGAATGTAGGATTATAAATGAGCCCTATTTGTGTGAAGGAGTACCCGCAGAAAGGTGTACTGTGAACGTACCGCTGTTCAGCTGGGTGATGTGAACTCACTGCATACGAGGGCCGTCACTTTCCATTAAGAGAGGTGTAATAAGAAGTTGTGTAAGTCGCTCTGGATAAGAGCGTCTGCCTAATGCCTGTAATGTAATGCAATGTAATGTAGCCTGTAGTTGGCAGCTACAGTGACAGAGACTGGACGACTATTTTGCCTAGGCAGCTACATTATAGAGTTTTTTCTACGGGAAACAAACAGGCTATACATCTCATTAGACCTTGAAATGAAAGCCCAAGAGAAGGTTTTTCAGGTGAGTATAACGAGGCGAGTTAATGCCCCGTCCATTCATAGGTTATTCCTCCTGAACTTCTTTTCTGTGAACAGGTTTGACTGTGTGATAGAGGTGTCGTGAGATTCATCGGCACCTCAATTGTAATTAAGAGACCCAGTGCCACAGAATGAGTAGGCAGACACCTTGTTTTTCTGTGGATGATACTTCCTTTAGAAGAAAAAAAATCGATAAAATCCACAGAGTAACAAAAACTCAATTAACTTGGCAGGGCTTTTGAGGGCTATGGCAGTTGTCCACACTTCAAATATGGAATCGATTTGGCCTCACATTGCTGCTACCACAGTTACATTTTCTAACATAACATATTCCCAGGTTTTGAAATATTTGAACGATCATAACAAACATGTAGTTTACTGCTTATGTACAGTGGTTGAAAAGGTGGTATACACTTTGTTGTATATGAGCATTTGATAAAAAAATTATTTAATCAGGCTTTTTTGCTGGTATTCAAAAACAACTACAATGTCAATGTGAAGAGTAAAATGTACAATTTGTTCCAAATTATTTCCAAGTATCAAACAGAAAACAATCAATTATTTAAGTCATCAGCCCTCTTGCTTCATTTTACTGTAACAGCCATGCAGGCAAAACTCAAAATTGCACATCAAAAATTGCCCACACCTCATGGTTAGATTGTACTTAAGGACTTTGAACATTGTTTTTTTGTTTTTTTAAAATGTGTGTTAATACTGTCTTTCTGGGTAACGTGCATTTTAATGGCTCTCAATGGGATTTTAGGACGTACAATGAACGTTACATACATCACAATACTGTTCACTCATGGATGGGATTTGAGGCCAGACCCTGGGGGCTTCAAAGAAAAAAACCATCACCTCTCCATATAAATCATCACCTCTCCACTATGTGCAGAAATGTAGAATGGAAGTTCAGTGACTTTTTTCCGTCTGATTTCTCTATTGACTTCCATCGTGAAACCAGACAGGAAAAAGTTATTGTTTTGTAAGATATTATCTAAAGACCTTTTGCACAGTGATCAAATGTATGTTGGCTGTAGATCACATGATGTGGAATCCATTTTCTTATGGTACTTGGCCCTCAAAATCTCTGCGTGCATATTTTGTTAATGGATTGTCTTTTGGGACTCATTTTTGTTTACTCACCTCTTATAATAAAAAAGTAACATTGGCTGTATACGATTAGCGGAGAAAAGATTTATTCACATTTTTTTTCACCATTCAGAAATGTGTATCTAATTTCCTCCATGCATGAATGGATATTTCTCCTAACATTTTGTCTTTCTCTTGGGGGGTTTTAAAAAGTGGATTTCCCTTACCAGTGTAACAGGCGTGAAGTCTGGAGACCTGCCCTAGAGGCCTCTGTGTGGAGTCATAATCACGTCACGCTACATACACCGCCCCAACCCCCCCCCCCCCCCCCCCCACCCCACCCCCCCTTCCATCCAACTCACTGCCCCTGCCTGACTGCCAGTACCCCCCCCCTCCCTTCCATCCAACTCACTGTCCCTGCCTGACTGCCAGCACCCCCCCCCTCCCTTCCATCCAACTCACTGCCCCTGCCTGACTGCCAGTACCCCCCCCTCCCTTCCACAACAGGTCTCTCACTTAATTTCCTCATAAATAATAGAACCCAGCTTCCCTCTTGATCTGTTCTGAGGCTAGACTTGTGTTTTCTGTAGTCCTTCCATCTCCAGCCTTCGTTTGCAGTCTCTGAGTTTGTCCTGTTCAGCTGTGCCGTCCTACCCTGCTTCTGTGTGTTCTCGCCGCTTGCCAAGTGTGCATTAGTGAAGGCAATAATGTTTTTTGGCAGCTGCCACTTTGTTTCAAGCAGGGAATCGACTGTTGGACTGTGCGCTTGAGCGGAATCTGAGCCCTAGCATTTCATTCGAGACAACAGGCAGAACAGATCGTTGCTTTGATTCGACCTCTCTTTTCCACCCTTTCCTGGGCCTTTCCCCCGATTATTTATAATGAAATTAATCTTTAGTCGTGATTGTTTATTTGTCTTGTTTGTTGACGTGAACTGGGACCGGGAAATGTGTTCTGCTTTGCTGAGGTGTGAGATCATGGCTGTCCCAGACCAAAATGGAAGCAGTTGAACTGAGTTGACTGTTTCTTGGGTCTGGAATGTACCACATATGTACTGCTCTATTCACACGATATAGCACGGATCCCAAGCTTCAGTCACGGACAGCTGCCGCGTCTGCTTGTGTTCGGTGTGTTTCAACACGTAAGTGCTTCCATTCGGTTTCCAAGGCCTAAATTAGGCTGCCAATTTAAAGGAAACCAAAAACCTGCAGACGCTGTGGCCGTCCAGGACTGAGGTTATTTTTTATACAGTCTATGGTTTAACCTGACGACATTCAAACCAACCATAAGCAATTAAAAAAAAGAAACGAAGAAACAATGTTATGAAATTGCTCATAGTTCACACCAGATTAAAATGGATTAAAGGCAAGTATGAAAGGATATTTGTATAAGGGTGAAACCACTTTGAAACCACTTCAGATTTTACTTACTGTAATTGAGCTGAGGTTTTCCACTGAGGGTAAAACCTGTACTTTCCTGTTCAAACGACCCTGTTTTGTGAACAGAGTATTAGTTATAGAAGATCCTGCGGTGTGTGTTTTTGGCTTCTCTATGCTACTGGTTACGAGCTGTGAAATCATGTCGGAAAAATCACCTGGAACTAAAAATTGGAGTGTTGTGCTGATGTGCAAATTATTTCCTAACTACTTCTAATGGATTTGTGTAGCAATTATGAACATGTTAAAAAATGGAAGAACATCTTGTAAGTGAGGTCTATTAGGTATGTTGCTGGAAAGGTCCTCTGAAAGTCCTTTCTGAGTACTGCAGAGAACAAAATGCATGCCGAACGAAGAGGTGTATTGAATGTTTCTCAAAGAATAGGTATATTGTCCATGGACAAAATATTAAAAAAACATGTACTACATGGTTTTAACTCTGCTTTGTCCTGACCGTGCCAGTACATTTATTACAATTCTGCAGTTAAATAAGTTGCACTATAACTTCTTCCTTCAAAAGAAGAAAATTTCTTTACCATCAGATGCGCTAAAATACCTATTTTCTAAAACGTATTCTGAACATATCTGTGAGCCTTTTGCCATTTATGTTTGCTCAGAAATCTGCTTCCATGTTTAATATTTATATGCTTTATTTTATAATCATCCTCACAGTTTTGCATGTGTCATCATGGCCAATATCGCGTTGTCTGTTGTGTCTTGGAAATGTGTGCCAGGAACTGTGACAGTAGGCCATTTTGCATAATTGCCTTCTTTACATAATGGTTCTAGTAGATTGAACTTCACACTGGCTGTGACCATGTTGAACGCCGTATTTAGCACTGCTACTGAATTTAGCATTGGAAATGGCTTCGCTAGTCAGTGCACTCTATTCAGGAGGCCTGCACGGCACTGCAGTAGTTTAATGAGCAAGTTTAGTTAATGAGTTTAATTATTATGTATTATTATATTGATTATGTGTGCAACACAAATGTAGAGCATCTGTCTTTGGGAACACGTAGGAATTGGTCTGGACCTGCTAGGATGGCTTAACTGACAGAAGAGTGGGACAAAGCTCCAGTGCAAAGTAGCCTCGACGACTGCTCTAAGATTTAGGAAATTGTAACTGGAGTATCCTGACCTCCATACGTCTTTGCCATCTCTTCCAATCTGTGAGTGACACAAATTTTGTTAGCGAGCTATCGGTCATTAATGACAAATCGCGAAACTCTATCTAATCGGGTATTGTTTCCAGTCATTCCTTTTGCAAACGAGCGGATTTGTAGAGGTACAGATTGCTGTAGAGGTACCAGCGTTCACTGCTGTGTGAAGACTCGATAACATCAGGAGCACGAGTAACCCGTTTTCCATTACATAATAAACAAGAGATTGAAGTCAAAGCAGATGGATGTTCCAGTAATAAACACGACTATCTCAGTGCTTAGCGTATGGAATAATGACGCGGCTCGACGCAAGTGTGTCGGCGCAAGCGTTTCGGTATTCGTTATGCGCAGGAAATGAGGTCTCTCGATAGATGTGACACGCTGGCAGGGACAAGCTGTAATGTTCTCAAATGACATCAAGTTGAAGTGGATGCTCAGACCTTGATTTAGTTAAGGAGAGCGTGCAAAGAGCGGAAAACTGCAAACGGATCATATCGCCAAGATTACTCACAGCTGCTAGAGCCAAGTTTTTATTTTATTTATTTATCTATTTTTGTTTACTGAACCAGGGATCCCAATTTAATCAGAACTAGTTATAATCCAATTTTTCCAGCATTAGAGATGACGGCGTAATAGCATCTGTAACTGAATTAGTGAAATGGAGAAATGGAGGGCTCTATATTTACTTTTTTTCATATTTTGCCAGGCTTTTTCTATCGTGACAGCACTGTCATTATTAGAGGCTCCACCCTAAAGGTGCTATTTAGGTTTAAAGCTTACATTACCTGTGGGAAATTGAAACAAAGCATTAAGCGATACCAGTTATCCAACAGTGAGTGGATACATTTCTAGTTATCAATTATTGCATAGACCAAATTTGTATTTTCATGTTCCCAAATGTTTACAAGCTCAATATCTGTTACTATCAATACTAGCCTGTTTTGAATGCAGCAGAGCTTGCATATGAAAAAAAAATTATATATATTGCTTGATTCTCTGAGGTGGTTCAATCGCATAGAAAAATGAATAATTCAGTGTGAAACCTATGGGGATGATAATCAAGGCAAGCATGCACTTAAATAAACTGTACTCCTGCTTTCTGGATTAAAATCGTTCAGAACCTGGTCATTTAAATGTAAGGGTCAAATCAAAGTCAAATTAGCACGGCTTTAATATTTCTGACCAAAACGCTGCTGAGTTCTAAACGAATATGTGGATTTTCAATTTCATCCATCTTGCAAAATCTCAACCTGCAAGGAACGGCCAGTGCGAATGGCAGTGCGTGTGGTATTTGACGTGGCTTACATCCGATTATGTGCTCGGCTGGTTCCGCTGCACTCTGTAGAAGGTGGGAGGAGCCGTCGGGAGAAACCGTCAAGCGCTCCTTGCGTGTCAACTTTGACTCTCTGTCTAATTTTTTATGCCTCCGTTGTGCCGCGTCAGCAGGCCTGCTCGAACCCCCCCCCCCCTCCTCATCGCCTTCTGTTTCGGGAGCAAGTGCCAGCGGCAGCAGTTTCAACACGGCCCCCCGAGGTATCAGGAAGTTGGCAGTAAAGATTTGAACACTATGTGTTTTTTTTTTTTTGCATGCCAAGGATGCAGTGAATGGGTTTTAGGCATGGGGGTTTTTGTCCTCACAGTCGCTTTTAATGTTGTAGTGTGATAGTGAGAACATCCTACAAAGTCCAAGCCAAATCCAAAGAGTTTGCCGATAATGCGAAGCAGAGGTTCGGTCAAGTCTTTACGAGGGGAACTGCATAACCGCATAACTACAGCACAGAGTGCTCCGAGACCCAAGCCGCCGTGCCGCTCGCGCTCTCTCGGACGATTTCGAAATCCCAACGGCTGAGGTGCGAGTGGGCGGAACCAGAGCGAAACCAGCGAGCGGAAGAAAGCCGAAGATATCGCCCACCGGTGTGCCTGCAGGCATCGGAGATAATCCACTTCCGCTGTTCCTCCTGGGGACTGGGTACGGACGTGCGTAGCGACACGGCTCAGGGTGACATTCACAGAGGCGTGGCGTGGCGTGGCGGAGTCTTTCCGGAGGGTTTGATGAGAAAACGCAGCCAGTCGACCGCAAAAAAAGCGGGGCGAGGGACGGACGGGGGTCTACGGGGAGTTTTTCGAAAGAGACGTTGCTTCCGAGGCGCCCTGGCCCAACTCATCTGTGAATGCACCTGCCGCGCGGTGAATCCGTCAAATTGCCGTACTTGGAGGACGATGGCGCTGGCGCGCGGCGACGGAGGTGCCGCTGTCATGGAAACTAAACCCCGCGCGGGCTGTTCCGGTCGTCCCGCTGAGATCTGGCGGGTTCCGCAGTCTGTCTCGCCATATCAGCAGGAGAGTCTGCCGGACCTCCATTTTCTCTCGGGAGAAAGGAGGCGGGGGTGACTTCAGTAGGATGTCCGCGGGGGAGGGAAATACGCTCTGCCAGCAGTATTTCCGACATACGTTTCATTTGAATACATTGCACAACTTGTCGCCTTTCCAATTCTTACCAGAAATCTGTGTGGACGGGCTCTCCTGAAACCATGTACAATACAGTGCAGTGTGCGTTCACTTGTTTTCGTAGAACTTTTAAGACGTAGGTATTGGACCTTGTGTTTCTGGAGGAGTTCTCACTGTGACATCAATCGCGATCGAGTTGCTGTGGAGCGGTTTTCCCGCCTTCGTCCGGCCAAATTGCTCCTCTTTGATCAGGAATTCATTTCCAGCATCGCACAACCTGGCCACCAATAGCGTCAGCGTCTCTTTGAGGCTTGATGTGATCTCTCCACGGCTGCCGTGGAGGTGGTATTAAGTGCCTTTGATCCTGGAAAATGGTGTTTCTCCAATTTTTCCACTGTTGCCCAAATAAGTGGTTATATTTAGATGAGTCAAAATGATAGAGATTGGATGCTGAGTGACAGGAATGGTCCTTGCAGGAATCTTTCTCTCACATGTGCATTTAACCTTGTGAAATAATTCCAATACTCTTTTATACTTTTTTTTTTTGTTGTCAAAAATGCCATTGAAAGATGATTTTCTCCATTACTACAATTAAGTCTGTGAAGACAATTTTGGTTCACTCACTTTCTGGCCAATTTTGATCAAAGTCATGAGACTGATGGAAAGGAATTGTGCGTGAGTACATCATTCCTTCAAAAAAGCCATTTCAGGGTTGTCTCGGCGACTTGGCCTGTAGAGCATAGAGCACCGTCCTCATGCTCATTGTGAGCCGCGACCATAGAATACGGCCGCGCGACCTTTGTCGCATGTCTCTCCCTCTCTCTCCCTCTCTCTCCCTCCCTCTCCCTCTCTCTCCCTCTCTCTCCCTCCCCATTATTCCTGCCTCTCTACACTGTGCTGTCCAATAGAGCTGAAAAGCCCTAAAAATATAACCTCAAAAAAGCCATTTCAGTCCTGGTAAGGCTTTGGTGCTTTGAAAGCCTTCATGGTAAATGGCTGTGTAATACATTACAGGTACTAACATACACAACAGCCCTCTTTAAAAGACCCTTTTAAACAGTCTTGAAAAACAAATGATAAAACAGCCGGCTGTTGTGCCGTCTACATTCACAATGCTCTCTTTATGATTTAGAACTCCCTAATCTCTCTTCATTAAAGCAGATGCATCCTACCATAAATATTTGTGTGTTTTTCTTAAAACAAATAACTGATATGATATTCTGCATTGCTGGTGGCCAGTGATGGTTTCTTTACTCAGGATTTAACTAACTTAATTTGATGTGCTGCCATTCTCCGGTATAGAGATCGCCCAGCCGGCAGTATCATGCCTGTGTATTTGTGTGATTATCTTTTCACGACATCATATGCTATATTTTGTTTTGAGAAGAGGAATCATCTGTTTTGCATTTCAGATCTGTCGTGACACAACACTAAAGTATTGCCATAAATTCAGTGCCTTTTTTTTCTTTTCTTTTTTTTTGAGAGGTGAAAGATCTGCTTGAAAGCACGTCTGACGTCTAGTTTCGATTGCTTAAATAACTTGGAACAGTCCGAGACCATATTTGTGGAAGCGTAGTGATGATATGTTGCTTAAACTAGGCCATTGTCTCCAATAAGGACTGGGTGTAATCAGACAGTCTCAAAGGGCCAATTCAACCTGTAAAGCAGGGGTGTGCTACCCTAGTCCTGGGGAGCACATTTATCAGTCAAAGCAGTTGATTTCACAGTTAACTCACATCACCTGGATTCTTGGGTCTGAATTATTTGCTGATTTTATTGTGACTAAAACCAACAGACCCTACGGCTGTCCAGGACCAGGTTTGCAAATATGCTATAACAGCAATGCTGCAAATAGATCAGCAAATGGTTATAGTTCAATTAGATTAAAGTTCATACTCCGTTATACCATGCGCTGTGGAATCTCAAACCAAAGCATGCCACAACCCTAAAAAATAAAGGTCAAGTCATTCGGTCAGTCTAGGTCACTCACAGCTTCCGTACACAGATTCCCCACGTCTTTGTGTCTGCCAGATTGACAAAGGAAAGCTTAAACAAAAATGAGAAATAGCCCCGGTGAAATGGCTTCCATGGCTGGAGGAGAATCATCACAGAAGAATGCGTGTGGTCCCAGTCACATAAATCACTTAGCCCCATCGTCAGGTGGTCCCGAATCACTTTCGCCACTACTCAAAACTGTTCCGCTTTGAAAAGAGTTAATCTCTTTGGATAAATGACTTTCTCATGCTAGGATCTTTTGTGTGTGGGTCATCACTCAGTGGTAAAAGACAGCAGTGTACCAATGATTCGGCTGTAGCGTAGCTTCCAACTATGCGAGGTAATTGAAATATGCAAGGTGATTCTCTTTCTCTTTGGGTTATATCTTATTTTTGTGGTCTTATTTTGTACATATTTTGCTTTACATGGAACAGTTTTGGCAATTACACAACGGAACAGACATTGTAACTGTATTTTATACATGAACAGGAGAGCAAACACACTTGGGTCAGACTTCCCTCACCTCTATAGTCTGTGTAATACACCAGTAAAGGAAAAGAAGATAATTTTCCCTCCTCAGTTGAAGGCAGTGCCAGCACCATGATGACAGTGTAGCTCACGTTGTACCAAACGGAAATGAGGGTCCAGCTCTAGCAAATTTCTTTGACTGCCTGGAAAACAGTCATAGAATGTGGTAGTCTTTTTTTTTCTCCCCCACCATTAACATCAACTATTAAAGTTTTACTGGCATTGCAGAAGGTGGACTGGGTCGCAGTTTTGACTATGATATCTTCAGTTCTGCTTTTTTTATTTCTGGAACCGATCATAAGGTTCATGCGCAAATACGTAAAAATGCTGCAACGCAGAAAAATTATTTTGACACAGAATAATTTCCGTGATTAATTTAGAAAATGAAATATTGGGTGAAGTTTGTGCACAGAAGTTGGCAGAAACATTACCTGATCTAATATTCCCTGAAAAAAAAAAACTAGCTTTATGAAAAATGGGCACTCGGCACTTAAAAATATTTCTTAATCTACTCTACCCATTGAAATTGTCCAAAATCTCTGCATAATTTTGCACGCTAGATTTGGGTAAGATTTTTTGAAAATAATTGCACTATATTTAAAATACTGAGAACATACAACCTCATTTCAAAATTCATAAAGCCAATAAGACTCCATTATTTAAATCATCATGAAATGGCGTCTCACATCCCTTTCACTTACAGAGAGGCGTTCAACAATGCTGTCTCCCCTACTCTTCAATTAGCCAAATTAATCATTTAAATTGGAAAAGCCAGTGGAATACCATTTAAAAAATACAAACTGGCACCGTTTCCAGGCTTTATATAAGTCTGTTTATTCGTTTATATATGCCCATTAATAGTTTCTGCCCATAAGTAATTGGAATCATTGTTGATAAGGGAATTGATCATGTTCCATACAGCAAAAACATTGATACATTACTGAAAAATATGGAATGAAATTGCTTTCAATGCGACCTATATCCCACTGGGGTGTCGGGCACTAAAAAAAACAATCCTTTAAAATACTCTGAACAAGCCAGAGAAGTTTGTATTTTCCATTGAATCACGAGGTCACCACTGTCTACGCTCCTGGTCTGGTTCCTCCACGTTGCAGGAGGCAGGAGATGGAGGAGAAATAACATTGATCTTTTTTAATAGATTTTACCTGCTTTTTTTAGGTGAAGCGCAGAATGCAAGCATCCTTATTTACCTATTGATTATGCTGAAAGTGCTGAATTTGAAATGACAGTAAATTCTGTCTCCATCTCAGTTATAGCCAGTGTGCTTATACCTCTTGCCTGTCTGCACCTATGGCTGAATCGTTTCAATTTACATTCATTTTCCTTCTTATATATATTTATTTATTTAACAAACAAAAGAACTAGTTATATTGACTACATATATTTCATGGAAGAGTGAGGGGTAATATTCAGTGAAAACATAAAATCGTCGCTGTAACCTGGTCCTATTTATATAACCGCAACGGTGATCTCTCGTCTGTCCGCGTGACGTTGCCTGGGTGTTGACTCAGACACAACAGCTCGTTGTCCCAGTTTGAAACAAAAGCAAAACTAATGTGTTGTTATTGTTGTTAAAAAATAATTAACCATTTTTTTTCCCTTCTGGCAGTGCGGTTTGTGTTTTGTCCACTTTTTTTCACTGTACAGTTCAAATCAGGTCGGTACCAAAGCTTTGCTTTTCCATTTATTAACGGCATCGAGAGGTGCAGCAAAAGACTTCTCACCAAATTCATCTGTGTCATTCTGCAACTTCAGAGGGGTTTTTCCTGAAAAATAAAGCTTTGCCTTGCTTCTGTCTACCTCTGGTGGTTCGCTGTGATCAATGATGGTGTCGTGCTCAGATTTTAGCCTCCATCCCTTATTGAAGCAATGTTGTGACGCAGCTTTCCGACATAGTCCAAGGCTATTGAAAGGGGGGGGGGGGGGGGGGGGCAGTGAATGGAAACCACCTGGAACCTGATGGACGTCAACCTGGTTCTAATTTGGCGCTGGATTGGGTTCTCTTAAATCTATACTATACAAAACCATATATGGTTTCTTTTCTCCAAAGGTGAACAGAGATAAATGGCGGTTTGAGTGTGTCTGTCTGTCCTGTCTGTTTGTCCAAATTACATTGTGTGGGCTTAGTGCGGCAATCATCCCGAAAAGAGCCGCATAATAACACACGGAACTGTCGAACGCTGTCAATCAGACTTGAATAAACCAATCATAAGATTTTACTCCCCCCCCCACCAGAACTCTACGACGGGTTAAAGAAAAGGGAGTGACCGATAGCCCTGCTATACTAATAAGCGATTACTTGAAAGTTTCTCTTAATAAGAACCTAGAACCTAGGGCCAGCTCATGTTTTTTAATTGCTACAGAGCTACTGAGCGTCTACCCATTTCCCAGTGTTGTGATGTATGAAAACCCATCCTCTGTAATTCATCCAATGGGTAGCAGTGTCTGTCCTACTGCCATGAGGACTGGACAAAGGCTTTCATCAAGGCCTCAGTGCACAGCTGGGTATAGGGTAAGATCTGCTTGCATGAAAAGACTTGGCAGATTTCTCCCTTCAGCAGACCACCAACCTTCACAATGAAATGGCAAAAAGTAATTTCCACTTGCCTAAAACCGGCAGAACACTTAAGTGCCCGTTGCCTTTCAACTCAGTGGGACAACTGTGAGTAGAAAATAAGTCAGTCAGTCTGTAGGCACTGTGGTGGAAGTGACTTTTTGGGGAGGTGACTTAACTGTATAATTCTGTTCTGGCACCACGGGGTAGTAAAATGTGAAGAAGTCTCCCTGTAGCAGTAAGTATGGTTGTAGAGCAGGGAGTTCTACTACTGCTTTGTTATGTTTTATTCAGTTTGTAAAAACGTATTTTCAGCCGGACTCATTCTTCGGTTCTTTTGCCATTGCAATTGTGTACAGATTTATGGTCTGTTGCCCATAATTATCAAGCATCAGAGCTGGACTAGCAGGGCACATTAAAAACCAATCGAGGATAAGGAGACGGAGTTTAACGTAGTTCAAGAGAGAAGGAACAGAGGAAAAGAAGATATAAGAATGCACTTTCCTCCAGATTTTGATTGTGAAGTATGGTTTTCTGCATAGTGGATAGGATGTTGTTGATTTAGCCTGCCAATTTAATATATCGATTTACACTTTACACGGTTTTCAATGCAGTGACAAATACAGTCTCATACTTAATTCAGCGCCAAGACTAAAATAAGTGAAACCTTTGAAAAACATCATATTGTTTTTATTAATATAGAGTAGACATGTGCGGGTAGTTTAATCCCATATTCAGACATCACTTTACAAGTCAGCAATGTCTAGGCAGTACACTGAAATAAAGCTTCTTGAATAGAACAGAATAATATGATTTTAGTAAAAAATTAAGAGTTACAGTGCATCGTGGATACTTAAGATATAGATCTACAGTCATTTGAACATATTTTCCAAATATTGGGGCGGATTTTGGAAATCGGATGCCACCCGCCGGACTATAAAAGCAAGCACCGTCGCAGTAACTGCATGTGTACGATAGCCATTTGTGCTACGTGCAGGGCCTGCATACCAGCATTAAAAATGTACTCTGCCCCACATGGCTATGGGAGAGAGGAGAGACTGAACTAGAAGAGCTTAGCCTGCTGGGTAAATGCTGGCTGCTTTCAATGTTGATAAGAGATTGTCAGGTGCAAAAATTGTCTAGCGGGATTCGAGTCGTGTATGCCATTAGTAAACATGGTAGAGCATTGCTTTACTCTGACTTGCCTGTGCAGCGTGGTGCATTTGCTGACTCCATAATGGACTAATAATAGCGCTCCCAGAATATAATGGAAGTGACAGAGGCCAAGATTTAATTGCTCTGACACATGTAATTTGCCAGAAAAAAATAAATAAAAAAATCATATTATGCGGTCCTATTTGCACTTTAAAATGGAGACTTTCCCTCCAGGTATATATAGGAAGTCTGAATGTCCCCATTATTTGCAGCTCTGATTGGTAAAATCCAGGGTATAATCCCGTAGGGTTGTATCACAATATTGGTCCTTTGGAAAATTGTGCTGTTGGATTCCCCGCTAGCCAAAAGTTGTGCCTTTTTGAAACAAAACTGCCCCTTTTCTACATTTAAACGTTTAAAAAAAAAAAAAATGTTTAAATACGTTTTTTTTAAAACACATTTTAACACAGGGTTGCATTGCAGAGGTCCCCTCACCCAATTACCAACTTATTCCAGAAACATCCATCTTAAGGTAAATATACTGAACCTGATGAGGTTGTCGAAGCGAACCTGCTGTTTGTACAGCGATCAGCGCACCGTTGCTTGGCACGTCGACGGCTTGTTAACATGGTAACCAGTAGCTTCTCAATGTGCGTGCCCTTGTGTTTGTGGTCTTCTGATTGTGTGTGTGTGTGTTTTCGTGTTCATATTATTTGTGTAATACGAAGTCGGAACAGGCCGACAGCAGCGATTACTCTATATCAGGCCCCTTTGTAATGGGCCTTGTGATTCCGCCAGAGAGTTTTCCGCAGCTCGACTCGTGACAGTTTCGATTTGCTGCGCTGGCCTGAACGGTTGACATCGGGTCTCTCTCCCATGGTGCCGCACGGGCTGGCAGGCGGGCGGGCAGGGCCGAGCCGAGCCCGCCAGGACAGGATCGACTGTGAGACGTCTTCGGCCTACGACCACGTCTTAAAGGTGCACTTTGCAGGATCTTTAGCCTTGCTGTGGTCCTGCGTTTACAATCAATGAAGTCTCCTCCTCCGTCCTAAACCCCGCCCACTCACCTCCGTTAAGGGCAAGAAGCAAAATTTCAAGCGAAGAGCCGAGGTGATCAGGGATTTTAGCAGCATGCGTTCTATATGTCTGGTAAAAGTAATTTTACCTCGTAGGAACATTGGTACTGTAACGGTAGCTATTCCCTAGTGCAATTGCTGCTATATCTTGTGGTGTTTCAACTTAGCATGTCCAAATCCTGTATAGTATAGGCTACCTTTTAATGTCCGCCTCATTTGAGATGAGTTCCTGATTGAGTGGAGATAGCAGTTACCAGACACTGTCTGAGGGCGGCTTGTCTGATATAATTGCCTTTTCACCAGGGTTGACGGCTTAGGGAAATAACCGCCGGTCTTCTCAGACTGCTGGGCGGCGGTGGACGTCAGCTCTCATTAGCCTGAACTCCATCATTTCTTTCACGCGGATGAGGAAAAAAAACTGATAAAAGCATTACTGTAATCATATAATCAGAGGGTGCGATTATCATCATGGCAGGGTAATTTGTCCAAAGTGATACAGGTAGTGGTTTCACTCCCTCCTCTTCCTCTTCCTCTCTCAAGATCAGTTTGTTAGTGCCGGGGGGTGGGGGGGCTCTCTCGCTGAAATACAGTGTCCTACCACTCATTATCTCCAAGTAGAATCGCCAGTGCTTCTGAATGCACAACCCTAAGCGTTCGTTAAGGTACCGCCGACGGTGGGCAACGCACTGTACATCGCGCGGCCGTGATTTAGCTTCCCTCCCGCTTTTGCTGTGAACTGAACAGGTTCCGATTTTAATCAGCAGGCTCAAGTATGCTGCAGGAGGACTCTCGGGTAAAATAAATATCGCCGCCAACACAAGGCATTGGGATTGCAAATTGGACTCTGTTACCACGGTTGACTTAGCCGATATGTTTTTTTCCCCTACATTGAAACGTTGTGTTTCTTCGCCGTAGCTCCCGAACAAGTCGTTTATTTGCGTGGCGGTGAGTAGTGACGTGTCGACGAACAAATTTATTCGGCCAAGCTTGTGCTCATCCCCTTTAATGAAGCGATATTAGACGCAGAAAGACAGCCGTGCATTGGCCTCACCTCGGATGCTGTCTTAACGCATCCAGAACATTCTGGTAATCGGCTCATCTTCTTTCACACTTGAAATCCCAACACTGTTTCCCGTTCTTTAAAAGTTGTTAAGAAAAGCCATTGGAGAGTGAGGTGTAACTGAAATTAATGTGGTCCATTTTCACATGAAGTAGACCCCCCCCCCCCCTCCCCCGCCCCCCCAAAGCAAGCTGTGGTATGGATAACGAGGGTATACTTTTATATTTATTTATTTAGAGGATACAGTGTTATTTTGTTTGGATTCATAAGGGCTGACCTCAGTGCCCATGCGCCAGTGCTAAACCAAAGTGAATAGCAAAATTATATTTTCACCACAGGCGTTCTATTCCCTTACCTGACACTGGCCCAGATACAAAAAAGAAAAAGAGATTGTGAATATCTTATGTTAATAGACCTCCAGACCCTCTCTTTTTAGAAACTAGCAGGGGAGGTAGAATTCCTGTCATTTATCTCCCTCTCTCTCTCTCTCTCTCTCACACACACACACACACACACACACACACACACACACACACACACACACACACACACACACACACACGAGGGTCTAGCATGGCTTTTAAAATGACCAAATCCCTCACTGCCTGTCTTATCTCTGTGCTGTACTCTTTAGCTGTAAACTGGCTATTCTTCTAAACCTAACTGGAAAATGTTTGCTTATAATATATTTGGCACTAGTTCACACCACTGATGTTGACAACAATACAAAAGACGGCAAAAACATGCCAAACCCTGAAGTTACAAAGATGCTTGCGTGGTTGTGTTCTTGAAGTACGAACCAAATTTTACACCATTCAGATTTGGTACAAATTGCAGGATTGACTTGTGAACGGTGTGACATTTGTCCTTTCGTAGTTTATTGCACTCTTGATCCGTGAAGCTAAATCATATTCTTCACAGGTTGTTTTCGTTGAATTAAAAGCGATAAATAAAAGAAATGCCACTTTTTTTTGCCTCCTTGAGTTGAAATTGGAAGGCTCCCTCTTCTAGTGCAGCTTTTTAACAAATTTCTAGGCTAGATTCACAGTTGTAGTCATTTCCAGAATCTCTTATTCATCCAGTTGAATTTCTCACCCATTCTTGAGTCTGCTCCAGTCTTACTCTGCTTCACTTTATATGAAAGAGTAAGCGCACTCAATGTTTCAGCCTGTCTCCACCTACTACACAGTTCTGAAAAATGCTCCATGGAGTGAGTGAGGGAGAAGTGGCGGGGTGTGTCCATCTTCATTTGCATGAAGTATTTTCAATGCAAATTAATTCATACAGCACAGCTGCGCCATGGCTCACGAAACCCGGATCAAACTAGGTTTGCGGATCAAATATGAATCAAGATTCAGCAACTTGCATGGCTTATTTCTCACCTCGAATGTTTTCAGAAACATATTTCAGTGGACTGTTTCGGCGCAATAAGAGAAGTTTTATGAACCGGCCGCCACGTGTGAAGGAATTTTCTGTTTTACAATGTATGTGTATTAACCTAGAGACAATCACATGATTATCATTAAGCATTTAATATAGTTTTGATTATTAGTAGATCAATTATATTGAGTTAAGTAATTAGACAATGTATTCTCTGTGAACACTGAGTAGGCTTTAAGCAGGCCTGCTGTGTCTCACTCCCAATGTGTCTCTCCCTTCACAATCTGCAGAGACAGGCAGTCTGTGAGATGGATGTTTTCGTTACTTGGTTTGAAGGTTAGAGGTTATCGAAAGACTAAACACCAAGAAATGGATACCCTTGTCTCTGTATGTTTAGAAACCGCCCCTTGTGGCAAATCAGTAAAGCAATAATAGATTGTGTATAAATGTCCTCTGTATTCTGTTTTCAAGTTAGAGAGATTCTGGTAAGACTCTCTCTCATTCTGAGTTTATCTCCAAATAAACTGAAATTATTTTTCTTATTCTATTACATGGTTTTGTTGTGGTTCTGTTTGGACAGACTTGCTCACTGTGGGTTGAAAGGGAAAAATCCACGACGCCACGTTGTTCTGGTTTGAAAAGTTGGAGCCAAAACCAAGGACCATACTGCATCTAACCAATCAGGTGCCGGCCATATCAGTTGTTGGCAGGCAGCAACGTAGTAGTATCTCCAAAGAGTTATTTTGACATCACGATTTGGGCGGGCCAGAGTGGACATGCGGAAAGAAAATTTCAAACGTTAATGGGCAGCACCAAGAAATAATGGCATGGATTAATATGTTTCATTATAAAGCAGGCATACAAAGACGTTTACATCTTTAAAAAAATGCGATCTAGAGTGTTCTTGCTCATTAAGAATATTCTCATGATTTTTCTGTTTTTTTGTTTTTTTTTCTGTTCCCCAGACCATTGTTTTTCAGAAATCTTACCTTCAGGTTATTTTATTCTGAATGAGGTTGTCAAATGCTTGCTAATACCGTGGCTCATCCCACACAATACACCCGTCAAAGCTCCGGGTCTTCTGTTTCGCGATTGTCAGGCAACACTCACAACCATGATTACTGTATTCCCTTAAAAAGGTTATCTGGAAACAATAACACACACATACATAAGTGCAATGCATTGAAACTGCCAAGTGTGGCATGATTTTGTCACAACATTATGGTTGCTGTCACATTATTTTCTCAGACGAAACTGACTTAAAACAAAGAGCTAATGTAGTATCATACTTATATTGCTAGTTGAACTATATAAAGTCTTCAGATGCGCTAAATAACAAAGTCCTCCAGGAGTCTTGTGCCCAATAGAACGGGAACATATCTTCCAAAAGATTATTTTTAAAAATTGTTACTTGTAAATCCTCATTGTGCAGGATGCAAGATGCATGATGGGACATGTAGTTCTGCTAGGGACCAGGGAACATAATTTATATCCACTGGGTGTCATAGTTAGGGTTTCCTGGCTCTGGTCTAAGGTCTCATCTTTTTGGCGGATTTGACAGGGAAGTACAAACTGCTCGGGCAGATGGAGGCCAGTCTGAACCACAGAAGCCATGTATTAAATGATGCATGCGGCTTATATGCAGGAAATAGGCCTGCACATACATACACACAGTTAACATTTGATAATGGTAATTGTATGGAAGGGTCATTGGTACAATCTAAAGGGTGTGTGTTCGTGCTTGTGTGTAATCTGCTCTGATGCTAATGCATTTTGAAAATCTCTGTTCTATGTTGTGTAACCCCGCAGTCTCACAACAGATGTGACATTACATGTACTATGTCCTCCCTCTTGAGATGATGTCTGTTACATATCTTGAAAAATTACATGGTTAAGCCAAGAATGTTCCACTGGCCCCCAGAGGCATGGCGTGATTATCTTTGCATGAAAAGTTGTCTTTTTCCCCTCCATAAACCGACCATAAACCATGACTGTTTCTCCATAAACCAGTGCTTTTGACAGTGTGGTGCTCAGTCTCATGGATTGGAACAGATTCTTTTTTGTGAAGTGAGCTTTAAGAGGGTATACGGAGCTTTCAGCGAGAATGTGGGAAGACCTTCTGTTACCATAGACGGTTAGATTATTGCTTGTGTGCTGTACCGTGCTACGTTCAGTACCAATATCTCTGTGGTCATCCCGGTATGTGAAGTCAGGACACGACTAGAACGCTTCTGTGGAAGTTTACGAAGGCAGAGTCTCTCCGTTGATCCTTTTTGAAATAGAGGCCTCCAGTATACTTTCGTTCTCAGTCAATTTTGTCAGACGGTGCCGAGGGTTAAGTCCAGAAAACAAACGTTGCAGGCGGCCTGCAGTAATTCAGAGGGGGGCGGACTGTCATGCTCCTTAATTAGTCCCTCCTGAGTTCCCCTGCCACGCGGGCGCAGAGGAGAAAGCTTTTTTCGATTTGCAGAGCTGGCTAGGTCTATATCTCCATGCCTTTCATCCTCTATTGAGCTCACAATCCCACATCATTCAGCCGGAACCCTGGACCGTGGATCTTCTCGTACCCATGAGAGCCGAACTAAATCTCTCTCCACTCTCAATTTACTCTGCTCTCTTGCCATGAATGACAAAACATACCATTTATATGTGCAGTGCATTCAAAAGTTGTTGTTTTTTTTTTGTTTTGTTTTACCAGGTCATTTATATTAATGGTCAATAACAGCTTAGCCAAGTAGACGTGTAATATTTAACATATTGAAATACAGAGTAGGTGTAACCATTAGTAATACTTGCATATAAATGAATATTATACATGTTGTAATACTTTGTCAGTACCATAAATAAACCTTTCAGAAAGTGAAAAAACTTTAAAGTTTAGATGTTCCTAGTCACAGATTCATGAAACATTGACACACAACATTGACACACAACAGTCTCCTTTTCACCGATGTATTAAACTCAAGAACGGTACATGTTGAGATGCGCGGGTTTATCACAGCAACAACCTGGACGTTCTCCTCTGGTTGTAGCATGGTTCCTGTAGCAGCGCCTACCTAAGGGTAGCTCTGGTGTTATTAATGGCACCCCGCTAGCTTCAGGACCACTCCGCTCTCTGCCTCTCTGCGTTCGTCTCCATGACAAGCCTGCGGATCTGCCCCGAGAGGAGGGGTTATTCAGTCAGCCAACGGTCATCGTGTGCTGTGGTGACCTTGACGCAGATATGCAGCGGGTCGCCTTTGTTCTACCGTCAACTTTACGTTCACTGCCGACTCTTTTCACGGGAGGCGTAGCGCTTCACTTCATCAGGAAAAGGGCTTGAATTTGTACTGTTGTCGTCCTCTGAGTCCCCCCCCCCCCCTTCCCTTGCGTCATTGTTTGAATGATGACGCATGACCCTTGACCCATGGTTGGACTGCGCCATGCTTGTGTAAGAGGAAATGGTGAAGTTGACAGAGAATAGAGACTTCACATTCAGGGCTTATTTCACATAGCTAGACTGCGAGGTTGGCATGAAGCCCTCAGCCTCGTCCATGTTGAGTTCAGCGATCAATGGGATCCTTTCAGCCGGGCGCGTCTCCTCGTGCGTCTGCGGCTCGGCCTTGTTAAGCAGCGTTCTCAAATTTTGGCCAGCTTGTTTGTTTTGCTAGCACTTTCCCAATCAATTAGACTGTGTTCCTAACATTAGGAAAGGCCGATATTAAATGTACGACGTGTGCATTTATTATATTGACCATACTGATCTACGGATCATTTGTTTTCATTTTTAACTTTGTGTGTCGTGATTTATGTAATTTGGCCGTCTTTGAAAGACAATCAAAATGGTGGAGTCGTGACACAGAGCTATTAACCATACAGCAAGATGTGAGCAATCCATGCCACATGTAACAAGTATGTCATCGCTTATTATAGGACAGCGGTTGGCTTCATGTTTTTTAATTTTTTTTAATTTTTAATTTTTTTAATTTTTTTATTTTTAATCATCCGATTAAGCACTCTGAACAGTCAGCAATGACTATAAAGCAGTTTATAGAAGCCAATGTGGTTTACTTCAGGCAGAGATATAATCTTGTTTGTTTACTCTTCACCTGTTTTGAGTGTTTATTGCACATTGTCTTACCTAGTGCTGCCCTAAAATAAACAAAACGCAATTGCACGGGTTGCTATCCTTAAAAGACAACACATCTTTGAATTTGTATTTTTAAAGACAGCTTTTCTCGAAATACGGTTTAAAATTCACAGCACGAATTGTCCACGACGTTTGATAAAGTGTGAATTTAAGGAATGTTCACGAATTCTCGAGTGACAGTGCAGCTGCCTTGCACGGCGGGGACTTACGGTCGTAAATATCTTTATGTTAGTCACACTCCACAGGCACTGCGCATGTAGGCCTAAAGCACAGTGTGCGTGTTTGTGTGTGCGTGTTTGTGTGTGTCCGTGTGTGTGTGTGTTCGCGCATGTGATATGTGTATGTATGTACATAAAAAGTGGGGAAAAAAACAAATTTTTACGGTTAGTTGGAAACATTTTGTGCATCAGCGAGGCAGTTTCTGTGGGTCACATAATTTAAAAAAAATCTGATTGGTGATAATAGGAGCGTGACGAATGTGTTGAATAATGCGTTGGTGTAATTACCGGTACATGCCCACACACAAGCCGCCATGGTGGTTAAGCGGGGAGACCGAAGAGAACGGACGCCATGTCGCCCGGAAGAGATTAATCGTCAGAGATTGGGCCTTTTGTCCCATAATTAAAGCGCGTCAGTGGGGACCGTCAAGTGGAGGCGCGGCTTTCTGATCTCCCCGTCTCATCGGAGCCCCGACAAGGCTGCTGAATGGCATTAGCCTTTTTTGCGATGGTTCTGGGATAGGGGAGCCTGCCAGTACGAGGACTCTGTGGCACCAAATCCAAAATCCTGCTCATTTCTGCACGCCGCTGCCGTGGAAACCATTCGTGCGGTGGCCAAAACCGTATAAACCTTTGCAGGGACTTAGCAGCCAGAGGAGGGGTTGTTGTAGAGCAGGGGTCCTCAATCTTATCCAGTAAGGGCCGGTGTGGGTGCAGGCTTTTGTTTCAACCAAGCAGTTACACACCTGCTTCTACTGATCAATGTCCTTAGCAACAACTGTAGTGGTTGTAGTTTAGTTTGGTTGGAACAAAAGCCTGCACCCACACCAACCCTTTCTGGATACGATTGAGGACCCCTGTTGTAGGGCCTCATTTGCTTTTATATAAAAAAAAAAAACTATGGACACTTTGAAGGAATACATTAAATTTTAGCCTATTCTGGTTTGAGATGTTATAAAGAGCTGGCTCCTTTTATATGTACATGTATATGAACTGGTTGTCTTCAGTAGATTGCTTCACTGCACTCATCTTGGAAGATGTTTTTCCTGAGAGAATCAATCAGTTGCCTCAGTCCCTCTGAATAATGTTGGATCTTCTCACAGACCCATACAGCCGGCAAACTTTTGAGGAAAAAAAAACGTGTTTATAAATTATTTTTGTCATAATTCAACAGCTTTTCAGTTGCCTAAAAATATGAAGTCCCAATAAGAAAGAAGCATTTTTCATTCCCACTGTTTAATGAACCACTTATGAATTTAAAAAAAATGCCCCATGACTAATGTTAAACTTTGAACTTCCTGCTTTTTCCCCCCCTTAATTTGATATGTATTTTTTCAGCATATTTTTCAGCACCTGCTTCCTCCCTTCTACTTAAGGGAAATATATTTCGGCACGAAACGTCAATTTCACCCCTTCCCGAGGTTTCAGTCTGGCTATTTCCATTACCTCAAGTTATTGACTGATTTTCAAATCTCCACAGCACGCTGTCCTCTTTCAGGGGCTTTGTTCCCTCTTCCAGAGGTGTGCCACTGCAGCGGCTCATAAAGCAAGACTTAGCATTCCGCGCACTCTCCCACTCCAGTCACAGGCTAACTCACGCTAGCACACTCGTGTCTCCAGGCGTTCCTTCGTCAGCCGCTCGGAGCGGCGGATATCTCCTGCCTCAGCGCCGCGCGTCTCGGAGGCCGACGCCAAAGGTCCCGACTCCCAGGGCCGCGCTCCAGATTCGCGCCTCGCTTCGTATCCCACGGGCTCTGAGTAAAGCAGGCCTCTAATGGTCCTGAAAAAACAGGCGCGGCTACAAGGCGAGGCCCTGCCCCCTGAGTTCCGGCTGGAAAATATGAAAGAAATGGGGCTGAGCGTGATTCTGCAGTTAAGGGCATCAAGGCTAGATACAATTTGCATGAGGATGTGACTCACCAGTGCACATTCATTCATCTCAAAGGGCTTGAATATTACAAATATATAAATACATTTTTGCAAGGCTTGATACGAGTCGAGTCATCAGATCCATTGTGATGACGAGCAGTGTTAAAAGATGTATGACGCATGCTGTCATTGAACTGGCCTCGCTCATCTCCCTTTTCCAGAGATGCCGTCAGCGCTCGCTCACTCACCTTTCTTTCGAAGAGTCTTATTACTGTTCACGGCGCCAGAATGCAGTCAAAGGATAAACGGGCCTCTTTCCCATTTAGAGGCCAGGGTGCTATTTATATGCGCTGTTGACTGCACATTTTGGGAAAGCGTTTCTGGCTGATGTGGAGGGGGGATGTGGTAGCGAAGAACAGCCCCCAACCCCGGAGCCCCCCTGCGCTGCGGAAAACCCAGCGGAGGCATTCCTCGGACAGAGACAGATGCAGGGCTCTGGTCACAGACATAATACTCCAGCTGTCTCGGGCAGCAAGACAGGCAGAACGGTGGCTGTGGATTATGGGTAATGTCTTCATTACAACCCCCCTCCCCTCCGGACCGGCCTGGAGGCGGTCTGGAGCGGAGCCGCTTTTGGCCGGGGGGCCCGTCAGTGTGGGCGATTCGTAGAGCGGTCTCACGCGTATTGAGTGACTGACACCGGACAGGCCACAGGGACCGAGGAGTCCTTAAACCCGTAATACAAATTCTGGGACAGTGGCGATAAGACGCAGAGCCACAGATTACCGCGTGCGACACGAGCCACAATTTGTCTGCCGACTCGAAATTGAACGACGGCCACGCGCGCGCACTGTATTTTTTATGTGGATGTTTGTTGTTTTCGCACAAATAATAATTGTTGTTTCAGAAATGTTTTCTGTCTGTTCACCTTTTCAATGCATTTTCTCGTATAGTCAGGCCTAATCTCTCAAATGTGCTCAGCTTATTTAAAGTATTCACGCCACGAGCGAAAGCGTTCCTCTCACGGTCCCGGTTTGCGTAGACGGCCGCGCGCGGTCGCCTGTTCACTGCGTCGGCATTGCGCGGCTCCTCTCCCGGCAGAACGGTGGCGCTCTGCCCCCAACACTCGCTCCGGGGATCAGATATCTAGCCAGCGGGGGAGATATCATGGAGGTGTCCAGTTGGTCCTGTAAATGATTCTTAATGAGACACAGAACATCGACATGCAAAGAGACTCCTTTCCCAGGGACCGGTTAGGTTTCTCTATGGGGTGGGACGTCCTACTCCCTACCTCACCCCAATGTGTGCGGCCATTAACTAAAGAATTTAAACCATTTAAAGTATTGCTTTTATTACATAACTAAGTAAACGTGTTTATGTATCTCCACGGAGGCTCAATTGCTATGAAAGTATAGCTGTAAAAAGTTCAGCAATTTGTTGGTAGAAGTACAAGGAGCACATGCAAAGGTTTTGTCTAATTTGAAGGGGGAATGACACTTAAATGAATCACATTTTTCTCAAAGAGATAGGTCAGCGCCCAGCTTGAAGCGGCAGCAAAAAGGCTGTTTTCTCCGGTTTAAAAATATTAATATTTAAATGTGTCCGTGATACAAACTATTTAAATATGAATTTACATACCTGTTGGACTAAAAGTGTGAGGTCCCTGTTTTTTTCACACTCACACTCCATCTGCGCATATTTTCTCGGTGAGATTGGGTGCTTAGCGCGACGAGCATTAAGCTTTTTATTACACCCGAGCTTAGCGCGAGGATCTTCTTCTTTCGAGTAAAAGCTTTGGATCAATGGCGAAGCGGGGGGGTGATTGATTAGCCAGCGCTCCGGAGTCCATTTTGGCGGTGAAACTCCTTGGCCCCCTTTATTCTTGCCCCTCCCTCCTTACGCCTAGTAGCCCTGTTCCGTTAGGAAACGCACGGCATACTCATTGGGCCGGCACAGAGAGACCATCCAGATGAGTTCTCCACTGTTATTCACTGTAATGGGACAGTGCGGGCAAGAGGGTACCTTTAGACCGGTGGTCTCCAACCCTGTTCCTGGAGATCTACAGTCCTGTAGGTTTTCATTTCAACCCTGATTTGGCTCACCTGATTCTACTAATTAGCAGCTCAACGAGCTCCAGCTGTTGAATGAGGTGTGCTTTGTTAGGGTTGGAGTGAAAACCTACAGGATGGTAAATCTCCAGGAACAGGGTTGGGGACCGCTGCTTTAGATGATTTCTACTTCTGAAGATGACTATACTTTGTTCGCACAGTGTCGTGTTAAATTAATAGGGGATGATGAATTTAAATTATGGCCCGTAGCCTCTCCACCATTGTATCTCACGCGCTCTGGAATGAGGGGGAATTGGCGATTTAATCGACGAGCTCTGGCTTCGCTCTGCTCCATTGTGCATTTAGCTTCGTTTCCCCACTTATCCTTCGTTTCCCGTGGATAAAGCCCGGATGCGGGCGAAGTTAAGCCCCGGCAGACCTCGGGAAACAAGACCGCCGCAAAGCAGAAGCCCTTACATGATTTCTAGCCGGAAACCGTTGTGGGAATTTGCCATGGGAGTTCTTCAGCTGTCCGGGTCGATAGTCAGGAAATTATGATAGGAATGTGAGATGCCAGAGACTATTCATCACAAAGGGTTTTTTTAATACTACAAATTATGAGGCAATATAGATGATCTGAATGTTTGTCTCAGATCATGTTCTTTATGGATTTATTTTTGCACAGTGGCTGGTGCAGGCTATATTGCCTCCCTACACTATCGTTCACTGACTGTATTATTTTTTTAAGGTTGTGCAGAAGGCATTACCTCATTTTGAAAGGCTAAATTAAATCATATGTGCCACATTTCTAGTGGGGATTTCAAGGAAAATACTAGCATTGTATACATTTTATATTTCTTTATTTTTTGCATCATAGTTTATTCTGAATGAATTCTGCGGATTACATTTTACACGTTAGCTGTGGACACAGTTGTATATATCCCTAGCGGTTCAGTTTAATTACAGAACAGCGGCGTAGCCATGCGGTGTTCACACTTGCAAAACTCGGTTTGCAAGCTGCTACCTAATTGCTGCGTTAAAGTCTGCCGTTAACACCAGGTTTCCAGGTATAGCCTATACTGTGATGTCAGGAGTCAGTGGAGTAGGTGTTTCACACCAGAGCTCACAACATTTATATATATTTTTTTTAATCTCTGCCTTGATGAAAGAAGTTTGCTTATTGCAGGCCTTCTAAGCTAAAAGAAGTACGGTTTGTTCAGTGTGGGGTGTGATGCCTGTTCATCCTGTAGTCTCATTTCCTGACAAGAAGCACCCCCCACATCCGCTTGGGCTGCCAGCTCTCTCGCATGTTGCCTTGTCGCCTAACGACCCCCTGCCCGCGGGGGTCACGACGACGACGTGGCTGCGGCCCTCCGCCGGGCCACCGCGACGGTCGCGGGGCGAGCGTGAGCGAATCCGGCGGGAGCCGCCGAAAGGGCGGAGCGCTTCCCGCTACGGTCTCGGATGAGGGTGAGGCGGAAAGAGGCAACCGGGATTTATGCGATCCCTGATTTTCGCCGAGACGCAGGTCACACCTCATAATGAATCTATATAGAGCCCTTGTTATCAGCCGGCTATAGTTTTATAGTGACAGAGCCTGCCGGCCCGACCTTTCCTTTAGGCCGTATATCTCACTTCCTTTGCGCTTCCAGAATTATTCATTAGGCACAGCTGAATCCCAGCAGCTCCAGACGAGCACGGCGCTCTACCTCTATTCGTTCGAATAACAGCCAAATCTTCACGCGGGGAACGATTAAGGAGATTATGTAGCCGTAGCCTAGGTGAGCATGTCGTGGCGTGTTCTGCCATGAGGGGAAACTGGGCGGTGGCACGGCGTCGGCTTCTCCCTCTCCTCTTCTCCCTCTCCTCTTCCCCCTCTCCTCTTCTCACTCTGCTGTCTGGTTCACTGTAATTTCATAAGAATGCGGTTTTTCCCTCCCGCTTAAATACGGCACGCAATCGTCGGCTCTCCTGTACCGGAGAGCCTCAGACGTACTCTTCACCTTTGTAGAAGTTCAGCGCTGAGGTGAGGAAGTCGGTAAACTCCCGAATGCTCCTACATCGGAGCTCTTTGGTTAGTCATCTTTCCACAGGTTTTTATTAAAAGGTTTTAATCAAAAGGTTCTCCCCCGTGTCACTGCGTATTCGATATAGGAAAAAGCTATATGAAAAGAAGAGAAGAACATTAGCTCCTCGCTGAGAATTGAATCCTTATTTTGCTCAAGGCTCCACCGTTTCCGTGCCTGTTCTTTTTCAGGGTCGTTGTTCAAACAAACCGCATAAACAAACATGCCAGATCTTTCCTGCGTTACTTTTTTCTGGGATTTTTTGTTTGCTTTCTGTACAACCTATACTTTGTTACTTCTTATACTTCAGACCCGAGAAAAAAAACATAATGACACCGAGTTTTTGTATTGCACATTTAATTAAAATGAGGTTTCGGTACACATTAAATTGAGCTTTATGAAAACCAGAATATCTTCAAACAAGGCATCAGGGATGCGTCTGTGCTGTTCTGATGATTAATGCTAAAAACATCACTAAACGACTCCAGAGACTCCAGGCGATTGACTCCAATGTGGATTGATGCACACAGCACGCTTGATACAGAGCCATACTTTAGTTGAACTAGTTATGCTTTTGTTTATTGTAGTTATAAATAGACCTTCTCTCTGTTTGTCATTTCTGAGGGCGGATGTGGAATCTTGTGTCTGCTGTGTTGAGTGGCAGTTGAGGTGCGTCTGGCTCCTCGCTAAGGGGCTTAGAGCTGCTTCTCACAGATGCCTGCTTGCATTTTACAACATCTGGTGCAGATGTAGCACTTCTGTGCCTGCTTTTGTTTATTTATAAAAATTAAAAAAAACTGGCTACTTTATTAACTTATAAACTGACTACTTCCAAAGTCTTTTAGAAGTCTTGAGTGGACTCTAACTGTTTTCTTTTCTTTTTTTTGTCGATTTAGGTTCATTTTTTTTTTTACCCTCAGCACTTAAAACCACTCAAGCTTAAAACTTTAAAAAATAAGTTAGTTGCTGGGGAAACCAAGCCTTCAGTGGCCTCCACTGTATGTCTTACAGTCTGCCTTTCAGCTAAAGTGATTATTTTCTCCAGCTCCTCTACCCCAGTGCCCTTTGTTAGTGATCAAAGATCCAGCCCTCGCAACCTTGGCCCGCTTCGGATTGCCATTAACACCGGTGTCAAAAGGGCCTCTTTCAACCCCAGCTCCCTGGACGGCCAACTAAATGAAGATTGCAGTGGAACTGTATGATTTATTTATTCATTTTATTTTACTTTATTATTATTTTTCATTTTTACTTCAGTGCTTCAGTGCTAGGTGTAATAGCCTACTGATTTGACAGTGGATCTTTTCTTTAATGAGAATACGCAGCTTCGTCTATATAGCGTTCTCAACAGAACGCAAAAGGGGCTTCTGTTTTCCGTTCCGCCGGCATTGTTTTCATTATTGAGCCGTTGAATGGATCTTCTGTCCCGAGGGGAGCTGTGCCCGCTGCTCTTCCTCCAGCGTCTTTAACCCTGAGGCTACGACGACAAGCCGGAAAACGAGCCGGAAACGAAAGGGGAACTTCATCAGCCGCGTTAGGAAGCACATTGAAGTGTTCCTGGAACTATTAGTGTCATGTTAAGTGAATAGGGATGATGAATTTCAACGTTCAGATATTGAAATGGCTCAAGCGGCAGCAATGCTGTCCACATGCAGGCTATGGTTGTGTAATCTGAGAGAGAGAGAGAGGCGGAGAGAGAGGGAGAGAGAGAGAGATAAGGAGATGGAGGAAGAAGTCAGTCCGATCTATTTGTCCCCCCCCCCCACTGTCCCTTTAGACCCCCAGCACCAGCGTGACCCCGCCCCCAGACCTGTCAGTTATTTTTGAAAGGTTGGGAGCCAGCCGACCCACTGCAAACAGTGCAGTGTTTAGTGCACTGTAATTGCCTCTTTAGCTTTCCCCGTGTGCCGCGCGGGCTAGAGGTGCCTCTCTAACGAGTGCCTTAAGTGGGGCGAGCGCTACGCCGTAGCCGTTAAAAAGGCACCGATGGCCGTTCGATTTGGCCCCGGCTCGTTGACCTCCCATCGCCATCAGACGCCAGCGGGTTTCCCTGAGGAAGAGCGGAACACACCTCCCAAATCCTGGAAGAAAGCAAAGGATGAAGGGACCGGTCTATTCTATCAACGCGCGCATTAACTAAGTGTACGTTCTCCCCGATCGCAATAGGGACTGTCGGACTTGCAGTAGCCCGCGTGTTCTCGGCGGGAGTTATCATTTTGCTTCTGTTGTACAACAGGACTATTCAACTGGTGGCCTGGAGGCCTAATGTGGCCCTCTATAGAAGTACCCTTGACCCATTAATCGTTCCGAAGGAAAAATGTATACATTATTCAGTCGCATGAAAAATTATGACTCTGTCCAGGTGTGAATGCTTTATGCCTCCCGCTGCCTGCTGAATAATGTTATAGCTGTACATTAAGAAGACATGTCCTTTGTCTTCACATACCTATATAATGCATTTTAGTCATAGTCGTTGTTTTATAAATAGTACGCGGAAAATGTTTGGCCCCGATGCATCATTTCTGAAGAGAATCTTGCCCCCAGCAAGGGTAGTTGAAGAACCGTGCTGTAGAGCACTGTGCCAGGCTCAATGGATGATAAATAATGCATGGGCAGACATGAGCGCCACTAGAAGTCAGTGGATTAATCGGATACAGTACGAGTTCGGGAAAGACTTTGTTCGCGTAGGATGTCTTCGTCTTTGCCAGTCAAGTTCGTTTCACCTCCCCGAAGCGATTCATCACTAATTTCAATTTTCTGACAGGTAATGGAGATTTTCATCAATCCTGGTAACCTTTTACAGCGGTCCCAGAACCTCTGGCAGCATTTATAAAAAATAAATTAAAAAAAAGTGATCTATTGAGGGCGGCCTTTCAGACCTTTTCTCTTGGCTGGTTTGTGACAAGACAGACGGTATTCCTGAGTTTGTCAGTGCGCCTCAAAGTGTGCGTTCACTTTACTAATCGAATAATTAAAAAAAACCCTGCTAATATGTAATTAAATGTAATTATGTATTAATATGTATTAATGTATGACAGGTACACCCAAGAAGAAAAAAAAAAAAAAACAAGCAAAGAAATTTGTGAAGTTGTATAAATCTGCCTGCAATATGCTGGAATCAGAGCGCAGTTATGTACACATCCTCCTGACCCACTGTGGGCAGTTAAATTAGGGGACAGGATGTGCAGTGTTGTTGGAGGCGGTGGGTCTCCCCCCCCACCCCCCGTTCTTGATTTAGCTTGAGCGTGACGGGCAAGGCTCCAGATCGTGGCGATTTCCCCGGGACCGCTCCGCTGTGAGCCCCGCTGCGACGTGTTAACGCTGCCAGGATTGGCCAACTTACATAACCCAGTGTTTCTCCTCCCACCCTCCTCTTCCTGGCTGCAGTCGCTCCAAATTGCTGCTTTGACATTTGAACAGCCTTTAACACCGTACTTTAGTCGTTGTGGGTATGCGGATTTGTCTGTTGCGGAGAGAAATTGGGGCGGCTGTGTAGAAGGGAATCTGTGGAGCTTTCCAAGGTGGAGGTGGGTGTTGTCTTTAGCTCGGCTGAAGACTGAAACCGAATCTGAAAATGTGGAATTTCTTTAGAGCCTCCTTCCCTCATGTGTTTAATTGCTCAGTATTTTGGGCTTTTAATTTGTTTTCCCCAGAATTTGATCTGCATACAGATCTACCCACTCATTAACGGCGATGAGAAAAAATAGCGTTAGCAAAATGTCGAAAGATACTTCGACAACATAACATGTTTTAACATACTATGCTGCTTCATACAGATCTTCACAGGTTATGCAGTCTGGAGTAAAAAAACGGAATCCAACAAGCATACTTTCCAATTGTTATGGAGACGTGGGATGGATGTACTGAGAGACCGCTGTTGTACTCAGATAAATAATCTTATTTATGTATCTTATCTTATGTATTCGGCTGGTGTCTCCTCGGCCGTGCTATCATCCGGTTGTTAATTCACCTCCCATGACGTTGGCTGTGCCAGTTGCTGTCCTTAACATGCATTCCGTGATGTATTTTTCTCAATTTAATTAATTCTAATGATGAGAGCAGTACATCTGCCCCCATTTGGATTCAAGTCTACAGTGCTGATCCATGTCACAATTTCTCCCTCTCGTCAGATCGGATTTCAAAGCCGACTTCCTGTGCGGCTATTAACGGACGCGTGGATCATCGTACACACACACGGACGCCCATAAACACGCAGATGCAAGGTTTCCAATTTCAAGACTCAAAGTTTAAAAAATAATCCAGTGACAAAGATAAATTTATTTTCTTCTCCGGCGCAGTATTTTTTTCTTATCAGTGACAACATTATGAAGGCTCAAACCAAAACAAATGTCATATAGACTCACGGATTGAGGTGTTCAGTCGGAAATGTGCGATGTTGTTTCTGTGCAAGTAACAAATTGAGAGTTCTATATAAGATGTGATAAAACGCCTTTTCCATATTAATGTAATAATTTAATATTTGGCATCAAGAAGGGGTTGAAGAACCCTGCCTTACAGTCTACGTATAAAAATAGTGTGCAAAAAAACATTTTTGCTTTTCTGAGAGAAAATGAAAGTACTGCACCAATACATTCAGTGGCCTTCGAAGCTTCATTTGTAAATCAATGATTTACTGACTGAATTTATTTTCCCCTTAGGGAAATACGATTAGAGCATAATCACATTGAAGGCATAACAACCAATATAATTGTGCACAATATAGAAATATAAAAAGACCCGAATCAAACAAGAAAAGGATCATACCAATAATACACACCATTTCATATTACTGGTAGGAGTAATATGGTATGGTGCTGTATTATTAATAATGTAGCCTACATTTATAAAAGGTACAGACCAAACTAACATTTCCTTTGAGTAATGCAGGCTAGCTGGGTGAAAGGTTACTCCCCACTGACAGAAAGCAACCACAGTACAGTACCAATAGCTATCATGTTCTTTTCACTAAAAACCGTTTTGAAAAAAGGTGAACTTCGGCATTATTTTTAAGTCCCTAATGAAGGGTAGAGAAAGGCAGTTTATTTGAAATTGACCGTATTATTTCCTTTTGCTAAAATCAGCAGGGTTCTATTCACTGATAATAACTTTCTGCCTGGGATGAGCAAAGTAGTGGTTTAAACAGGCAGCGTTTGCCAGTGTGGTTCACTCCACCCTCTGTTAACCCCACCCCGATTAACTCCGCCCCCTGTTAACCCCACCCTCTTTTCACTCCGCCCTCTGTTCACCCTAGGCACTTTACCGCCACCCACTCAACTGCAGTAACACCACAATAACAGCTGCTGGTTCAACCGGGGTCACCGTCATTACAAATGTGCGCAAAGGTCAGGTTTGGACCTGGAGTCTCTTCCCCGTCCTTCCCCGTGGAGCCTGGTTTTTTGGTTTCGGTTTTAAGTTGGGGAGACGCTACGCTGGAGGGGAGGAGCGTCGGGGGTAATTGGAAACACCCCACGGGGGGGAGGTAGATCAGCGCACTGGCACTTTGATCTTGTGGAGTGCGGGGCCGTGGCAGAGTTTGATTTGTGTTTTTAATCAGCCAAATGATTCCCCCTGTTCAAGTAAAGATGGGACACGTCCATCGCCTGCAACACAAATTACTTCATTCTCATGCGTTACTTAGGCGCTCACCGCTTTGATCTGGCGGTCGTATTATCAGTCTTATGGGAAGGGGATCAGATCGCAGGGTCGCAGGGGCTCTCCGGATCTGGTCCCTGCGTCCGTCTGCATCTTCAGACAGACAGACATGCGCTTTTCATTGGCTTTGCTCATCAAACAGGGTTTGATAACGCTGCTGAACTAGAGTAACTCCACACTGTGGTAAGCGTGTTTTCACAAGCGTGTCCAAAGCTGAGCAAAGGCTCATGGTAATTTTAATGCGCACCAAGGACCGTTGTCTGAAAGAACACCGAAAACCAGACGTTATTATATTTATGACATTCATTTATTCCATCGCAATATTATCATCAGAGCTGTGGAGTTGATTAAAGTTTTATGGAAAAAGCCTTTTGACTTTGTTCTGAAACTACCCTGCCCCCCAAATGCCCCCAAGTTTGTCTCTAGCTGTTATTATTTTAGTGAACAGCCCAAGTCCTCTTTAACAGACAGCGCACTTGTGGATAAGCCTCTGTGTTTAAGTAGCGTAAGAAATAGCGCGGCACGGACCGTTCTCTCTGCCTGGAATTGAATTGTGTCCGTCCTCGCTGCCAGCCTGACGCAGGGGCTGCTACGCGCCGAGCTGCGTCCTTCCGTGTCGTCCGTTAGGCTTTAATCACATTACCGCAACAGAGGCCACTTACGCAAAGCCACTAATTGGCTGACTTCATATTTCTTCCCAGTCGATGACTCAATCGAGGGGGCGGGGGGGGATGCCAAGTACCCGCCACGCTCCCTGCAGTATACCCCCCCCCCTGTTTAATTCATGGCGGCCTGTCAGTAACGTCGGCCCGCGAGGCGGCCGGGGTCCGCGCTCTGCCAGGAAGCGGTGTGCCGGACCCCGCGGCGTTCTCTCCGTGAGCGCGTCATCGCCGCGCGGCGATAAATCTGCCTGCATCCAATTAAATCGGCAAACCTTATTAGTAGCGATCAATCTGCCCCTTCTCCTCCGCGGCTCCGCCCCCCTAGGTGCGCTCTCTCAGCGAGCACTCTCTTACCCAGAGCTTCGCCAATAAATCACCGCCAATGTTCCTCAGTAATATCACGCTTGCCACTTTCCTGTCATGCTCGGCGGGCTTCAATATAGCAGTGGGTTTGGAAGCCTTATGAGAAGAGTGGGAACGAAGAGGCCACATTATCCAGCAATGGCCACGAGGTTCTCCAAGTCTTTTCTCGGTGCGATAAAATTAAACAAGGTTATTTTTTTATTGTTTTTAAAAAAACATTTCCTTGAAAGCCTACCTTAAACGCCTTGCCTGTTCACCACGTTTAGCGCTGTTGGGGTGGGGGCTTCGGCCTTGTTTTTTTTTAAATGTGACAATGAGCTGGGCTCTCGCGTGTCTCCGTCCGTGACTGAGATGGCTCCGTGCACAAGGCCGGGCCTGTGCGTCTAAGCATCGCTCCTTGAAGTTCAGGATGCGGCATTAGTCGTTTGACACCAGGAACCCGCAGCTGTGAAAATTTTACATTCTTTTAGATTTGGAAAAAGAACCATTAAACACTGCACATAATTACAAACGTGTTTCAACAATGTTTTTTTATAGACATTTTGTGCTCAGCCTAATTATGGGATAATTGCAATGAACGGTTATATTTAACATTTCGCCGTGCACTTAACTGTATAACTATGCGCTAGCATAATTTTATATTTATATAAGGCTTCTAATTTCCCATTTCTAATTAAGTATATGGTTATGACCTGTAATTCGCATACAGTATATACACTCGCTAGTTCTAAATGTGAGTGCAACAGGCTGCTCGGTGGTGATCAGAGTTCCTTCTGATCCAGATGGAATCCACAAAAGTATTATGATACGTCTGCAAATAAAAAAATAAAAAAATATGTACAATTCTGAGAGCACCCACAGTGGGTGGAAGGTACATGCGTATGCACTACCAGTGGAAATGGAAACACAGTGTGCAATCTGGGTCATGCATATTTAAATTGTGTTATCTCCATAAATTTCAGTGCCAAAATGACTAATTTTTATGCGGATGGCATAATTAAAGAAAATAAACTTTAAAACTAATGTTATGTTGTTGAATGAGCACTTGTTCAGTTTCAAAAGTAGTCGAGCTTTTACTTTATTTGTGCATCCATAGACACCCGGACCCGTCTTTGAGTTAACTTTTTTTGTTATGAAAACCGAAATGCAATGTTTTGGAGCTAAAAACGTACCATATTATTAGGTTTTGAGTCAGTGTCGTGCCCCTTGCTCCTTCCTCCAAAATGAGATATGTGCTGATTATGGCATTGTAAGTCTTTAAATTTTTAAACATTTTTGTTTAGCACACAGACCCACTGGTAAACCTGATGGTTCTGTCCTTCTCCCTGACATTGTGTTAGCTCATTTCCACATGTCTTCTTCATGCACAGTTGTACTATCACAAACTGGGCTCGCTAAGTATTTGGGCGTAGATGCATGATTACCTGATTCCAGGGTATGAAATTAACTTTTTGGCCAGAGTGGCTTATGGATTCTAAAAATCACCAGCCATTTTCAGAATTTTACCAGCAACATTACCCTTTACAATATAATACAACCGGGTTGGTTACCAGCCAAAGTGGCTGCTAGAGTACAAATCTTACCAGCCGCAATCAAAATTTGACCAGCATTTGGGCCGGTGGCGGTGTTAATTTCACACCCTGCCTGATTTGGCGAGGGTAGCGTTTGCAGCGGCTGGTGCCACAAGCAGCCCAAACCGCGCGCTGTATGTATATGTTTAGTGGCTCTACCCCTCAGTGTTTTTGTAGACATGGGTTCACTGGAGCCTATGTTTGTATCATTGTGTTAATTCGGAATATGGTAATGATAATTTATAAAATTTATAGATTATTATGTTATAATATCAGCCAATGAGAATAGATTAGCAGTCACCTACCCGTTGGCTGATGACGGCAGCCCTGTTCGGACCGCTTTAATGGGGCGGGCCATGTTCCGTCTTTCCGGAAACTGAACTCCTCAGCCTCTCGCTGGGATCGAACGCGCAGCGCCAGTCGCTCTGTACGCCACTCAGAACCAAATTGAGACTTCAGAGTGCGAGCGCTGTGCGGCGTCTCGCTGTGTGAAGAGCTACGGCATGAAACGGGCAACACCGCAGGTGCCAAGGGATGAGAACGTCAACGCAACTGTTTTCATACTCCTAATGAGAGAAATCTGTAACAGACAAATATTTGGAGCTGAACGACACCCCCCCCCCCCCCCCCCCCCCCTTTAGCCCGCACGGTTAACGTATTCCCAAGCCTCCGACGACATTGTAGTTTGCTCTGCATTTTGAAACGGCTGATCGCATAATTCTTGAATGTGACAGTTTTCCCCAGTGGGCCTGGAAGAACACCTTGTGCTATTCATGAAGTAGGCCTCTGTTATTCCGTAGTCCACGATCGGGCTGTCATTGTATTTATGACGCCATTAGTATTCAGAGTGGAAAATCAGCAGGGGCGATGCTGGGAGATCTGTGAAACTGCAAAGGATGGAACACTTAAGGTGCAGAACCAGAACGGCGGTCATTATGTGTGTGAGCGGAGCGCTGCTCAGATATAACAACAGTACGAATTATAGCATACGCTGAGGGACTAATTGTGAAGGAGGTGGTTGCTTGAACTCCACTTGAGATAAAAAGAAAATATGTGCTACGGTGTGGAATATCTGTAGGAAGTACTGCTCTTCAACCGTGTACGTGAAGATATCGGTGGTCGCCGCAAATTCCTTCCAGTCCGACGTGACAAAAGGCTGCGTTTGGCCTTTTTGACCAGGGGAGTTGAGACGGAGGATCAATGACGCTCGTCTCCCACTGTAGGCGACGGGAGGCCGCTTTGGGTGCCGGGGGGGGGGTGACGTCCGAGTTTGACAGGGACTTGGCCGGAAGAGCGTGACCGCGTCCGGGCTGAAAATATAAAGTGAATTTAGAGAGCAGAGATCCCTATCGCAGAAGCCCTGCCTGCGAATCAGCCCGTTTGCTTGGCGGCCCGGCGGAGCGGCAGCGCTTGCCAGGAGAGGGAGGGCTTCGAGACCCTGAGGAGGTTGAAGGGGGGGGGATGGTAATGAATCCCCGTGAGAGACGGGAGTTGACACGGTGAGCCCCTTAGTTTTTTCGTTGGCGGTTCCCTCAGTGAGGCGATCGATGCCTTCGCCAGTCCCCGGTGGCGGCCTTCTCCCATCTCTACAGCTCCATGTCTGGGGCTTCAGCGGGAGGGCTGAGGTGTAGCGGCGGATCTGAAGCCTCATAAAGCACCTCACCCCATCCATCCCGCTGCGAAAGGAGCAATTCAGGAAGGCAGAATCCCAGCGTTCTCTCAAGTGTTTGGAGAACGTTGGGAAACATTGTGGTTAGATGCCTATTTAGCTGCGGGATAAAGTTTTTGCGACGTTTTGAATGTGCCCCAAATAGAAACGGAGTGTGTTTTTCTTCTTGTGTAAACACTGATTAAAAACGTTTCTGGCATCCTGCATGCAAACGTACTGGTAGCGTCCCCTGATTATTTTGTTATGAAAAAAAACTGTATATTTGTGGGTAGCATTTAAGAATGTTCCAAAATAGCATGAATGGCCATCAACAGTTGAAATTAGTTTTTAACTGAAAAACAATGTTCTATGAATAATTCCTGGAATGTTCCTTAAAAATAACATTCAAGGAACATTCTGAAAATCAGGCAAGTTTGCATGCTGGGAAGGTTTACCTTAGCTTTCCAGGAATGTTCTAGAAATCTAAAATTGTTATCAGCGATGGAAAGGAGGATGAAGGAATAAGGCTTATATCACGGGGGGGGGGGTTGATTAAACTCGGAATGCTTTTGTAAATATTAAGCTGAACATCTAAGATAGTACAGAAGTAGTTCAAGTTCCCTGTGGGAAAACCGCCTCTCCTGATTGCTAATCTTCCTCTTCCTCGGCCTGGTTTTCTGCTGACACTTGGGTTACCTCCATACAGGTCTGAGAGCGTTGCCTGTTAAAGCTGCGCGCTAGCAGATAGCTAGTTGTGGATTGTGTGTGCATATCCCTGAGACACACTGGAGGTCCTATCACTCAGCGGCGGAAAAAGGGGACCCCGGGTCCCTTTCGCACTGTGAAAGGCTATGATTATCTCCCATCAGGCAGCGGCAAAGCGGCTCGCATAATCTCACCCGGCAGTTTGCCCGTTATCGCCATCAGAGGCTTAATCACCTGGAAACGCGTTTGCGCTTGGCGGAGGAGCAGCTTGTTTAGCTAATTAAGGTATGCTAATGCTGACGCGGCCGCCGTCCGCGCGCGGCCCCCGCCGCTCGTTCCATTTTATTCTCCGGGCTCGGAGGCGGGAGGGCCCCAACCCGGCGCTCGGTATGCAAATGAGGCGAGACGAAATCCCCTGAGCAACTGCGCGCCGACGTCTCCGGTCCGGCTTGAAGATGCCGAGGCACGGCGCTCCTCCCGGGAGAACAATGGGAGCGGTGGAGCGCGGAGCGGGCGGGAAGCCTCGCGCGTCTGAAGCGCTGCCTGAGCAGGGCCGCTTAGGCAAACGTGTCTCTGAGAGTCAGAGCGCCGGTGTGGCAGGCGCCGTAATTAAAGCCTAGCTCCAAGGGTGTCTAAATTTGTCTTGTCAAGGCTACCAAGTTGGAAAATGTAGGCTGTTTTTTTTTGTTTTTTTCGTCCTCCGTGTTTCATTTTCAAACACAATTAAATTTGAGGCACCTGGGTAAATATTTCATGATCCTACAGGTATAGGCATTAATAATAGTACTGTGAATACTGTACTGTTAATATGCCAGAAAAATAACCGACACTCTCAGGAAAAAAGGTACCAACAATACCCAAAAAGGTACAAACGCCACTGGAGTGGCCCCCTATGGGTACATGAAATTGTACCCCTAGCCAGCAATAAGTCATTAATTTGTACCTTTTTTGCTTGAAAAGGTACTTATTAGTACCCATATAGAACGATATTGTACTTTCAGGCTACATTTATTTCTGAGAGTGTAGGTTCGCTGTGCTAGGGAATGGGTGCGAGTTTGTTCTGTCCGCCCTTGAGACAGCTGGCCGCACAGGCTACATGTTAAACAGGCACAGCAAGGCCTGTGATGGGCACGGGGGGGGTGTAGGTCTGCTAGAAGCCCATTATCTTTACTACTGAAGGCAGCAGGCCACACCAAACAGTGATAAACCACTCTGAGACCGGCGTGACAGAGCGGTGCTACAGAAGCTTATTAAGCTGCGATCAATATTTAAAGATGGCCATTTTATGCGCCAGTGGGCATCAGTGGCGGAAGAGGAGCCAGTCACTTAAAGTACTGGTTCCTGGGTAATTACAGTTGCAGCGCTGGGCACGCTCGCAGCCAAAACACGGGAAGGCGCTCCCCCCCCCCCCCTCTCCTCCCTTCTCTGTCATTTTGCTCCCCTCGCTTTCTCCATTATCTGCCTCAGAGAGTGTCCTCTCGCCCCGAGCGTCACAGCCGTGGTATTCCTGCTAGGGTACGACTGTGAGAAAATACAAACCCAGGATAGGGGTTGTCTGTTTCTACTTATAAGCTTTTTAGGGTCCCAGTACCTTAGTTTGAATGGAATATTACTTTGTTGCGTGAAGCTCATTGATCCAGTGCGAGGCAATCAGTCATCGCGGCTTGATGGAGTCTTAAAGCACTGGCCAGATTACCTTTAATCCTCATCCTTTTGAATCAGCATTCAGCCGAGCATTAGCTTGAGTGATTGCATTGACCGGCCGGCCTTCGGCGAGGCTGTAGGGTACGTCGTGTCCTTGGTTATTGCGAGAACGGCGCAGATTTGGCGAAAAGTGCCGTCGCTCAGAAAGATGAGGGCCTCTCCGCTATTGTTTAGCTGTTTATTTCGGGAGCTCAAAAGCGTTTGTCAGCCCGGAGGAACGCATCGTCTCGGAGGCACCTGTCATAACAGCATCTGCCAACTGGCAACATGACGGAGGAGACTGTTCGGAAGAGCTCGGAAGCCAAGGTGCCAGGGTGATATCCAAAAGTAGCTGGATCGTATGCTCCTCGCGCTGTGAGCTTGCGTTTAACGTCTGTATGGTGATGACTGCGCGGCGCTCGGTAATCGGACTGTCCCTTCGCTTGCTTTTGGACAAGACAAATATAGCATCTCATTCATGAGCTCTTCTCGGGTCACAGAGTATTTGTACTCTGTCAATAATACACTGTATGTTCTTCCTTTACGAGAGGCAGGCTTATCTCTGAGGCCTGATTCAGGTTTCTCACAGCATTCGTAAGCATTCATATTGAGTGATTTGCATGTATCGTGTTTCGTCACTGAAGAGCAATCCGTTCATATCGGCCGAAGTAGGCCTATTTTCAGTTGTGACCAATTAAAATTGTTGCAAAAGAGTGCCGTTTCCAGACAACGTCTACTGTTGTGAGCGCCCACTGTTTTACTTTAAATAGAATAAGTAGAAAGATAACCAGTAACACGAATACAAATAATTGATAAAAAGAATATAGACCTTTAAAATGCATACAAATGAAGATGTCTGGAGGGGCCTCTTAGTCATGGATTCAGGCAATGTTTGTCCTTAACTTTGAAAAAGGAATGCAATTAGGCCCAGTTATTTTTTCTTTTTTTTCCCTTTTTTTTTTTTGTTGATTTGTTTTTCTTCACACCCGCATTAATGCCAATTCACTAAGGCATTTAAACACATGCTGTTATCCTGAGTGACTTGCACAACTTACACACTTTACATACAATCCATTTACACAGCCGGACAATCGCTGCAGCAGTTCGCGTTAAGCACCTTGCTCAAGGGTGGGTTGCTCATGGTGCTCCGCTATCCCAAAGGTTGACATCCAGGCATGAGGACATATGCCGTATTGCCGCTTGAACAAACCTGCACTTTCACAGGTGGAAAGACCAGCGTTTACCCGTTTGTTTGGGGAGTTCATTTTGATTGCAGAACTCCAAAATGTGAAATTCTGAAAGGAAAAATAAGTAACATTTGGTGTTTCAACTCGCTTACATTAAAGACTTGGTTTGACAGGCTAATTTGTGGTCAGTCTGTGAGTGTCTGAGCTAAGCCCCACAGCTTTATTTAAATTTTTTATTTATTTTTTTTCTGTTCTGGAGGACTTTTAAATGAGACGATGAGCTCTTACGCTTGAATGTGTTAGCGGACCCTTCCTAGAACTCGGACAGGGTTGTTTATAAATGCCAGAAATAAATGCCACTTTGGACTGTGAATACCCGTTTCCAAACATAATAATCAAAATTCTAAAGTGAGCTATCCAAAGCTTGATTGTGGAGAGAAATGTCAATCGTAATTTGGTAGGATTCGTTGAGGTGCGCAGCGGCACTAATAATTAGTGCTGTCAGGAATAATCACCTGCCGCTGGCATCAAATGCAGCGGGCATGCTGACAGTTAGCGGCGCCTTCCCATAGCGGGTGTGAAATATACACCCCCTTCCCTTGTCACACGCTGAGGCAGTCTGGTCCAATCAGCAGAGGCATGGCGTCCGTCCTGTGAACAGGGAGCGATTCTGATTGTCCGCTGCTTAAATGCACGCCTAGGCCGCGGACAGGAGCGAGCGGCAGACGTCTTACAACATGAGAGCATAAGAGAGCGTAATGGCCAGCACGGGCCATACGGCCCACCTAGACTCATTTAAAAGGTAGCTGCCAACTGCACGGTGTCTTACGGCGTAATCCCCGGCGGAAACCTCGGAGGGAGGAGAACGAGAAGCAGACGAGGTGGGGAGGAGCCGTCGTGTAACGATGGCGCAGTCGCCGATTGAAGCTCCTGAAAGATTCATCTCCTCAGCCCGCCAGTTCCTCTGGCCTCTGACTGAACTCTCCGTTTGGAGGACGGGGCCTGAATGGGCCCTGTGATGGAGGGGGGGGCCGACTGTGGGAGGGCTTGGCTCCACCTTAAGCTGCTCGAGATTTATAAGTTGTTTGATTAAACCTGCTCTCCTGTGAGCTCCCCTTTTCTTTCCCCCCCGTTCACGGTGGGGGCCCCCAAAGCGCCGCCGCCCCCAGGTTGCCATGGAAATGCTGGTATTGATGTCTCGGATTTCCTCCTAGCGAGTGCTGGTCGAGCCTCCACGTTCGCTGTCCTAACGATTCATTGTTCACTCCCGTTTGGTTGTGACAATTCATCCTGTTGTGTAGAAGCAGTATGTTGCCTCTTAAATAGGCGATGACCAAAAACGTGTGTTCAGGGTTTATTTTACTGGGAAGTATATGAGGGGGGGGTGGAAGCTTACTAGCGGGTGAAAATTGGCAACAGCTAAATCAAAGCCAGCGTCTGACAAAATGTAACAAAGAGAAAAGGAACCTGCCGCTCGAAAGCAATCAAAAAAAAAAATTTAACAAAAAAAAAAACATCGCCCACCGAAATTATGTCTCAGCCTCTTGTTATTTTTAATGTGAAATCCAATGAGCTTCCTGTTTGTTAGAGGAATGCGAATCAATCCCCTTCGGTGTCTGGGAGGACGACGCAGCCACTGTGCTGCCTGCAAAACAGAGCTTTGGTTTGTGACAGAAGTCCTTTCAGATGGATGGCATTCGGTCTTTTATAGGGCCGACTCCCCCGAGAAGGGAGTCTTCTTTGTGTAATTATCTGTGTGCTGGTCGAGCTCGGGCCTCGCCGCTCTGTGCGTTTCTCAACATTTCTTTTTAACAACAGTGCCCACTTAATATGGTCCGAGTGCTCCTAGATGCCTCTTGTTAAAAAAGACCTGTATTTCGTGAAAATATGTGACGGTTTTATTTGAATTGGTATTGTCTGTGCGCGCCTCAGAAAGGCGCAGCAGTGTAATTGCTTCATGAGTCCGGCCCCAAAGAGCATTGGCTGAGTACCTTGCTACAGCGGTGGTAAGCCTCTCTTTACACGATGATGCCGCTCGCTGCTTCATTTTTGCGGCTGGCTCGCGGTGTTATCGTTCGGTTACGTGGTTCCGTAGCTTGTTGGCGAATGTTCGCCGCATTGATTCATTCGTGCGCGTTAGAAGGGCCACTGGGGTGTCAGGTTGCTGGGAGACTGCAGAAAACGAGGTGATAATCTTTCCCAGCCTATGTTTAGCTGACCTAGGGGTACAGGACTATCTGACCGCTGCTGCGGTCCAATTATGTGTGGAGGTTTTCATCGTCAGATGAGCATGGTGTGTGTCAGTTTGCTTTTTATCTGAATTATTACTGAGTGCAATAAACATAATTATATTATATATGCATTATAATACCTTTTAAATTGAAAACCAAGTACAGAACATGGTAAACATTTTTTTAAAATATATTCTGTCATCTCAATAATGAAAACGGCAACACCCAAATGTATTTCTCGAGTGTATTCCTTCCCAGCTCTGTGGCCTGAAACCGGAACGTTCCGCGGTGTTCACTGAGTGCTGTTTGCTGAGAGACCAAAAGCCCGAGGTCTAAAAGCAAAAGGATGATGTCACTGTGGAACAGTACAAACCACTAAGGATAACAGCCTCATCGCTGGCGCTGCTGATTGGTCCGTTGTCTTGACACCGTCTTGTGCTCACCGCCACTAAGCCATCTCTCAGGGGCTCAGGGCCATCACAGTCCAAAATTGCCCTCATTTTTATCATTTAGCAGGGACATATCGAACCGGCGCTGTTAAACCGATCTGTTATCTTGCTAGCCACCTCCTGGGTGTTTGTGTTTTTCCTGCAAGTCTACATCATCCAAAATGATCGTCAATAATTGCAAACATCACAGGTTTTTACTCAGATGTGATGAAGAGAGAATTATCTCCACATTCTTGGCAGTCTGGTGATTTTTTATTTATTTTTTTCAAATGCACGCTCAATTTCAAAATCTCTCTCTGTGTCTCGTTAGTGGGTGACAGGAGGAGTCCAGTGTGTGGCTCGGATTGCACTGTAATTGGTATTATTTATTGGCGGCTTTATTTACCTTGCTCTGTGTAGCTGTTGTGGGGGAGGCGCCCGGCTGAGGCTTTGTATAATCCATCTTGTAAGATGCCACCGCTTCACTTCCACCAGGTGCAGCCAATCAGGTGTGAAGGGCTCTGCTGGGTGCATTCCATTGGCTGGGAGCTGTTCTCTTGGGTTGGGGGCTTTTGGATCAGTGCAGTGAATGGAAAAAATGCGTTGAATTTAATAATGTTCGCTCCCCAAAAGCACCTGATCTACAGTACATTAGGGGAAACTGACTTCTGTATTTATTTTATTTTTAGTTTTTTGGGGTTTTTTAAAACTTTTTTCTCCCCCATTTTGAAAATGGACGACTGTGCCTCTTGAGCTCTTGAGCTACGTAGCAGCACACACCGCTGTGCCACCTGCGCCCACATGCCAAGCGCAATACAGCAGAAGAGAGTGCGCTGCTCCAGCGCACTTGCCTGTGAGCCAGCGACTATTTCACACCTCACCGAGCGCGCAGGAGAGCCCCGCCGCCAATCGCAGCGGCCCGCGGGGGCCCCCGCCACGTCAAGCGGGAGGAACGAGCGCTCAGGAACCCCGCCGGAAAACCGACTTCCTGATTGGTCGGGTATTTTTAGCGTCTGCTGTTTCCCCGCCAGTCACGGCTCTTTAACCAAGACCCCCCCCCCCTTCCCTCGACAGAGCTCGCCATCGCCAGGCACGAGGTGCGCGAGGTGGAGCAGCGCCACACCATGGACGGCAGCCGGGAGCTGACGCTGGACGAGAGCGACGACGTGGTCATCATCTACAACCGCGTGCCCAAGACCGCCAGCACCTCCTTCACCAACATCGCCTACGACCTGTGCGGCAAGAACAAGTACCACGTGCTGCACATCAACACCACCAAGAACAACCCCGTGATGTCGCTGCAGGACCAGGTGAGAGCCGGCAACGCTGGGTCCCCTCCGCTCATTGGCCAGTCTTACTGTAAACGGGCGTGGTTATGAGAGCTCAGACCCGCATCCTAGCCTAGCCATTACGGGCGCTAATGAACAGTGATTAAATTCCCTATGAAGTGCAGGGACATGCACAATTATGACCCGTAATTCCTTGCTGCTCAGAAAAAGGCTGTTTCACATTTCTAAATCAGTAAATTTGATATCCTAATTAAATCTAATTTCCATCTCCCGACTCCCTGAATTTCATAATTCCAGAAGCATTCTTAGAAGAAGAAAATTGAAACGTACGCTGTATTCCCTTGAGCAGAAGTCAACGCGGTAAATGATCAATGCCGCTGTTGCATTCTATTTCATTTGTTTGGTTTTAGTATTCCGTTCCATCACCGAGCTGTCATCTTGTCTGAAAGATACTGGGCACGGGGGGGGAGGGAGGGGGGCCGGTTTTCTGGTTGCATCAGTAGAATCTTTTTGCCAGAGCTGACGGCTGTCACTTTGTGCCTGTGTGTAACGGTGACGGTCCTGACCTTGGCCGATGACGTTGCCTGGACCTGCGCGGATGTGGATGACGATTGCTTCAGAAAAGGCGCTACTAATAATCCGTCCGCCAGACAGATAATAGATCGCCGCCAGATTCGTTTGGCAGTTCGGCGTCGCGCATAATTTGTGTGTCGTAATCATTGCGAGACTGTCGCCGCTTCCAGCTTGGCGAGTTAATTGTGGGAAAATTAACGTTGAAGTAGACATGGGAAGCAGGTTTCAATTTGTGGGAGGAGGCCCTTATAGTGAGGAACAGAAAATGAACGACACTTGAATGAACACACATCATCCTGTTAAGGTATTCTGTTCTACTATCCTGTTGTACTTCTCCGTTTGTGTCTACTATCCTGTTGTACTTCTCCGTTTATGTCTACTATGCTGGTGTACTTCTCCGTTTATGTCTACTATGCTGTTGTACTTCTCTGTTTGTGTCTACTATCCTGTTGTACTCCTCCGTTTATGTCTACTATGCTGTTGTACTTCTCCGTTTATGTCTACTATGCTGTTGTACCTCTCTGTTTATGTCTACTATGCTGTTGTACTTCTCTGTTTGTGTTCTCAACGGGTTTCTAGATTTAGCTAAGAAGCCTGCATAAGTATAGTGAAGGGCTGAAGGATTTGACAGTTGCTGCTGAATTGGCACTGTTCTCTGCCCGTATCCCTGGGAACCATGTTGTCCCCTGTCTTAATACATTACAAATCTGCAGTTAAAGGATAAGTTCGCTATTTTGGACCTTGGACCCTATTTGCGGTCTGTCTTCCATGAACCTGACACATTGAGTCCATATTTTCGCTGATCGGTCCAGTATTGAGCTAGCTACAGATTTCCTGTAGGCTCTCACTGGGCTACAATGGAAGTCAACGGGGCAATTAGAAATGTTATGGAAAAACAACGATAAATGTGCTTTTATAGCTCAGTGTGTATTCTTACGGTCTCAGTATGCTCTCCTGTGAAATGTAGGCTATCGCAAACGCAAACCGAACGTTGAAACAACAGTTCAATTTGAAACAGAACTATTTCTCCGACCGCACTACCTCGCACTGTAAACTTCCGCAGTCTAGCTACGTTGTAGAGAGGCCGCTTGAAAAGCAGTTGATCACAAATCCTGACCTCCCGTTGGAGTTTACTAGCTAGTAGCCTACAGCAGAACTATTTGTAACGCAGTGTTTGTAATCATCATTTGTAATAATTTACATTACCTGCGCAACTTCAGCCTCTCTCTCTTCTCTTGCTCTCTTATCATCCATCTCTTGTAGTTCCGTGTCCGTGTATTCTGGCTCAAATCTGTAGCCAGTAACGTCAAAGTCAAAATCGAATTCTTCGTCTTCGTAATCATTATAGTCATCCATCATCCAAGTTTTTTTGTGGAAATTGTAGCCTACGTTGCTGCAGGTAAACAAACGCAGACTGCTCACATAGATAGTTTCGTAAACGGCCGGCACACCTTCCCGCTCCCCCACCCCCGACACATAGTACTCCGCGGGAGCAGCGAAAACAAGCAACAGAGAAATGCTTACTTCCAAGCCATGCCAAGCACGTAAAAATGTTCGGATTGAGATACATTTCACAGGAGAGCATACTGAGACCGGTAACAATACACCCTGAGCTTCCCGTCTCATTTATTGTACATGAAAGCACATTTATCGTTGTTTTTCCATAACATTTCTAATTGCCCCGTTGACTTCTATTGTAGCCCAGTGAGAGCCTACAGGAAATCTGTAGCTAGCTCAATACTGGACTGATCAGCGAAAATATGGACTCAATGTGTCAGGTTCATGGAAGACAGACTGCAAATAGGATCCAAGGTCCAAAATAGCGAACTTATCCTTTAAGTACAAATAACTCGAGGCTTCAGCAAATAGCAAATGCGCAGAAAAACCGGATAAATTAGTTACGTCAGGACTTAGGACATTATATATTTGGGTACCGTGCCCATCTCTCTCTGTCCATTCTTCGGCACTTCTGAACAAATCCCAGGGCTTTTACTTTTTGTTTCAAATGCAACTTGAGTTCTGCCGTTGCATGAGAATCTAAAAAAGCAATAGTTGCTAAATTCTTCGCTCAGTTAAAAACAAACTGCATGCTGGGATTACTGAAGCTATCTTTCAGGAGAAATGGTCAGTTCATTCATGCCATAGTTTCAGACTGATTTACTATGAAACATAATAAAATAATATGTCTAAAATAAACATTAAAAAGTAAACGGTACTAATAGCCTCCTTGTACTTCTGGCTCCTTACTGGGCCTGTTGAGGTGAAAATCCACACTATCCTGCACTGTGAATGGAATCTGGTTCATAAACAGCGGAGCATGTGCTGAATCGGGCCCTGAAGGCCTTTTATTTATTGTAATTTAATTGCGTAAACTCCTGAGGCGTTGCTCTCTGTGCTTTCTGTCTACAGTGTATCTGTGGCTCAGCGCACAGACTGCGCTGGTGTGAAGTATCTTGTGTCTCTCCCTTGTACTTCTTGTCTGTGTTTTCCCAACATATCGCTTCTGAATAATGTATCGGCCCTTCACCGCTGCGAGGCGAGTACGGCAGCCATTTCTGCGCTGCTGGTGACTCCGTCCAAAGACTTCCTTTCAGTCGTTCGGTCTGTGGGAAGTGCAAGCCGGGCGGGAGGGGTCGGTATTGGCCGAGGTGACGAGCGCTGGGTGGTGAGGTCGTATCATCGCTCTCCTGCCCCCCCCCCCCCCCCCCCCCCCCAGGTGCGGTTCGTGAAGAACGTGACCTCCTGGCGGGAGATGAAGCCGGCCTTCTATCACGGACACGTGGCCTTCCTGGACTTCACAAAGTGAGTGTCGCTCGCCCGCCCTCCCGCGTGTGAACACGCAGGCCTCAGACGCGCAGTGTGACCTGTCGTCACGCTGTAACGTTTCACTGAGGAAAAAAATGTATTCAAAAAAAACTCAGCACATTTTTCCAGACTGAACTATGAGCCACCCGTTAGGGGAATTAGGGGTGTGTGAGTGATTGTGCATTCGCTCGCTGTAAAATGGTCAATTACACCAAATGACCCAACCCAGCTGTTTCCCGGTAGCCATTTTGTGCATTTTGCAAATGATCGTCTCAGTATAAATATGACGGATCTTTGTTTTCGCTGGCAATTGTGTATATGAACTCATATTTGCATGCAGTCGTAGCAAAACCCAATATCTGCGTTCAGAGGACTGGATCCCATTTGCAGATAAAACAATATTGCATATGGATTCATTTGGACTTAGCTTGTGTAGACGCTGCCCTCTCGTGGCTAAAGCTGAGCAGTGCACCAAACAGTCCACGGTCCAGTCTGTTTTACATTCCAGCAGTGGTGCAGATCACATCTAGGTATATTGAGCAATTTCTAACAATGATAGGATTTATTCTATGTCACTGCAACTTGGATGAATGAATATAAAATACAATGCTCTTTAAGAGCCTTTAAAAAGACCATTTAAAGTGAATTTGGCTGTTTGGCCCAGACCTTATTTTCCCCTTAATTGAGGTACATACTCAGTTACCATAAGCTATACGTCAGCATGTTTCTCTCTGTAAGTGAACACATACAGACATCAGACCGCTGATGCCATCTCCTCTCGCAGGTTTGGAGTTAAGAGAAAGCCCATCTACATCAACGTCATCAGGGACCCCATCGAGCGCCTGGTGTCGTACTACTACTTCCTGCGCTTCGGAGACGATTACAGGCCGGGCCTCCGGCGGAGGAAGCAAGGGGATAAGAAGGTAATCTCACCGGCCTGCTGCGTTGTGTACGTCTCCTTCTCCGCTGCTGGCTGACGTTCCACACGCCTGCACTCTCCTCCTCAGCCAGCACTGCCTTTTCAATGAGATGCTTTATCGAAATGCTACCAGACGCACACCAGTAGTCTGTTCGGTAGTCTTTCAGTAAGCCGCTTGACACACTGCTAGTGTGTCTTTTACTCAAGGAATGAGACGTTTACCTGCTCTAAGTGTGGCGCATTTTGTAGAGCTTCAGAAAAGGGGTTTATCATGTCTCAGACCGCTGACCGCAATGTGTTGAGTTTTAGTCCTTTCCATCACTGTGTGCTGTTTTTCAGACCTTTGACAGCAGTATGTGAGAACATTTGATGACTGTATGTGTTGTGTTTTAGCCCTTTTTATGACTGTGTGTGTGTTGTTTTAAACCTTTCGATGACGGTATGTATTGTGTTTTAGCCTGTTCAATGACTACATGTGTTGTTGTGTTTTAGCCCTTTCTACAACTGTCTGTGTTGTTGTGTTTTAGCCATTTTTACAACTGTGTGTGTTGTTGTACTTTATCTCTTTCTATGACTGTGTGTTGTTTTTCAGACCTTTGACAGCAGTGTGTGAGCACTTTTTATGACTGTATGTGTTGTGTTTAAGCCCTTTCTATGACTGTGTGTTGTACTTTATCTCTTTCTGTGACTGTGTTTCAGACGTTTGACGAGTGCGTGTCAGCAGGAGGGTCAGACTGTGCCGCTGAAAAGCTTTGGCTCCAGATTCCCTTCTTCTGTGGTCACTATTCAGAGTGCTGGTGGGCGACTCACTCACACTCAAACTCACACTCGCACTCAAACTCAAACTCACGTCATAAATCTGTGAACCTGTCCGGCCAACACAAATACACACATATTCAGCTCCAGTGTGATTTAAATGAACACCCCTTTCATTTCCACTGTAATTTTAAATGTGACAAGGCTGAAGATAAATGTGAACACAACACACATTAAATTAGTTTTGTTTGGTCATTTAAAGCACAAAAAAAAGTTTGAATTCATTGGGAATGTGAACATTTCTCTAGGCTGCACAGACACACTCGTGTCATCGGGAAAATTGTTTTGTTAAAAACATCTGTATACAGTACAATGCATAAAAATCCTCAGTTAACACTAAAGAGAAAGATGAGTGAAAATGACATTTTTTCACGCTTTCCGAAGGTCAGCCATTTAAAGAAAGGAATTGGGTTGTCCATTCACAGTCTCTCATAGAACCTATTCACATTTAAGAAAATGAAACTATCTTTCTCATATACAGGCACCCATTTATTCCCCACCTGTATTTCAGCTTTAGTTACTATTACAAATTGTCCCTGATATAGAATATGAATCAAAGCTCAAAGTCAACTTAACTGATACATTGTGATGGCAAATCACAGCAGTCGCCGGTTTGCTGGCCAACACCAGCTCACAATGAGGAAACTGCAGTCCTCCTGTAGCATAATGATAAGGAAACTTACCTCAGAAATTGTAGGATCGATTCTCGACACTGCCATTGTACCCCAGAGCCAGGTACTTAGCCTGCATTGTTTTATGACATGTAGTTGAAGTGGCACAATGGGCGGGGGGGGTTCAGGGTTTTTGTTTTTTTTCTGTTCTTCGTGAAGGTCATGTGACACTGCCACATAAGGTCCCTGTGCTAAGCTACAGTAGCTCCTCAGAGAGGTGGTTGTAAGTGTAGTGTGGTTGCTGTGTGCTGGGCAGTGAGGTCACAGGCTCCGTCTCTGCAGGAACACGGGGAGCCAATGGGCTCTGGAACAGGCCAAGTACAACCTGGTCAACGAGTACCTGCTGGTGGGCGTGACGGAGGAGCTGGAGGACTTTGTGATGATGCTGGAAGCGGCCCTGCCACGCTACTTTCGGGGCGCCACTGAGCTCTACCGTACAGGTACCACCCCCCAGGCCCCACCCACTCCTGGCCCTGCCTCTGACATAGTTAATTTATGCTGTTTGCTAAGTCCACTACATACACTACCCTGATGCCAAAACAACT
>CM056381.1:74578437-74624758 GCA_029718625.1 Synaphobranchus kaupii | reverse complement strand
GAAAGAACGCTTCCCGTTATGAACGAGGGCCGGGCCTAGCCTTCGTCCAGAGGCCCAGCTCACGGCCCCCGACATCTTTTGACCCTCCTCATGACCCCCTTTTTTTTCACTGCCAGGTGAAAGGTCACGGAACTTGGGACAATGTAGCAAGGGTGGGGAGAAAAGTCACTGCCGTATGCCCGGTGAGCCGTTCAAGCAGTGTAAATTAAAAAAAGTACGGTACCTCTGCCCACTTTCACACTGGTAAAAGTTCCGTCCAATCAGATGGTGTTGTTTTTTTAATTCATTTTCTTTTGTGTTTTGGTTTGTTAATTTTTTATAAACATGGTTGTCATGTCTTGAAAATTTGACACCCATGTTTTAAATGTGACATAAGGCATTTTCGGGTGGATTAATAAAAGCCCCCGTGATCCCCCCGTGAAGAGATGACTATTTTACAGTGCTGTGGAAAAGACGTGCTCGTATTCTCATCAGTGGCAAAAACACATGACGTCACAGACCCAGTCAACAGTCTGACATCTTGGTGGCAGTGAGGGAGTAAAAAGACTGCACAAGGCCCAGGCTTTAGTGCACCACACCTCCATCTCGTTAAGAGTCGTGCTATTGTACATTCATGGGATTTTTGCTTTTCTGCATCTTGTACACTTTTACCTGTAGGAGTATTTTTGCTAGGGTGCTTTGTAATGTGTTTACAAGCATTGTAATTAACAAGACGGGGGGAAAAAAAAAAAAACTGCTGCTGTACATACTGCATATTTTATGTATTTGGACCAAAAGGTTATTAAAAAAAGAAAAACGTTGTGTTTTTTTAAATTATTTCCTTACAATATTTAACATTACATCACCTCTTCCCTTGCATAACATTGACAGAGTATTACGTTTCACTTGACGGTCATTTTAATAATACCATGTCGACCGTCTTTACATGTCTCGTCGACTATCGAAATGCTTTGCTTCAGCTCAATGCTACCCTCAACAGGCGACAGGATAAACTGCACTTGAGATGAAAAGCAGCTCGCACTGACCACTCCCGGCACTGTGCCACGCAAGGGGCGGAGCCTATTCACACCCACAGTCTGTCGTTTATGTACTTTATGTTACAAGAAGCTTCATGTTTAGATGACACTTTCCTGGGGTTGAGTGCTGTATGCTGACCCTTTCTGCAGCCGTGATTTCCAGAAAAGCAGTAAGTTTAAAGATGCCTCGTAAATCTTGAGGTTGAGAAATTTGCAATTGTGGCTGGCCTTGCAGAGGCTGAAGGATTGAAGTGTGGGTTCTCCGTAGGGCACTCTTTTTCAAAAGGCTGAGCAGATTCCCTTCAGTAAAATAGGGTCTTTGTTTCCTTTAGGCAGTATGAAGGATTTACATGCTACAAATACTTTTTGATCATCACCCACACGCTAAGTGTGATTGCTGGCTAATTATGATAGCATTGTTCCGTGGTTTTGTCAGAGTTGCACACAGGTGCAGAGAAATTCTGAATTGTTCTGTGGCTAATTTATATTCATTCATTCATTTTCATCTTTTCAGATGGAAATGTGCATCACTGTATATTGAGATTCAGCTACATACAGTGGGGATGGAAAGTATTCGGGCAGTGGCACAATTTCTGTTGTTTTGGCTCTACTCCAGAACATTGTATTGGATAAATGGAACCGTGACTATGAGGTTAAAGTGCAGACTTTCAGCTTTAATTTGAGGGTTTTTATATCCATATCGGGTGAACCCATTTTAGGGGACCAAAAGTAATTGGACACATTAACATAAACTTAGTCATCATATTTAATATTTGGTTGCATGTCTTTTGAATGCCATGACTTTCTGATGTCTGTGACCCAACAACATATTGATATCTTATTTTCTGGTACTCTTACAAGTGATACTATAACCTCTGCATTTGAATGGATCTCTATGGGAATTGGGGATTCAGCTTGTAAATTACGCTGGATCAGTATGGATATCACATGGTTGGCTAAATGGCTGTTAGTCATCAAGGGTCTGAGGTATCAAACAAGCCTCAAACCATCACTCTGCTGCCAGATATGCAGTAGATATGGATGGATCACTTTAAGGGTTGTTTCTTCTGACTCATTTTCCTATTGAACCCTATGGAAAAATTAGACAGGAGAAAAACCTACAATTGCTACACGGTTCACCCAATATGGATGTAAAAACCCTCAAATTAAAGCTGAAAGTCTGCACTTTAACCTCATAGTCACTGTTCCATTTAAAATCCAATGTTCTGGAGTACAGAGCCAAAACAACAAAATTGTGTCACTGCCCGAATAATTTCCGGCCCCACTGTATATATTTTCAGAGTGCTCCGCTGTATGTGTTCTTCAGCAAAGCTTATGAGAGCTAAACGTGCTGTTGAAGCAATTCATTGCGAATGCAAACACAAAAGTGAAAGGAAGTCCTGAGGTCAAATGCAGAGAGCCAGTTTATTTTGTTATAAATTCAAACGAACGCAGGCAGCTTTCACACTGCCTATGACATCAACGTGAAATACTGAGATCAAAGGAGCTTAGCACTTTTCATATGTGGCCTTGCTCTATGGCGAAAAGTCTGATAACTGACTCATCTAACACTCGCTATAAACCGAGGGAGTATTTGCATCAGTTTCATTTGCCAGCAACAGAACGGCATGTGATCAAAAATTTGCACTGAGAAATTTAATAAAACACCTTTATCTAGCATAATGCACAGGCATTATTCATAAGTAAATCTTGCCACCTTTCAAGTTTTCATGACATCAAATCGCATAGTTCTTGTGGGGACTCTAGACTAGTGAAGGTCTGTATAATGTCTCGATACAGGGCGGGACTTCAGACTGTGTGGGATTAGGGCTATGCTGGAGAGCCAACATTACAACCATATCCTTAAACTGCTCCAGTTTCATACTACTCATTTGATCCCCGCTGATCCCCTAGCAGTGCTCGCCAACACAAACTCGATTATCTCCTAGCTTGAGGCATATGGCGCCAATTTTTCCATCAACAAGCCCCGGTACAGTCTGATAATTATCTCGTCTCAATTAAGAACACCCACTGTGTATTGATTCTGATTGATGAGGCTCAGGATTGATTGAGAAGAGTATTCAGAGCCCTGGTTCCATCTGTTTAGTAAGGGTCTACGTGATTTGTGCAATCGTTGTGATGGAAAACAATGCATGTCTATTTTCTATTCCTTTTTTTCTTTTCCGTTTACTAGGCACTTTTCTAAACTGTATTTGATCCATGTGGAACACTGTAGAAGAGGCAAATGTTGAGCCAAGAAGAAATCGAGAGTCAATAGTGAACTGTTCTATACATTTCCCACTTACCATCTGAGCTGGATTATACTAATTCTTATGTACACAAATGATCACATGACTATGGCAGGCAATATATTTGGGATGTACTAGAAGGTACAATTTAGCCTTCTGGAGATGTTTTTAGAAGAGGGTGTTGATTGAAGCTTGGCATGGTTCATCCCTTGTAAGCACTAGAGGGAGCTGTTTAGCTATGGTTTTTAAAACCCTTGGTTCACTGTAAATCACCTTGATTTAGGGGGCGCATTGCACATTGATTCCACACGAGTCGTTCCAACAGGCTTATTTCGATTTTGAGATGTACAGTTCGCACCTGCACTAATAATGATTTAATGATGAGGTTTAAATGCAAAATTTAGCCACGTCTTGAACATTAAAATTGATAGTGTTCTAATGAATGAAACCACCCCTATAAACAAGTTTTTTCTATGAGAAGGCAAATAGAGAGTACTACAGTGGTCATTTTGTGAAAATTCCTGCATGTGTAGCTAGAAAATAAATGCCTAGATCAATCCCTACAGTAATTAAGGTTTTAAAGAACCGGCGAGTTAGTAAGATTTTTTGTTTTCATAAAAATGTTTTGTAGTCATTTTCAGTAGTTTGAGACCAAGACAACTTCACTGGTAAAACGGTTACAGTTTTAGGAACTGATCAAACTTTTCTATTTCAGAAAAAGAAACCATGCAATGCCCAGATGTGTCTATTCACACCATGCTTTAAGATAGCTTGTGGCTTTCTTTATGGGCCACAACCCCCACAGGTTGAAATCTGTTAAGAAAATGTGTTACAGTGTGTGAACCACTTCTCAATCACAGAAATGAATGTGTGGCCAGTAGTACTGCTGGTTTTCATTCCTCCCCCAATCAGGGACTGATTTAAACCCGACGCACCAGGTGACTGTAATCTTTGCCAATCAGTGATATTATTGGGCCATGGACCATCAGGGAGAAGACAAACCAGCAGTACGGCTGACCTTGACGACTGATTTTGAGTATCCCCCGCTCTACACTGTGGACATGCTATGGTTCACTAATTTAAACCACTGTCAAATTCCAATTACCGTTGAACTTATTCAAGAAAACCACCAGATACCCTCATTAGTGAATGCCACCATCCTCGTGCAGCACACCCTAAAAGCATTCTTTGAGACATTGACAATTGACCCCATTTACAGTATTCAGGAAAAAAGGGGGCCAACTGCAGTACTTGATCATCTTTCAGACATCTTTTTTGTATGGGTACACCCAAGTACAGCAAAAAAAAAAATCTGTTTACTATATTTTTTATCACCCTACAAGCAACTAACAAAACAAAGCCATTCCTTTCATGCGTAGTAATGAAGGGAGTATCATCAATGAAACTGATATCCACTGAGATTGGGGTATTAAGAAAACTAAATTAGCTTTCAAAAAAGGAAAACTATCTCTTCTCTCCAATTCTTTTTTTCCTTTTTACCCAAAACCTCTTTGTTGTTCTTGTTACTTCAACTTATTTTCTTAATTTCCTCCCATTCTGAACTTTAAACACAATTTTCCTCTTTTCAAGTTACCAAATTACCATGCTGAGAGCACCTGGAGCCTCTTAACAAAGCCCCCACACGCAATGTCACTCTCAGCCAAATGAGCAAACAAACCACCAGGCTTTTAATGCCTGTGGCTGATTAACCACAGGTGAGCCAAATCAAACTAGCTCCTCCCAGTGAGTAATATGAGGCCTTTTTATGAAATGGCACCTTCCACCAGCCTTAGTCTTCTGGAAAATCACTGGCTCTGAAAAAAGCGGGTCTGGGTGGCCAGTCGCACGTCACAATTTACAAAAAAAATGTAAATTAAAGCTGTATTCTCACGACTGCATAAATTGACAATTGCCAGTTGTGTATGGAATGTCTTTCAGGCAAACTTTGATTGAATGGAATATGCCTGGGTGAAACTGATCGCTAATAGCCACCGCTTTAAGGCTCGGCTGTGCTGACTAAAAGGGTGGGGTAGTTTACGGTCTGTATCACCAAAATTATTCTTCTCGCGTCAAAAATGCATTTTTGTCTGTACCAAGATCACTTGTAGTGTTAACTTGTCAAAATAAATACTTGTATGTCCAGTATTTAGCCTCTGATGATTTTTTTTTTTAGAACCTGCTGTTTTGTCTGGAGTATTGACCGGCTTACTACAACTTCATTTTCGCACAAGTTGACGAAACGTTCCCGAGCGGTTGTCTGCGGGGGACGTGCGGGGGACGTGGGGCGACAGTGTGACTTTGAGCGCGGCGGCTGAGCGTTTCATCAGGAGGGGGGAAATGCAATCAAAGAGTTCAATCTGCGCCGTGTGTGGCTCGGCTGATGAACTCATGGACCAGATAATGGATTTAAATAATTTATTTCCCTTCTGCTATTGATGCTGCCTATTTGTGTATGAGTCGCATAGGCAACGTTCAAGGCAGCAATCACTCACTGCCATTTAAAGATGTGATTTTTCTAATTACTGCTTGAATAAAGTGTTGGGGGTGGGGGTTGATAGCATATTGTAATGTAGATACTGCTGCTATATCAGAGGACTTACACACAAGAGTTTTGTATGCACAGCACTTTCATCTTTAATGAACAATTTTATGTTTGCCGAAGACTTCAGCAGAGAATCACTGCTGGTGATGACTGGTAAAAGAGGAAGGCAGGAGGAAGGCGGTTGCGTGGCAATTTTTATACTTAGAGGCCTCCAACTAATAGAAAGCTTTTTAGTTGGAGCATAGGACTTATGTAGGTGATGGCCACCACTTCTCCCTTGCCCCACAAATGCATTTACATGAGAACTGATGCAATGTTATTAAGATTCCTTGTTTGGGGTCACACTGTTTTGTACACATGTTAAAGACAATAATGCAAATAAACCATGCATTGCAAAAAGTGTTTTCGTTGCAGTGTTACGTAGCCATATATCGCTCGTTTTAATTTTATTTGACCTACGCAATCAGAAGGGTTCTGCATTAGGTCAACAGCAAACAGAATAAAAAGGAGGTTCCCTAATATGTTCTAAATAGCTAGTACTCGGTGTTAACATCAGGAGACCTTCCTTAAAGGTGAAATCAAAGGGCATTACACTCACAAAGGTAAGGAGTCAAAAATTGGCTTATAGTCAAGAAAGCTATTCTTGTGCAAACAGGCCTGTTGTTACATTTCCTCTGCCAAGCCACTAGACAGTGCTGTTCCCTAATTAAATGGATGCTACCGAGCTATTCAAAAAGGTTGTTCTCCTTCAAGTCTGTCTCTTTCATATTTAGATTGACTTATGGTGCAGTTCTCTCATTTCTCCAGTGCAATAACAATCATTGCCACCTTGCGGCACATTGACTTTCATGAGAAATTATTTGTGGTAAAAACATTATTCCTGTCCCCACAATGGTGTGGATATGACAGCCAGGCAAAAAGTACAGCCGTGTTAGCTTCCACACAGCAAAAAAAAAAAAGATAAAAAACACATGAATGTTGCATGGGTTTGCTGCTGATTGGTTATCGTGTCAACATTCAATAGACAGGAACCATTTCATGTCAATTGTTGGCATGTCAGCCATTTTCTCACCCAACTGGGCTATTGGAAGATAAAGTCGCAGGTGTGAAAAAATTAAAAGCAGTTTTTGACCAAGTTTTAACTGTACCACGGATCAGATCAGGCACAGTGTATGGAGCAAATACTTATGTATCTACCCATATAAATGTTTATTCAGACACCCCTTCATGACCTTTGTGGTGGATTTTGAAAGACCATATGTCTCAGATATTTGATTATTCAATACAAATATTCAATAATCATTGTTATGGTTTAGGGTTTTTGTTGTAATATATATTATGGAGACTTTCAGACATTACTGTGTACCAATAAGGCAGAAATTAATAGGAAACGTTCACAACACTTAGGGTTTGCTAATCTGTGGTGAATTCAAACTACAAGCCAAGTAAACCCCAAAATTGTTACACCCAGCTTTTTTCAGCAATGTAAGATATACAATGAAGTCATTGTGGATATGGAAAATTCTCATCAGACCATCAGATTAGAGAGGAAAAGTTACTGTGTCATCTGTATATGGATGAGGGAATAGTTTTCTACAGCTGTGGAGATCACAGTGAAAGTGTTTGGGCCCTTCCAGTCATCTTTTAGAGAAAGAAAGGTACCTCACTCCCTCCCAAACTCAGAGACCATAAATTACTTTGTCAGCTAGATATCATGAGGAGGCTGTGGGGTTTTGTTTGTTTGTGTGTGTGTGTGCGTGCATGCGTGGGTGCGTGCGTGCGTGTGTGTTTGGGGGGGGGGGGGGGGGGGGGTCAAAACAGGTCTTTTGTTCCTTAGAGAGAGAGGAGAACTGTAAGCATTTTGACAATGTTGAGTTCTTCCCTGATTAAAGTACAAGGACGTCACACACTGTGTGGACGAGCATTCTCCAGAATGCGGGGTTGTGAAAGATGCCGGGCTCAGTCTTTTGTTCTGTACCCTGCGACACCACAAGTCGATCACGATGGGAAGCAGTTGCTTCATGTCCCCAGGTCAGGATGTGGGTACACTTTTCTCAATTGATTTTTCCGCCTTTATGTAACGGCAAGTGGCATTCGTGCGCTAGGATATAATTATTTTTGTTTGGTTACAGGACTAGGGGCCTATGCTTACTTCTCTAGTGATGAGACTGATGTTTCAGGTGCATTGTGTCATTTTTTTTAGGAGCAAGTCTCCATGTTTTGTTAAAGGGGTGGGGTGATGGAGGCATACTTGTATAAGTAAACTCTTTTGCTTGAAGGATCAGAGGAACCAATCTTGCTGAACTGGAAATAATATTTAATTGGTATGTGTCGAAGAGGACATATGGGGATATTATAGGACAGTGATATTTGTATACTATTACAGGTTCCTTGTGGTTCCTTATGGAAATTGAAGGCACTGAAATGTTCTGTTGTGCCTGCTGCCACATTGAAAAGCAACCAGAGATGGCAGTATATATATATGATACCAGCAATGACACAGTGATACTGTGACTGCCATTAGAGCTATGAGCTTAACCCCTGTGTTGTCTTCATATTATGTATGCACCCCATGTTCACAGTGTCCAACATGACCCACCCTCACCAGACCCCCTTGCGATAAAGCTTCTTTATTGAATTAAAAGTCTATTTTCATGTAGAAACAAGCTGTCATTCATCCATAAAATTGGTGGTGCTTTCCTACTTTGCAATCCAGACAGACTGTATTTCGTCAATCTACACCATAGATTTTTTTTTTTTTTTGCATGTAATAGATGTGAGGAACGTAATTTTGATTATGACTTCTGATTTCATAACTGCAGGGTTAAAAAGACTCATAAGAGAATCTTTGTTCTTTGATGAAGGTACCGCTTTGATAAAAATGTAGAAAAGGGCAATAACTTTAACTTTTTTCTGAAGGTAGGATCACTCCAAGAAAAGTAATCAAATCTCAGGCTGAATATATTTTTAATTAGCAGGTTTTTCACTGCTGTTAAACGAATGATGAAGAGGATGATTATTATTATTATTATTATTATTATTATTATTATTATTATTATTATTATTATTATTTTTTGACCCTGGAGGGCAACAGTAGCGGTTAACGGACTCATGTGGGATGTGGAGAGTTCATGTTCTCATTATTGGATGATTAACATTTTACTGCACTTTAAAAAATACCTTGCTACTCCTCCTCTCTAGTACAGACTCAGATTTATGTACTTTGAATCCAAGACAATGTGGTGTTATGTTGAAAGCTGAGAGCCTCAGCTTTCGTCTGCCAAGCAGCCGGGGGTGTGCTGACCAAAAGGGAAGATATAGGCCTCTATTGAAAGCATTGTGCTTGTTAGCTATGGACTAGTGTTGCATGTTGATCAATCCCAGAACACTTTGCCATTGAAACGACAGGTGCAGAGAGCCACAAACGTCGTATCGTACAGTATATCATAAACCATTGTGCCAGAGGCAAACACCGTCACAATTGGCGATGTTGGGGAAGGCGCTGCTCCCTGGCACATTTCTAACCAGGTCAATTTTGCTCTGAGAAAAGGCCTACATGCGCCTACAAGGACAACTGGGACAGCTGAAACACAATGACATGTGAATATGGCTTCCACTGTACCTTTTCAGCGCGAAGCACAAAATGGCACGCAAAAGAGGTCAAGTGTTTTTTCGGTGACTCTGAGCTGTGATTTAATCAGAGGTGGCCTGTTAGCTCAGCATATCCAGCCAAGCCACTTGATCTTTGTGATATCCCCCACAGTATGGATATATGAAATGCTTCAATATCTCAGATGAGACAGCGCTGTTGTACTATTGATCAATTCCAAACATTGTCTCTTTGTGAGAGAAAATTAGCTATGGCGGTAGAATACAGATGCCTATGGTTTTTAAGATTGCAGTGTTTTTCAATTTTCAGGCAGTGGTTGTCAGTTTGGGTAGAGGTGGATTGCTAATGGAGCAATAGCCTACTGACTGAGCAGCAGGGTGTTTGGAGATCCATTATATTGATAATATTTATCAGAATCATACAATCAGTGGAATACTTAAATATGGGATTACAAAATGCACATCCCTATTTCACTTGACCCTTCACTTGTGGTGTGGTGTTTTGGTTATAGAGACACAAAGAAAGTGGCTTCAGAAAATTTATTTATTTGATGATATGTTTAAACATATCCTCATTCATTTTGATGATTAAAGGAAGCCAGAGCACAAGCCTGGACACAAGGTAGCAAAAAGCCCTGCAGCTTGGCCCCTGCATGTGTTTTTTTGGCAAAACCTCATATCCCAGCGTTACCTGTGGGTGTCTGAGCGAGCCAGCAGTATATTTATCCAGTAATTCATCCGATAATATTTTCAGAACATTCACTTTGGTAATTAAATATCGCAAAGAAGCTGGGAAACCTTTTGAACTAACAGTACTGTATGCGCAGAACTGGAAGCAGTGAAAAATCACAGTCCTCTACAACTTAGGAGCTTGTTTTAGACAGGAAAGACAAGGAATTTCTTCACATACATCTTTTTCCTCTCATTGAATCCGCAAGAAAGGCTTGAATGATGTCCGTAAGGGATACGGAATGTTTCAGTGACAGGTTTCAACAGCTTTTCAGAAGGCATCAACATTGTATGCATTGTACAGTCTAAATAGAGACCTCTTTCTAATGGTAAAGTTGAGGGATACTTAGAGACAGAATTCTGAATGGTCTGTTTGCCTTCATATACTATAGTCATACTGTTTTTTAATGATACCTAAGACCGTGGTTTCCTTGCAAACATGGTTTATATTAAGGGAGTAGATGCTATTGCATTGATTCATTCTGAAGAGTCATGTTACCTTTGCAATATATTGTTTGCATCCTCTGGTAACCAAGGCCAGATTGCCCAAGACCCAAGAGTTGTGTGCACAATTGATACACTCTCAATGTTATACAAGAAAGACATCAAGAGGTAGGGCTTCTTCAAGCCTTCTCTTTATTTCAACCAGGGGGCCAGAACACATTACTCCATATGTGCTTCCTCCTGAGTGCAATATCCTCTCTAAGTGCCTACTCCCTCAGAAAAAAAAATAGCTCTCAAAAAAAATAAACTTTTACCCACAGAACCTTCATTGCATTGGCATGAAACTAGTCAAGATTGTTCCACTGCAGCAGCTGCAACCAATAGGCATCTTGGCTGCATTTGTGAATAGTGAGTAGGTTATTCCAATAAAGTATTAGAAGGCTGGAGTCTCTGAAGGTGGAATTACATTTAGTATAGGCCTGCATGTTGCTATGATATACTCAGCATCTCTCTCTCTCTCTCTCTCTCTCTCTCTCTCTCTCTCTCTCTCTCTCTCTCTCTCTCTCTCTCCTCCTCTCTCTCTCTCTCTCTCTCTCTCTCTCTCTCTCTCTCTCTCTCTCTCTCATCTCTCTCTCCTCTCTCTCTCTCTCTCTCTCTCTCTCTCTCTCTCTCTCTCTCTCTCTCTCTCTCCTCTCTCACAAAAGCAGCCGCATCCTTTTTATGATCCAGGTTAGCTGTGTATTTAAAAGTAGAAGCTTCTGAAATAAAACAGGATGCTTCTTAGGAAACCGACTGCAATGTTGGCAACGTTAGCACAGTAGAAGCGTTTTCTACAGTTTTCTGTGGGCAAACTTGGCAGTGCAACAGCTGGAGAAATACTCGGTTGATACGGTTAGTAATATATTATTATCAGTATTAATAATAATAATCCTGCTTGAAATTATTTTTAATATGACTTTAATACCAACTTTTAGGCAATATGTGCCTTTAACAGAGTTAACAAAGGCTTGACCAAACAGAGTGCGAGTATTTACCCTCTGTTGATCTGCACCTCATTAACAGTTGGGTGTGTGTCTTTTTGTTCACAAATACTCCATGGCCCTTCAAAAATACATATTTTTAATCATGTGCTGGGCTATATACCCCCTTCCCCTAAATGGACTGAGCTAGCAAGTTAATTTATCAAATTCAGACAGTCCCCATTAAAATTAAATATAGCAACATAGCTGGCTGGTTATTAAATTGAGCATTTGAGAACACTTTTAGCATTTTAAACAAGCAAACCAAGCATGTTGTTTCAAGCTAAGAAAAATACTCATGTTTTCTTATGGAAGTTATAAATTCCCTTTACTTGTGAAAAAGAGACCAAAAGTGTACGCGGTGAGGAGCTGAACAATATCAGCCAAACTTGGTATTATTCCAAGATGTTGGGCACCACACATTATCCAATGATCGTCTTGTGTCCTAAGTTAGGTCTAATTCTGTTATACACTATAACCATAACCATTTAAGTGAAAAGACTTCAAAATTTCTTTGGAGTTCATGTTCTCTGTTCTCTGAGGGGAAAATATCCTGCATGGACAAACAAGGAGTCGCTGACACTTAATGAAAGTAACACCGCTACAACTAATCGTGTTTTCTCGATTGTCATTGTACCCAAGTAAGTTGTACAGACAATAACAAGCTTGTGTTCAACGACATACCCAGGCTTTTGGCTAGGCCAAAACGGGGACGAGAGCTACAGTCCAGACAAGGAAGAACAAAGGCTTTCTTGTCTTCAAAACGATAATAATATTAACGTCAGCAGACTGTGTGCATGGACACGAGGAAAAAAGAGAGAGAGAAACGCTCCACTGAGAGGAAGGGCTTGGCCTAAAGGGAGCTGGCAATAAGGAGGCCAGGTTTGGACTGTGCTGACTTGCACAAGGCCTTGTTGTGTACATGTGGCTTAGGGGCAGCCATGAAAAACAATCAAACACTGTCACGTCCATCTCTCCCCTTCCCTCAGCCTTTTGCCCCTGGGGCCTGAAATCACTCCCATCAAGAGAGGGAAGAAAGGAAGGAAAACGTAGGCAGTCAAACAAGGAAGCCTTTTCAGAACTGGAGTGAGTTACTGAGAACAGCCTAAAGCACACTGATACTAAATGCTAAATCCTCTACAGTTCACCTGAATGGGAGACTCTGTAAGACTGAGACTAATATACTTTTAAAAATAGCCACTTACAAGAAAAAAGTCACTTTGGTCTCCTTCAACTGTCCAAAACTAGAAGAAACTTAATTGGCCTGCCTGGTAAGATAAAGGCTAAATAATTTTTTTTTAAATAAAACTATATACCGTGACTATACTGATGCTCAATATTTAACAGCAAGAGATGTGCTGTTACTTAAAAAGACTCCTTTTTGTGGAGTTTGTAACAAAGCATGTAGCAAATAAACAATAGACATTTTTGCTCTGAATTCAAAGCCTTATTTCTGGTGGTGCGTATCTTGCAATAATCACCACGTCAAACATGGTGGTGGCAGACTAATGGTATGGGATACTTCTCATGAACGGGGCTGGGCAGAATTGAAGGGACTTTGCAGAGAGGTGAAAGTATAAAAATATCATGTTCATTTCAACATGGCTCATCCTAAGGCATTGATCTAGTGCATGGTTAGGCCCCATGGTCTCTGTGATCAGCAGTCCTGCAGACAATGCCTCATCTAGCACAAGCTAGCTCCACTGGGTTGGTCAGGTGCACACATGTCTGCCTGTTAAGCTGCACATGTGTCTGTTAAACTCACGTCTGTGCGAGGCCCAACTTGCAAACTGTGGGTGTGACATGAAGCGCAATTGGCATCGTGTGCCTTCTCTGCACTCTCTGGGATCGAAGGCGGAGCTAGCAGCAATGAGTGCTGACGTAATTGGAAATTCCAAATTGGGTCGAAAAATTACCTATTTTTAAAAATAAGGTAACCGTAAAGGATAAAGGATTCAACTTCTTCAAATTGGTGTATTTTGAGATAACTTTCAAAATGAAAATCTTTTAGACTAGTCTCACCCTTCCCAATGCATGTGTATCTCTGAAGTTCGAGGGTAAAAAATGTACTCTGCACCAACATTCTCCCTCCGAAGAATATAACAAACTTCGATGTGGAAAAAAGTGCTTTCACTGGAACTTTTATGTACTGCATTTTCACACCAACAAGTACAAAAGTGTGTGGTCATGAATCCTGAAACCTCCCAAGTGGAGAGCATGATAACTGATTGGCCGAGTTTACTCATTTAATGTGCGAATTTGGAAGTTGTCTACATAATAGAATAATACTTTCTCCAAATGTTTATTCAACACTCTAGTCTCCACATTTAACTGTATTTAAAAATGCCATTGCGCTGTACGTTAAAAAGGATTTCTGGCTCACATTGCGGGGAAATATATTAGGGTTGCAAACTGTGGGAGGGAAGGAGTAACTATTTTTCATTAGACTGTCCAATAACGGTGTTCGCGAGCACAATTTGGGTCGATTTTAGTTTGGCTTTAGACGGCTGATATTATATGATTAGGCATTTGGGACCAGCAGGAGCTCAGAATCTAATAACATGTACTGACAGACTCATGAGTGCTCGGCTCCCATGGCTGACTTCGTAATGAAGGTATAGTTGGGCCAGAAAGCACAGCTCATATCTGCCAAAGTCTGCCCACTCACCTTATCAAAGCACTCAGGTTCTGGGAGTTCTTTTTAATAACTGCATCCATGTTTCTGAATCCAAATGCCATGTTGGCTTCCCCCACATCCTGGTTGTCTAATTTATTGGCAAAGACTATAAGGCAATTATAGTGCAATGAAAACAGTTCAGTAATAATAATAATAATAATAATAGTGCATATATATCTGTTCTAATTGTGTTAAAACATGCATGTACATATCACCGACATGTAGGTAGCATATGGCACAATAAAAATCAAGAACTCCACAAAGTAAAAGAAAAGGTTTGTTATTTATTGTAATGTGGGGCGGGGAGACAAAGGACAGTTTTAATCATGGGGTCTGATTGAAGATCCAGTCACCTGTGATCATTGGGGCAACTAGTCATGCTCAGGCCTCAACTGTGTTGACAGCATCTCCTGCCTTGCCTGCCCGCTGAATATTTTTTGGACAAGATCAGTGCCTTCAGAAAGCAGACAGAGCTTGGGAGAGCTGGCGTATGACTGGGTCTCAGAGATGAACGCGATAAGCTTAAGTGCATGGGGACGACAGATCAAGAGGAAGGTTTAGATATCTCCGGCAAAGGTCCAATGGGGTTAATTCCCGCAGCCAATGGGGTACCGTCTTTGGCGGAAGGTGGGGTTTGATTTATGTGGTCAGGCCACGTAAGGTTATGTGGTCAGGCCACATATTTAGGTTTCAGGCCGTTTCCCATTAAGCTACACACTTGCCTTCACATGAGGAATGTGCGCTTCTTTGTGAATATTTCTCATCACGGTTTTAAACCGCTCAGTCCCTTCTTCAATACTGCTGTTAGTTAGGACAGAGGACTGGTCATCAATGCAACCGGGCGCAGATGCTATCAGTTTTCCACGGCACAAAGCATTAACCTACTTATCTGTGGGCTAGCGCTCCACAGATGACCTTTACTTTGGGCCAAGGTGCCGAATCAAACCTTGCCCCCGGACTGAGCGATTATAGCGTGACAGGTACTGAGATAAATTCACCCGCTAACGTTTTCTTTTGGGGCGAAGAGAAAGACTTATTATATTCGACGAGCTAAGAAGTCAATTCAGCTAGACTCTTTGACAAGACAAGGGGCTTGGTTTTGATGTTCAGAAAATCCCGGCGCTCTCTGGAATATGAACCCTGTGGATACGGAGCGCCGCTTGGTGCTGGCCCATTACAAGCATTGCCGCCGCGTTCTGAATGTGACTCTTTTGTTAAGAAATGTAATTGACTCTGTGTTCCTGCCATACAGTGTGAAGGCCCCTATGAGATGGTGTCACTATTCTCTCCTCTTCAATTTCATCAGGCTGTGCTTTAAATTTCAGCAGGGCCATGGGAGCCGATTGAAAACCCGTCTCTTTTTTTTTTTTTTAAGTTCTTTTTGTCACCCTGGCATTGTCTCCTTTTACTAAGTGCAGGGCTACATGAAAGCTGTTAAGGAGGGCTGGTGCATGTCTTCAGAGGATAACTGCTCACTTTACTCAGAAATCTATTGTGATGAGAGAAAAAAAATGAAGTCAGCTTTCCTCGCAATTCTGTTTCAGAGGCACAATGGCCTAGTTACATACATTTTTTGGAAAAAAGTATAAATCATAATAAACTTTTTTCACAGGTCCATAAAATATCTGTGAATACGATCCTATAGTCTAACTAGCTAGCAAGTGACACAACAAACTTAGGAAAATATGAACAATATGCTATGTAACAACACGGTCTATTTTGTGCGGTTTTAATGGTTAATGACTCAAACTCTTTTGTTGCTGGCTGTAAATACTTTCTCCTGGCTTCATTGAGAAACGTGGGTGGCACTAATAGTCAACAAAAAGGTGAAAAATCTGTTGCCATTTATAAACGGTTTATTTTAAACTGACCATTTGCTGCACTGCTTTTGTGGCTGCACACTAATGCTGGCCACTGGTTGGCTCAAAGTTTCTGCTTTTGATTATTGCTGGGCTACATTTAACATCCATCTCTTGATGATATCTCTGTACAACAACAACAACAACAACAACAACAACAACAATAATAATAATAATAATAATAATAACAATAATTAATCAGTGCTCATGCACTGCCTATTATATTGTACTACGATGCAAAAACGGCAACGTATGTTGCGGTATGTTGCCCAAGGGTATCACCTAATGTCTGTGGGCCTTTGCCACAAAGGTTGATGTGCGGCATTTGAACGGCCATAATAGAAATATCTTGGCGATCTGGCGACGGAAGTAATTGAGGTGTGAAGTGGAGGCTCACCCTCAGGAACGGGGAGCGCACATGTTTTCTGAGTCCGTTTGTCTCGCGAACGTTCCCCTTTGATTACCTGATTGCACCCGGTGAATGCAGCAAAATCTGATTGCTTAAAATTACACACAGCAAAGTTTTGATTGGGAGCAATCCGGCTCACTCATTGCCATCGTTGATAGGAGGTTACGAAATTTTTGCAGCAGTGATTTCAAAGTGGGAAACTTAATTGTAATCAGCCTTCACACAATCCACCAGTTCCTCTACTGACAGAGCACCTCGCTGTGTACTCTGTCAGTCTTCAACAATGTGATTAATTAATTACATACCTTTCAGGAGAAAAATGCTGAATCATTCACCCAAAAGTTAAGTTTCGTAAATGGTTTAAACCGCAGGAAGTACACTATAACAATAGGGTCTTATTATGGGAAATTGGTACAAACCAATGACCTCAATCACTGTGCAATTTAGCATGTCCTATACAATTACAGAACTACAGATTATGTATGTTATTTTGCAATTCAAAGGGTAATTCAAAAAATGATAATTCAAATTATTCATGGAAAGTCAAGATTCCAGAGATTGGGTTTAACGTATGAAGTATGTTGTTAAATAGGAATTGTGGTCACCAGAGTAGTTCAGGAATGTAGACACTAAGATGGTGAAGCACACATCCTTTGTCAGGAGAAAAATAGACACAGGAACCAATGTAGCGCTTTTCATATTGGTTTTCCATTGAGCAAGTTTCTTTTGTCGAGTTTCTAGTGTTATGAGAAAATTGCGTTTTTTTGTTGGTCTGCATTTCCTGTCTCTCAGCAGCTCAATAAGTGTAAAGCGAGGACAAGGACAAGGTTGCAGCAAAACAGAAAGTTCTAGTCCTGCGTATAGCACATTTTCAGCGAATAATCCAGTTTTCAGTAATCATTATTACCAAAACGTGGATTGTGGAGTGTTGAATGTATTCTGACAGAGGCATAGTCAAGGGGGGGGGGGGGGGGTCAAACCAGAATGAATGTGACACGGGGTGTGGGACGGATGTGACATGAGATGTGGGATGATAAACTTCACTGACTCCACTAATAGCAGTACAGTTTCCAGACAGCAATTTCCTGTTCGATGTTAAACTGAAGTTGCGCCTTCCAACCACCAGAGGAAAAACCATGAATTTGAATAGTCCTAAAGTAAATTTTCATCTTTCTAAGTTACATACGGTATTGTCCTGCTGATTTGTAGGTTAAGGCTCACTCCTGTAAAATACAGGGCAATGTTAAGATGTCTGAAAGTCGATATAAGTTTACATCCTGTACTATGTACCAGATTGTTTGCATTTGGCCAGCAGATGACATCAAACAAAATAACATTGAAAAAACCTATTGAAAGAATAGACTGATATTCTGCATGTTAAATGTTGAGGTATATTGTGAATTGGAAATGTGGAAAATAATTAAAGCTTTGATTTTCTTCTTGTTCATTAGGCAGTTTTACTAATTTGACATCAATTTCAGGAAAACATATTCCCCATTTCCATTTTCTTCATTTTTCTATTTCTTGCTATGATTCTTTTGAGAGCACTCTCACATCTGCACGGGTTTTCTCCAAATTAAAAGTTCTTCCTCCCCTTCCTCTCCTTCCTGTTTAAATATTCCGTGGTGCCACCAAATGCTCTCAGAAGATGATTGCAAAAGCTTCCTTGTCTCCATGTTTTTTGCAAAATGAATAAAATACAATTTAGCGGAAGAAATCCCAATTGATATGACATGCACTACAGCTGAGGGAGTGGAAATGCTCTGAGATTAAATGCTGGCTGCTGACAGGCCCTGAGCATAGCCACATTAGCCTGTGTCTTCCCCCCAGACTTTCACAGTTCCAGCCTAAGAGATGGCAGCACTGACAGCTCCTGGGCCCTCTGTGCGAGCACAATCTTTTGGGCCTCTTCAGACAGCATTCCACCAAGGCTACACAACCTCCAGCCACCTGGCATGGCACTGAAGCCAATCAGAGACGAGCCAAAGTCAAACACAATGGAGGGAAATGTAATGCAGATGTCAGAATAAGAGCGCGGATGATTAATTCGGCTGAGATTAGCCGTGAGTGCCAGTCTCCAGCAGCGACTTTCCCAGGGCACAAGAACTCAAACTTTTATTGTGTCCTTGGATTGTCATCAGAAATTAATTTTCTCCTTTGAAAGACAAATTGACTGGTAGTGCATGAAATACAACTGAAAGAACAAGAGATCGTCTGTTTTCCCACTCCTTTCCCTCCTCCCTCCTCCCGCCTTCCTTTTTTTCTTCCGCAGCCTCTGACATCCAAGCAATCCGTAGTGTTCAAACTTAAATTAAGATCAGTGGGCTAGATAAACAGTTAACACTGGTTCCCATGGCTACCTCTCACACACTGCAGTGATTGCATTATAATCCGCTGGTAATCAAGTCTAAATGAAAGAAAGATGATAAGGGTGCTATTTTCCTTTCCTCTGCACTGATTTTTATTACCCCACAATCAGATCTGAACATCAGCCCCTTTCATTACATTGTGGCCACGGCGCTGTTTGTAAAAGCAAAACTTTAATAAGGCCCAAAGAGGTGATTGGGCAGCTTTAGTGAAGTTTTCTTGCTGAAAGAAAATTTTGTGGAAGATGAATAAAAATGTTGGTGACTTTTGCCCTATGTAAGTCCTCACAAAATGGCACCTTTACTACTAATACTATACTACTACTACTACTACTACTGCCGCTACTAAGAATAATAAGAATAACAGGATTTTTTAGCAATAATATTATATGCATATATATATATATATATATAGCACTGGTGCTCAGAAGAATATCCATTCTTTTCCCATATCTGTTAGGGTTAAAGAGATAAAAAGTAAAAGGTACACGGTCTAATGAAATACAGCTGTGGAACCAGTTTACATGAGTTCACAGTCATTTAATTCTGTTAACAATGTTAAAACATGTTTGTTCTGTACCTGTGTATTGTATTACTGATCACACAATAGAATACATTTGAAAATATAGCAAGTACGGCGTACCTAATAACATTGTATGATTCCGCTCAATAGCATCAACTATAGCAGGGGATGTTATGACAAGAAGAAATGTGTGGAGGCTCCCCGTGGCTATGTCATGTAGCTCGAGCATAAAGCTGATCCATATGAAGGTTTTATGTCATGACACACGTTTCTTATTTCAAAATATAATGTTCTAATTGTTCCCTTCTTAATTAGTTTTCTAGTTATCGTCACGGCTTGATCTTATTATGTCGTAAAAATTTACTTGTAAACACCCTTTCTTGGGCGAAAAGCTTATACAATAAAGGCAGAGATACTATCTTACATGTCCGTCAAACTACATCTATTCACCATAAACAAGCTATCCGTTGGTCAAAAGTTGATTATATTGTTTGTGTGAGTGTGGTAATGGCATCAGCAGTCATTAAAGAACTCTAAAACATAGTGGCATACATAAATTCCTCAAGACCATCACTGGCACCGTATTGAGTCAGTGGTGTCACGCCAGGCCTCCTAGGAAGATTTCTCTGGAGGAAATAAAAGCCTCCATCAGTAGCTATAGCTGCAAGGTATACTGACACAACCAAATACTGTTGATATTATAGAGGGCTACACCCAATTTGAAATGCAGCAACATCCATTGGCCTATTGCACCTTCGGTTAGACATAAAAAGGCTTGTCTGTCTATGGCCATAGACTGCCTTTGAACATGTTTACTTGTGACTGCATGTTTATGCCTTAGCATCAAGGTGGCACTCCCACTACAAGGTTCTGATAGCATCTGACTGGCAGTGACCTAATTTATTGTCTTTCAGTTTTTGTTCACTGGAAGCATTCCAGATAAATGCTCTCCTCAGAAGGTTCCAGCTGAGCTTGAGCTTGGCTAAAACATGGTGACATTGATCTCATTAATGTCTTTGCTTTCCAATAAAAAAACACCTCCTCTTTCCACATGATGTTTGAAGTTAACACTGCATTTGAAACCTCGAGACAGACATGTGAGATACAACTAATGTCTCTTGCATGGTTTAGGCAAACAATCCTCTCCTGTTATTTTATTAGCTAAACTATTTGCTATTTAACTCACATTGTGTCTGTTGCTGTGCATTCAAATACATGGGTAACTGCTCAGTTCACTTTTCGAATATGATTATATATTGAAATGTTAAATCCCCTTGCTAAAGGTCAATTCAGTTGGTCATTATACTGTCCCTGAATACTATTGACCATGCAGTCCTTTCAGAAATACAGATATGCTAAATGTCTGTAGGTGACTCTGTCTTTTGTTCTTTGCAATGACATTGACATGTCTTATCATTTCCATCCTGAATATATTGCATCATAAACTAATGTACGAGAGAAACAGAAGCTAACAGTTTCAATTTTGACTGTCATTTTAGGTGAAAATCTTTTTTTATTTTATTTTTTTAACTTGAACTCAAATGCATACCGGAGAGACACCGTTAAGGTAATTGAATTCTGAGCTGCAAGATTATCATGTGGAAGTGCACAACAAAAAAATAAATAAATAAATCAATGGGAAATGTTTTTGCCGGTTCCCCTAAGGGGACATTCACATGACAGTTACGGTGATAAAAACAGAGCTAAGAGTAACGTTCTGGCGTAATAGTCGTGTTGAGCTGTTGTCGTCTTCCAAATGGGTCATGACGGGCGACATCGTGGCTTTTGTGTTTCACTTAACATGACACTTATAATCCCTGCTGGCAGCTACACGGTTTCAGCGCCCTTCCCTCCGCTTTGAGCGAGCCTCGGCGTAACGCGAGTGCCGCGTGTATTCTCCCTCGTTTCACTCATCTAAGCCCCTCACGTCATTAAATGGGCACCTTGCGCTGTAGCTGAGCGCCGTGAGGGAATGGGAGTGATGAAAAAGATGTGATTTTCGGAAAAGAGACAGAGCGGAGCAGTCGTAAAGGAATTCGACTTTCAAGGAGAAGGCTGCAGGTTCGAGTCCTGCGGCTGTTACCCTTGACCCGGCATCCCGTCTCAATTGCTTCAATCCGGTAAATATCCAACCGCGCAGGCCTCCATCACCGATGTTGCAAAACGTTTTCAGGAAAGCTAGGAGAACATTTGTCTTATCATTGCAATACACACACATTTAGCCTACGTACACGCTGTTTTAATCAACTTCATTTGTTAAAGAACTATGGGACATCGACAGTACCCAACTCATACTTCCAGCTTTCCGTCTATGGATTAAATTCTAAAAGTGGAGATGTGTTTTTTTTAAAATAATGCTAATGATATGTAAAAATAATATGGGAGTCACAGTTGATAAGGGTGTCTCCTAAGAAAAGAGCAGCACCAGACGGTATTCAAAGAAAGGAACATACTGTATCAGACCCCCTTCTTTGCACCGCTGTCTGGTGTTATTTCTGCCTTGGACACGAGAAACTCGTTTAGTAGTATCATTTGTGGATAAAGGATTTCCAAAAATGTGGAGAGGGGCTGGGCAGGGGAAGCTCCCTGAGGCTGTTTGGGGAGAATCAGTAGGAGCCCTGCCATCACTAACACTGGGGAAATTATCCTACCTATGCCTCCATGTGCCACAAAAGGAATTTTAAGATGACCAAACACACACGCACGCACGTAAGCACACATGCAGCACAAGCACGCAAATACTCACGACAATTGATGTGATACATCATCTAGCACTTGTTGTGGTATAATGAAAGTCACATGAAACCCACTTCAGGTAAAAGGCTAAGGAAAACAAATCAATTTAATAATTGTTTCCAATCATTTCCAACACCAGCAGTCGTGAGACCGAGTACCCATAGCTTGCCAAAAGGGAGTTTATAGGCCCTGCCAGTTCTGTTTCCGGCAAGGAGGGCAGAGGCCCTTTCAGATTACTCCCGGATGACGCCTCAATCGTCCCTCCCTCTGCTGCTTCTCCTGTTGCCCTCAGATTTGGCTACGGGGATCGCTTGCCCGGTTTCCGCTCGACCTCTCCTGCCTGCTCACGGGCAGGTTTTGTTTTTCCAAGACCTCACCTCGGAATCATTTAAACCAATTAAAGGGCTATGGTGCTCGCTCAGTTTTTTCTTTTTTTAAATGACAATCTCATTCTTCTCCCCAGCTGCACCCTGTATACTAGAAAAAAAAAAGAAAAAGAAAAACAAAACAACAAAAAAAAAAAGAAAAAAACATGAACACAATTCTCCTCTACAGAGGCAATTACTTTGCCGTTGTTTGGCTATCGAGGTTTGTGAGTGTGTGGCTGGCTCTTTCTTCATACCGTGAGGTAAATAACCTTTGATTCACAGGTTTGCTTTTGCAGACTGGCTCAATATTACAACCTGAAGGACCGCAGTGCAAAATTATTTATGCAATCAGTTATTTTGAAACTGATATAACACGACCCTGACCAGACTAGTTACTTCAATTAAAATAGGAGGCTGACAGAGCATATACCATTTAGGGCTTGCTTTAGGGCAATGTTCCAGCAAATCTTGAGCAAACAGGACCCATATGCATGGAGCCTCAGAGCAAGAGGGCTGATCTTGGATCAGTTTAGCCTTTCATAATGGATACGGTTAGGACAGGACTACTGATCCTAGATCAGTGAGATGCATTACGAATATGGGCCCATATCTTTATGCGTACCATCATCAATGTCCAATTGGCTCACGAAACAACACTCAGTAAACTGTTTTTACTAACGGTGAACTCATTTGGCAAATAACGGCGGCCGGAGGGGGACGGCGCACACCTTACCTTTCTAATGCAGAGCTTTTGAAGGGATAATGGAGTTGAGGAGAAAATAACCTGTTTCCAGTTGTGAGTAGTGATTCTTTTCTTCTCATCTCCATTTCAGATGGTCTCCATCTGAGCTTCAGGTGGAGCCATTCTATACAGGCCATTCATAGCAATATGCAGATTGACACGACGCTGTCATGACCACGCTCATGCTAAACTAGACAGGGCCTCTAATGAACGCAATGCAATTGGGTTATCTGCATATTCTAGCCAATTAAATCGCAAGCACAATATCTAAGATTTGATGAGATTCCCATTAGCTAACCAAACCTATTTAGGGGACTGCTGTTCACGATGGCAGCATTGTGCACTTGATAGCGTGTTATTGTAAATAACGGATAAAAGCAGCCTTTTCAGTGAAGTAGGTCTATCGTGGTGAAATATGCACCCAATTAAAGCAATGGGTGTAGGGGCTAATAAAGTGTCTGTGCGCCTACAAGATGCACACCCTAATGAATCCCGGCTAATTTGCCCTGACTGATGAATTTCCTCTCTGTTTGTGGGGGTTTCATTAATTATGAAATTCATCCTGAGAAACGGAGGCTCATTAAGTATTAAGGTTTCATTAGAGCAATGTTGTTATAAAGGTGCACACACTCTGATCAGCATAATTAGGAGTCTACACAAAGGAGGCCGGGATAGGCCTCGTTTGAGGGGGGGTCTCATCCAGAAGCTCTGGACTGACGCGTTAGCATCTGCCGCGTATCCCCGATAGCCATGCTATCGCCTGTAATCGGCAGGCTCAACTGCAGAGAGAGAGCTTCGCACTGACCGAAACTGTGTCCCTGTGAATTGCGACACAGTAAACACAAAATGTACAACCAAAGTAGACTAAATATTAAACCAACTAATATTAAACCGTGGAAGCACAGAACACATTGGACAAAAGAGTACAACTCAAACATATATTAAACAGTAGCTGATACAAGCTAAATAATAACTAAATAGTAGCTTTACTGCCTGCTGTGATATGTTTATCTCTGTTAGAAAAGTCTTATTTTGCAGCGAAAGCATTTTCATTCCTTTCAGCAGTGGAAATCAGGTCGGTTGGAGGTGTCTGATTGCGAGTCTGCTCCACTGCGGTTAGGCAATATGCATCAGAACAAAAATGCTCATCTATGAAATGAGCTAAAAATGTAGCACTGCATTGTTACTAATTGCTTCTAAAACGGTAGAGCAGGTCACATCTTTTACTTAGAGTACGGCATTACACGCAGAAACTCACCTCTTGAAATGTTCACCCACGACATAATTAGTTTATGTCTCGGCTGCGGTACCAACTGCAGTCTGCATTGGTAAAGCTCAAAAGGACATAAACCATGGATATTTGTCGACAACAAGAGATATTTATAAATGCATGGCACATCCAACCGCATTCCCTCTGTTTAGCTGCCCTTTGAAAGGATCTAACATGTAAATGAATGTACAACAATGTCTCCTTTTTGCATTTGGCTAAAAATATAACAGTGGACAAAATATTGAAATCCTATTTCCCTCTGAAATAGGTATTTTAATCCCATAATGCTGCTTTAATGCATTACATTAGTTCTGCAGTGACCAATTGTATTAGGGATTTATTGATTTTCCTTTCATTAATATCCCAATAATTAGCTCTCAGGCTAACCAATAACCTCACTGTAAAAAAACCTAATAACTGTTTTGAAACTTGAAAGTGATAAAGCTATTTTTTTCCTAAAAGGCTGTGCTTGTTAACTTCTGGGCATCCAAATCCAGACTGGAAAAGCAATCTTTCAAGGCCACAGTTTGCAGACTGATTGGATGCTGGATGATACCATGCAATTTTAGTATGGCCATACCACTAGTACGGTAAAACATTTTTCACACCGCCATTCATCATAAACCATGAACAGTCATCCGGCTGCGTTGCACGTTGTGTCCTGGTAATTGCGCAAAAAACCTGAAAGGGTTGGAATTCCGGAAAGGGACACTGGGAAATTCTGAGATTACACAGCTAAAATGGCTATATCTAAGTAGGATGAGCTAACACAGTGTTCTCATACAGCAATGCTAGGGATAGTATAAATATGTTGCTTACTATAAGGCTGTGGGCTGCTGTCGGATGGCTCTCTTGCAAATCAGTAAGCGCACAGTGGGTTCATTGCGCTATCCTTACCCGTTAATAAGCAAACCGAGAACATCATTGCAGTCATCTGTTCAAGGGTGTGACGCAGCACCAGCACAGCACAGCACACAGAGGGCTCGGTATAACCCAACTTTAAATGATACATGCTGCGACTTGTAGTATATCAGTATACTGTTCTTACAGAAGCCCCTCAAATTCGCACTCTGTTGGCGCGGGTCTTTCCCTTTTCTGACTATTTTTTTATAGTTACGTTTTCTTTACTGATACACTTGAATGAGACGACCTGAATGGTCTCCGTGAATTCCCATCTGTAAAGGGACCACGTGTTGAATGTAAGACAAAATAATAAGATACATTTTTAAGATGAGATAGTGGAAGAATCTTCATCTTCACTTCATTGCCTGAGAAATGATATTCAATAAACAGAGTGATAAATGGTTTTGATTCTAGTGTAAGGTTGTGTAAGTCTGGATTTGTGCCCATCCCACATTGGTTCCAGAGCAGGAAGGAACAATTAGTGTGATTAAGTTATAGTGCACTGCACATACAGACAGGGATTTCATGAAAGGACACTACACATTCCTTTTAAGGAATGCATAGTGCTTAGTCACTCGGTATGAATCACGCAACATTCCTCCCCCTAATTAATTGTTTTCCGCTTAAACAGCAACTTGGACTGCAGATAATAAAATCCAGGAAAAGAACTTTATGTACCAGCGATTTTATAAATGTGTCATGCAACACTTGATATATCCATCTAAACAACTCCCACATGTTTCATTTCCAAATCCCTTTTGTATTTTAATTGTGTAATGAAACCAAAATGTATTGAAGCTTCAATCAGATATCAATCTTAGAGGTTAAATTTAAGGTTTACTGCCACTACTGGTGAGACAGATGCTCGATAGTCCTTTGAAATAACTCTATATTGCATGATGTGAAGCCTTCTCTACAACTAACACATGGAAACCAGGTAGCACATAACACACCTTGAATGGTTAGAAAAACATTACACGTATGAATAGACATATATTTGAAAATATTACATGGAGCCTGACAAATTATCAATACTTTTTCTGTGTTTGAATATTATCACAGGACCGACTGGGTAATCTATTTTAGTACTCATTTGTGAATCTTGACCATGGTAAAACTATCTTTAGAGGTAATAAGACTTCAGCTCTGGAGTCCATGCCCGGACTTGGCAGGGTTAAGAAGAGATGGCTCCACATGGCAGCAGTATGATAATGACTAATGAAATGTGAATTTCCTGTCTGAACTGTACCATCACAAATAAAAAAGTGTCTTCAAGCTGCTGTGTCGTCGGTTTCCGAACGAGCCTTGAACTTCATTAACATGAAGCCGGGCAGTGTTGCAGGAACCGTGTAGGAGGATATCAATACTGCAGACCAGAACTCCCTTCTCTCAACCTCGCTGGGATGTTTCAATAGGTTTTGCCGGCAATGTCTGGGAATGTAATGCGCCTGCTTAGAAAAATGCTACACAAGACAACAGGAGAGAAGAAAAACAAGGGGAATGTGATTTCCATTGGGAAGCTCGGAGCCGTGCTATTATTTGTCTCCATCATGTTGCGGAGGAAAGAAAGTCATTTTTCTTGGCTGTTCATGAAAGCTCATTAAGAGTCGCAATGAACAAACAAAGATTCTCCTTTGAGGCCCTCATTCAAAGTCATTTCTTAATTCGCTCAGTTTAAATAGTTGAGATCAATTCATTAGCCCTTCATGAGGACAGCATTGTTTAGGATGTTTGTTTCGTCCTCACGTATGCAGTTGGGGGGCGGCTGGTGGCTAGAAGGGGAGAATGGACCTCAAGCCAAGGTGGAATTGCATTGCCTTTGCTGAGGAGAAACAAGGATACTTTTTCACAGTCTGGGAGGAACTGGGACAATTAAACCATTAATACCGGCAGTGGGAGAGTCATTAAACACTCGCTGTCTTTTTAATGAACCCTGGGACCAGATATAACAATGCCGCGTCGGGAATCTGGTAAGGAGTTTTGTCGCAATCAAGCTTTGAAAGTCACCTAACTTTTGAAATACACAAATACATTATTTCTCACAGTTCCATCATACATTCGTATTGTGTGTGCGTGTGCGTGTGCGCGTGTGTGTGTGTGCACGTGTGCATGTGTGTGTGTAGTGTAGTGTAGTGTACATAGAGGTATTGGACAGAAATGTGGAAGCACTGATATGAAGTCACTTAATAGGACATTGTGATGCAACGTGCCACCAGAACAGCTTGTCTCCGCCATTACATGGAATATGCCAGTATCAGGGATTCTGCAGTAAGGGTGCACCAGCAGCCTTCCATTAGAAAGTCAATCGACTAAGGTTTGTTCATGGAAGTGGACAACACTGTCTCAGACATTGTTCCAGAATATTCCATCAATGCTCGATTGGGAACATATCTGGTGCCTGAGAAGGCCATGGCACATGGATAGCAACCTAGTCATGCATCAGACCATTGGGTGACCACACATGCTCTGTGGATAGGGGCTTTGTTATCCTGGGAGACACTCCTCCCAGCAGGAAAGAAATGCTACGACATGGGATTGAAGTCATACACTCTGACTTGGCATCAACGTTGGGGGGTGGGGTGGCAACAAAAAAATAACTTATTGTTTTATGTCTTTTTTTTTTTTTTTTTTTTACAGTTAGTTGCTTTTCTGAATGGCTTGCTCCTCTTCTGCTTCAGACACTGTTCATACATCTCCCCTAAAATATGTTTAACTGCAGGCAGCAATCTGCTGGTTGTCAGTGCCTGGGCATGAAATGTATGTTGGAGTGATCACAAATTGTGTCTGAGATCAGAGCCAATGTTCATAAAACATCTCATAGATCAATTATCAGGTTTTTCCTGTTTATATCGTATAACCTTGTCTATTATAAGCTTGAGGGAAACACATGGTCCTAGGTTAGTGCTCCAACCCTTTGACTCATAATGACCACAAGTCCATTGCAGATTTGGGCTGGAGACTCACACGATGGATCACAGTGGCTGGAAATTGGTGGACAGAAATGAGTTTTGGAACGTTGGAATGGCCAATGTGTGTAAACGTGAAATAAGAAGGAAAAAATGGCTTCAGTCATTAAAAAGCAAGTCTGCATTGACTATGGATGAGACTTTCTTGCCAGCAGTTAGAGCCAGCAAAGCCTCAGATAGAGGATGCACCAAGAGTGCAGCCAATCATCTTCCAAGTCAAATGCTAATAGCTACCTATCATAAACAGAGGGGAAAACGCTGACTGAAATGGCTGACAGTTTCTCGAAAAAAAACATTTATTTGACAAGAATGTAAAGTAAAGTCGTATTTTACAAGAATGTATATGAATACAGAGATAATGATGTGAAATTTTAGCTAATACAATGCTTTCTCGGTGATGCAGTGATATATCATACTGACATTTAATTCGCGGCTTTCCTTGACTGTTTAGTATTAATTTGGATGGACAGGATATAGGCTACATAGCGGTTTCGAACTCTGATTATAAATGAAAAACTAATAATCGCCATCACTTCGTGGCAAACAAATCAGTTCTTAGGCTATGTTCCAATAATTAAATGGTTGAATTTGCGACCCCCACTCATTGACAGGTGATGGCGCCATTGGGAAGGTTCAAGAGGGAATAAAATAACGAACCGGGGGTGAAATTGTACCTTCGTTCCTGCTCCGAAACAACATTGCAATGATTTGGGGAAAACCAGATGCAATCTTTTTTTTACATATGCGTTGTTGGGATAGTTCATATTAAACATTGATACTTTGTCGCTGTTGACAAATGATGAACAAACGTAATTAAATTAACGTCTAAATAATCAGCCTGCATCCAGATTTACGGCGGAAGATGTCGCCTAATTTACAGAAATAAAGGAGGTTTAAAGAGTTATATAATTACAAACATATATAGGCCTATTACAGAACATCTCAGAACTCAGAACATCTACCTGAATTTACCATAAAAAAAGAAAATACCAAAATATATAAATAAAAAACTCCACAACGTTTTTGAGGCAAAAAGTATTCTCCTGCATATTAGAATCCCGTTCGGGAATCTATGTGATTGTAACGATTGACCCCAATGATACAAAGCATGGTCCTTTGCTAGACTATCACGTTCCAATAAGGCAGGTGTATCGATAGGCTCGACAGTACTCACAATACGGTAGACAGCACGGTAAGCAACTTCGACCTCTATTTTTCCTCCTTTACTTGGTGTAGTACCCAAATCAATTTCACCAATTTCTGATTGGACGGTTGTATTATTTCGCCTGCATGGGTCGGGCAGGGATTGGCTCACGAATGATTACGTCATCCTCCCAGAAGAGATGTACTTGAGATTTTCTTCTGTCACTAACACATGTAGCAGCAGGAGAGCACTGCACAACACACGCTTGTGGGGGAAAACGACAGGACATTTTACTCATATTTTGAGAGGCAGAAAAATACCCAGATAGCTTCTACATGGGAAATGATGCCCTGCGTATTGCAGAACCATTTTTTCAAGGACATCCCCCAGGACTCTTTTTAAACAACAACAATAAAAGGATCGCGGAAACCAGTGGAAATACAGTCTAGAAACCCAATTCGCCCGACTTAAATTACAACTGGCTATAGTGTGAACGATCTTCCGGAGGACTTTATCTGAACGGACTGGTACCTCGTGTCCCCAGTTTTCAATTTGAATGCGAGTCGTGTCGTTTTTTTTTCCTTTTTTACAAACTAATTTTTACTCTCGTCAAATCAAACCCGCTTAGCTAACGTTGAGCAAGAGTAACGTTAGTGCGCAACGATCCAGTCTCTGCATTTTAAGGAGGCGAAGAGGTAGGTGTTTTCCTTCAATTCCAAATCCAATGTGTTCACTTTTTATGACGTAGTACATTCTTGAAGGGGATATAGCCTATTCCCGAGCAAGTGTCCGAAAAAAAGACATGTTCTCAAATACAGATCCACATGGATGTAACGCTAAACTATTGAGATAGTAGAGGAGGTTCATACAGTCGGCTACGTCCCATCAAACATATGAGCATACAATTACGCGATGTTATTTTATCCCTCAATCCCTGGCGTTTCAGTTGACAGGCTGAGCGTCTGGTCACTGGGTGTCGGGGACAGGGGACAGGGTACGACTAGTCTTTTTTCATTTTCCAGTCAGATTATTACCACTGCAGCTCAAGTGATTTCCTAATAGGAGAAGGTTCACAGTAGGCTATTCATTCAGTTGGATAATGCATCTCATCAATTGTACTTAAATCTATGCCCATAAAGGCACTAGCTATCTTTAGAATAGTAATTATTTTGCTTGCAGCTTTGACTCCCATCTCGGTTGCAAAATTGCATGATTATGTAATTGGGTAAGACCTGCAAATGAAAGGCTTCATATTCTCCCAATTCCGCCCTCCAAACTCGGAAAGAAACTTGACTATGGACCGATCCTATTTATGCATTTCAGGCCAGGCTCTTTGATTGATCTCCTGTAGATTTAATCGGCACTAAGGTCTTGTTTATCCATAAGAGTCTCAGCTAATGGGGTTACTGAATGCTTTGCTCAGTGTAACGTTTTTCTCTGCCTCTTCTCCTCTAATTACCTTTCAGCAAAGATTTGGCTTAGCCCGCCATGAAGTCTCTCGCAAGAAATCTGAAAGGATTAAAAATTAAAATACATCAACTGAACAGTGAAATCGAAAAGTGTGCGTCGAATACAAATAAATAAATAGCTACACGAGCTAATTACGTTTTCTGAGTCTAATAAGGTGTGAAATAATAGGACACAGGGAATTGAACGTATCGAAAAGAAACCCCTTCGAAATAATTCATTCAAAAGAAACATATGCAATATATTGATTGTAGACTGTCATGATAAACCCCTATTTCTGTGGCCGCCAAATTTTAATTATTTTACAACATGGATCCATTTCATATTGAACTATTAACAGCCATTGGAGCGAGGTTTAAATTCTGCAGGCAATTAACTTTTCTAATTTAAAAATGTCAGCAAAACACACTGTGTCCAGATTAATGGATCCTCTATTTGCTATAGTCTTTACAACTTTTATGGCTATTCAATTAGCATCACTCCCATTTGTTGGACCGACTCTCTCTAAAAGGAGCTCACATTTTCTTTTCTCCTGAAAGATTCACATTATCCCGGTTGAAGAATTGCAGAAAGAAGAATGTTCAATTTAAAGGCAATTTGGGCCTCTCGACAAAAACCAATGCTGCTTTAATTGTTCCATCACCCAGAGTCTTATCAGTAAACAGCATTCACCCTGGAGGAAGAGAGAGACAACCACAGCATTTAGATGAGCGATCAAGGACAGATTAGGGAGGGAAAAGTGGTCTAAATGTGTTTGTGTAACAGGTTAAACAACCCCCTTAAAGCCGCAGAATCCATTTATACTTTGGATCCTGAAGCATTGCCTGCATGTTGATTTATCCCATGAGAGCAGGATTGAAATGAAAGATAAATGGCGGACAAGGAACCGTAAGAGGTTTCAAATTGCACCCAAAACATGTAGCTCTGTGCTTTGGCTGTGCCACTTGGAAAGCTGGGTGCTATAAACCTAACAGGTCTCACGACGACATATGAACTACAAAGGCTGTTGAAGCTTCAGTCTTCTCGTAGATACCGGGGTGTAGTTCTGACTGCTGATCTCGTGGGATTAGTGTTTTTTCTTTTTCATATTAATGAGTACGACTTGGGTGTTTTGGGCATCCAGACACTTCCGTTGTTCTTTAGACAAAGCGGAATTAGCATTTTCGAAAGTCTACATGTATAGCGCACCCATACCAAATATGTGGCATTGAGTATACATTTGTTGTGCTAGCTGCATGCAGATTGCTTTGTGTATGAGCTCGGGTGCATGATTCAAGACTTTTTTCCTGACACGATTCTACTTGTGCTAAAATTATATTATCTTTACTTACTGATGTTTTTGAATGTTGCAGCACCCCTGGCAACTGAAATAAACTACAGTTTGGATATCATCCATGTAAACAGCCAGTTGTTTATTGAAGCAATTCATGTGTAGCACCTAGGCCTATAAAGTGGCGGTGGTGTCCCGGCAAGCATTAGAGCCTGCAGTGTCTTTGGTATCTTAATGATCGCTATTGTCACCTAACTTATGAATATTATGAATTATCTTGCACGTTATGAAGTGCAAGCCTCTTTGGTTATTGAAATATTGGAATGAGCTCTATGACCAGTATGAGAACATACCTGTTATTATCTCTGATGCCACTGTAGGTTCAACAGACACTCTCCGGAAGAGAGGGACAAGATTCCAGGCGCTTTTGGGGGCCGGCGGATTTGCACGTGACCCCTGACCCTTCTCTAACCCATGTCCGCTCTGATTGGTGAAGGTACAGACACTATGGTGAACCCCAGCGGCAGCGCCCAGCCTCCCCCGGGCGGGGCGGGCACTCTCCCCTGGAAAAGGTGCGCGGGGTGCGGGGGCAAGATCGCCGACCGCTTCCTCCTCTACGCCATGGACAGCTACTGGCACAGTCGCTGCCTCAAGTGCTCCTGTTGCCAGGCGCAACTGGGGGAGATCGGCACGTCCTGCTACACCAAAAGTGGCATGATACTCTGCAGAAACGACTACATCAGGTGAGACGCCTTGCACCTCAATACAGTCTTTCACACACACACACACACACACACACACACACACACACACACACACACACACACACACACACACACACACACACACACACACACACACACACACACACACACACACACACAGAGCTGGGGTTGACGGTATCCCATTTACAAACTCCCCTCAAGTTAAATTGAAAAGAAAACAGTCACTCATCACTGCAGTGAGGAGTAGCTCAGGGCTACTAGTTGTATATTTTTCTAAGAGGTGAAGCCATTTTTGCTTCTAAAGGGTCATGTTGATTTTAGCACACACACACACACACGCACACGCACACGCACACGCACACACACACACACAGACACACACACACAGAGTCTCCTTTTACAGATGGGCATTTTGATGTATCAAATGCCTTTCATACCAGGGGTGCAATCCATTATAAACAAAAAGCTACTGATCAGGATTGTGAAGGCTTCTCACAGGTCTTTGGTTATAATGAACAAGATGCCCTTTTTAGGTAAGGCCGAAAGTTTACGAAGCGCTAGTAATCTGCCGATGGGCTGACCACTTCATGAACGACTGACGGGTCAAATCATGCCATTAAGACATCAGTGCAGGCTCCTTCCTGGATGGACGTTTTAAAGGCCAGGTTGTCAGCATACAAGATGAAAGAGACACAAGCTCTCACTGAAGACCACCTTAAAAAAACAACAAACAAACTAAGATGTATGAGAAACTTGGGGAAAAAAAGTTTCAGGTTGGATAGGAATTACCTTTTTAAATGCACATAGTGGTTATTTGTGGACATCGGTAAGTTTCGTGAGAGAAAGGCTTGAATACTTGAGCGGATACTGGAGAAGGTTCAACACTAGATTTAAGAATGTTTCAACAGATCTGGACTCCCACAGTAGCAAGCATGAAATAAACACAAAAGTAAACAAAAACATTTGTCCTGCACTGGATAAGAGCACTTCTAATAGTGGATAAGAGCACTTTTAATATATGTGGCGAGCCACACATATTCCTGACCTCATTAGTATAAAACGATGAAGTTAGAGAGCATTTTGCTGTTTTGATATCATCTTCCGCCGGGGCGCAATTTCAATCAGCCAAATGGAAACAAAAGCACGTGGGAGTAGGAAAAAAAAAACGAAAGCAACTTTTATAAGAAAACTAATTTCACTAAGTGAGGAAAAACAGCGTGCAAAAGTGCTCCCCTAAATTGTTTTGAGGTAATAGGAACACCTTATTTCAGTCACATTAAATTTTCTCGTCCTCATTTGGTTTCCTCAAGCCAGGATGGCTCAGCGGGGGATTTAACCAAGTTACACTGCGTGTTGGCAGGTGTGACGTCCATCAAAAAGCACATAAGGCTGTTCTGTGAAAGAACCTAATACTTTAGTTACAAATTAGCATACTGATGTAATCTGAGTTTGAAATTAATCATAACATTTTGGAACAAAGCCTAGAAATGAATGAAAATTATCCCCAGGGAATGGTGGATACAGCAGGCTTATAACACATAGCATGGCTTAGGCCAAACTGTTCTCTTATAGTGACTATAGTAGTGATGCCTTTTCCTAAATACAGAAGACGAAATTAACTTAATCTCATATACAAACCAACACGTCATAGATAAATTTTCTATGCTGTGTTGGTTTTTCGGTGCGTCTGATATATGATGGCCGTATATGTGTGGGTGCTTTCAAGTTAGCTGAGATGAGCGCCAATTAAAAACACAGCAGCACCCGTGAGTTCCTCTGGATTTGCGCAGAGTCAGCAGTCCAAGCTGACGTGGTGTATGAAACAACCTGCCTGGAAGGAGTCAAAATTCAGAAAAGTCCCAGCAGCGGCCCGTCAGGCGATGGGGGCGTTCGCCTGCAACGGGTCTGCAGCCTCATTAAAAGCTGAGAGAAAACGTGGCTACACCTTTCCGACGGTAATGAGAGGCCGATGGGTGGAAGAGCAAAGCTTAAACAACAACCGCAGGCGTGTGATGTGAGCAGACATTTCTAAAAAAATAAATAAAAAGAAGAAAAAAAAAGGGAAAAAGAAGAAAAAAGAAAAAAAAAAGGCTGACAGTGAGTCCACACAATTAAAAGCTTTAATTAGTGCCTTCTCCATTTTCTGTTAGTCCTGATGGGTTTTATCTAATGAGATCTGGTCCCTGGCTTGGATCTGCTCAGAATGACGTGTCCAAAATGAATGAGAGCCGCATCGCAAACAAAACATTTAATTAAGAAAATTGGCTTTTGAGAGAGAGAGAGAAACCGAGAGAGAGAGAGAGAGAGCAGGGGATTATTATGAGGGCAAGTTGCCTGCGGGCTTTAAAGGCACAGCCTCATTTTTGTAATGGATTATGAATTTGCCACAGTGGTGTAAATAATATAGTAATGCCTCCCCACTTTTATTAATCTGCAAATGCAAAGCGCTCACAGATTGATCGGATGCAATAAGGAAATGCATTGCCTACATCTCCCCTAATGAAAAATGTGCATGACCTAAGATGATACTATCTATCCCACAGAAGGCCACTGGTTTAGAGTATCACATTAGCTGTGCGGAACATAACTGCTTTAGCTCTGTTACACAGTGCAAAGCATTCTCATGTGCCATCTGATATCTTACTCTGGCCTTAATATATCCAAATATTGTATGTCAGAGATGTCACTTTTTATCATTAAACTTAGTCAGGCCTATTTAGTGTTGATTTATGTAATGCTGTCGTAAGTCAGTTATTTTTAAAGGTGTAAGGCAAACCTTGCAAGGGAATTAATTTAGCTAGCAATCATACGGATGCTAGATCCTGTGAATGCTGTCCCTTTAATTGAATAGGCTAGGTAATTAAATGGCACTTTTCCAATAGAATGTGCGAGGTAAATCTAATAGTTGGTTATTTAATATCACTTCGAAGTCTGCCCACTCAAGCAGTTTGACAGCTCAGGAGCATGTGAACTATTAGCTGGGAAAAAAACCAGGATCTCAAAAATTAATTAAATCGCATGCAATTTAGGGGAAACGTTTATCTTGATTTGTCATAACAGAATTAATTCAAGGCCTCCAATCCACTCGGGGCCAGATCTGTTTCTCTGAATTAAGCAAGCTTAATTTGGAGGACCCCCCCCCCCCCCTCCTACCCCCCACCATCTTTCTCTAATGCAGCACATGCCATTATGCAAAGCTGCTCCCGAGCATCAGTATCTCTCCGTGATACTGCCTGGTGTTTGTGTTGCATCTTTAGTGTGCCGCGTTTCTGACATTAATATTGTATTAGTTTCGTATTCCATTAAAGCTGTCAAGAAAGAGAAAATGTCTGTATTGGGAAAAAGTACCAAGAATGCCCTTCCCCCATAGTTAGTTAGCATGCGCTAATACACCATGCACATGCTTGGCACGTGTCCTATATTGCTGTCAAATAATACATATGTATGGAAATATGTGTTGTCACCCATATGTCATCTTGGAATTAATTTATGAATGAAAGCATTGAATTTATTTTTAGTAAACTAAACGTGCGATGATGTTTGAAAAGTACTACATTGTGTTTGTTATTGATTCAACATATGGCTGAACTGCAAATGACCCCTTGGAATCGCCGATTCCAAACGCAGAAACTGAAACCAATTATGTCGTCTCAATTAAAGAGTCCCCTGGCCTTATTGTCCTGACCCTGGGGTATCTTTCCCCAGCGCAGGAGTTCAAGAGAGGGACATGTTAGCGTGAGCACACACAACTCATTTGGCTGCCATGTGACCTAATAGAACACTTGAATACTGCAGACTTTTAAATTAAACGGGCGTAATATTACAAGCTGTGCCCAATCAAATATCTCTAGAGGCAGGGGTGCTATTCCTCTATGTAAAAGTAGTGCATTTAAAGAATCGCCGATCAAACGTAGGGTATACCAAATTACGTAAAAGTTTGTACTGTCAATATTATCTGTGTGCTATCAAAAAAAAGACGAGTGCTACAGAACCTAGCATTATGTATAACCACACGGTGCTTTCTCCAAACCTCTATTCTTATTCTACTTTTTACAGTTGGTCATTGTGAAATGGATGACTTATGAGCACATCATGCTTTAATTATTTTTTCATTTTTTTATTTATTTCTCTGGGTAAAATCTAACTTGGCTATAGAACAAGTCTTTTTCCACTGATGTGTATCTCCCGAATAACTGCTCTTGTCTGGTTATTCTGCTCCGGTCATTCCAATTTTGCTACAAAGTGTTGACGTGTCACAGATCTGAAACTAATTACTTTCGAAATGGACTTTTGATTGAACTCTCTGAATCGATGGCGGGGCAACATTTGCTTCTCAAGCTTCCCATTGAAAGGCATTGTGGGGGCAGTCTTGCCGGCACTCCCCGGCGCTCTTGTCGATACGTTTAATAACAACTCGCGGGCGTTTTTCAGTAACATGGTGACAGCAAATTAGTGCCTGGCTCATGTCAAGTGTCCTCCATCCAATCGTAACGGCGGCGTTAAAAAAAACAAAAAAAAAAACAGGGAAAAGGCTGTTTCAGCCTTTTGCGGAATATTTGGCGCGTCGGATCCAGTCTGCCTATCCCCGCTCATTTCCATGGAAACGCTCGTGTTTTGATGTTATTTTTCCTGTGGCTGATTGTTTTTTTTGCCTCCCGTACGTGGCTCGCTAACATTAAAACCAGATGCACTTTTATGTGTTCATTAAAGCAAAGATCCTCGTTTAAATGCGCGCAGGGTAACACTACACCAGAGCTCTCCCTTCCCTCCTCCTCCCCCGCTCCCCGCTCTCCCTCTCTCCCCCAAGCATGTCAGATGCTGTGGTCTTATTTGATTGCACAGGAAAACTGCGGTGATGGAGCAAACACCCAGTGAGATACGATGACAAATGGGGCCAGATCCCAGTAAATTACTTTCTGCTCAAATCGAAATTTCATTCAGTTTGTTGCCGGCCGAGATGAAGTAATCTAAATTGTGGACTCCAGAAGCAGATAGAGGGAAGTTAGAGCAAGCATTTCATTATCAAGGGAGGGAGGGAGAGAGAGGGAGAGAGAGGGAGGAGAGAGAGAGAGAGAAGGTTAGGATGAAAGAGATGAGCAGGAGCAAATCTAAAGTGTTGACACCATGATGAAAAGGTTAACCCATGCACGTTATAATATATCAACCCGGATAGCGAAGCCTCGCTAATGGAAACACACCTCTGTCAGAGCTTTTTTTTTGCGGGAGTTTCTCGTGGCGAGAAGCGCGGGCGGCGCCTCCCTCAGATGTACAATCAAATCCCCCTCGTTCTCTGATTGCTTGTGTTCCGGGGTTATTATTAGAATGCAAAATATATGCTAAAGTCAATACTTAATTTCACTGCAGGAAGCTCGGGGCTACAACTTTTTGATTTGCTTTCTCTTATTACCATAATTTTATTTTCCAATATGAAACATTTCGCAGTTGTGTTTGTTCTCTGACTCATTGCGATTTTCCATAGGTGTACGATTGAACTGATTTGAGAAAAGCCATTTGTAAGTGCTCGTCACTGAAAATGTCAGAAGTCTGTATATGTATACACACACAGATGTCAGAGAGGTGTATCAGTGCATGCGTGTGTGTGTGTGTGTGTGTGTGTGTGTGTGAAATATATGTCGGTGAATATGTAAGTGAAAGCAATTTTTTTAAAGAGTCATGTGACGGAGAACCTTCAGGTCTGCATGGATCAAGTCAAATCAGTTTTTATTGTGTCAAGATGATAAATACAAACGCTGTCATTATACGGAGTGGAAGAGCCATTTTAAACACATTAGCTCTGTTTGTCATATGTAACAATGTCCAGAGTGTGCTTCGTGGTCACATGTTAACATTTTGCTGCTTTCAATTGTAGGTTATTTGGCAACAGTGGCGCGTGCAGTGCGTGTGGGCAGTCCATCCCAGCCAGTGAACTGGTCATGCGGGCGCAGGGCAATGTGTATCATCTCAAGGTAATTACAAAAATACCATAAAGCTGAGATCATCTTTGCGTGTTTGCACCCTATCCACTCAAACTTCTAAATGTAGGTGCTGACAGTTACCATACTGAAAATGGGGAATAGGATTGGACTGAAATGCATTTTTAAGTTTATGTACCAATTAACGACCGCACTTAAATTCTAGCTCAAAACAAGGTTTTTAACGTAAGATTCCCTGAAAGTAAGAATAAGTACGGAGCATATATCCAGACCGCTGTCTTTTCTAATTTGAGTTTTGGTTAGAGCTAGCAGCACTGGGACATCTATACACAATAAAAGTGCTATCATGCCAGAGTAAGTCATTTGTTTAGAGAGTGGGTGAATGTTTACATTTAATTTCAGGTTGTGATTTGAATAGAGCCAGTTGTGGGTTTGTAAAAGCGAAGCTACCCCTTTACAAACACGGCTATCGCTTAGGCCTCGTAGCTGGGGCGTGTTGCGATCGACCCTCGGCAAACACCGGCAGGCCAGAGGTTGACCTGCATGCGTGTAGCGAGGGGCGGGGGGTTGTGGGATGTGTGGCTACGCCCGGCGAGGAATCCGGGCGCCGATAACGAGGGCGGCCCCTGACCCGTGTCCGCTCTCCTGCCACCCGCAGTGTTTCACGTGTTCCACCTGCCGGAACCGCCTGGTCCCTGGCGACCGGTTCCACTACATCAACGGCAGCTTGTTCTGCGAACACGACAGACCCACGGCCCTCATCAACGGCCATTTGAATTCGCTCCAGACGAACCCGCTAATGCCAGACCAGAAGGTAAAGGTTGCACCACTTTCTTCCGTGGACAAAATGGGGAGGGGACGTGTGTGAAGAATGAATGCGGATGGGGGCTCATGCATCTTCAGTAGGGAAGTGTACCCTGTTGCTCCCCCTGCTCAACATTAGCAGTTGGGAGATTCCAAGTCTGCCGAGTTTTCTCTGTACTCCTTCATTTAAAAAACTGCATAGTACTTGTTGGATTAAGAATTGGTTGTAAACTCTTTTTCGCCTGGATTTCTCCTTTGAAAGAATATTCTGGAGTGTGAAACAGAGGAAGCGTCTGCTGTATTTAAAGAGTTGCGAATGCGGTGTGAAATCGGCATAATGGAAAAGAACTTAACTTGTCAAGTCTGCGAAACCGTGTTCATCCGTTAGAGCTTCGACGTGTTCTGGGAAAAGTTACAGCATATTTTGGCCCCTGACAGGAGGACAAGCGTGGTTTGCTATTGGCAGAAGCTAATTTGTTACAATTACTGTCAACCGCCGAAAATGAGAACGCCGCTAAGGCAAGCCTGGATGGGTTTCGGAAATAAACGCTCGCCATCCCCCACTTATCTGCATCATATTTCACGCTGATTATGTATTGATGGCATTGATTCATTTACTCTTTCCTGTAGGGATATTAAATCTTATTGACCAAAGATGAATTTTAATTTCGGATGGGTGATGGATTTTTCCATCAGTCTTGATTGCGCCGCTTGACTTTTTCATCATTAAGCAAGGCGATCTGACTCGGGGGCTGAGTTTTTGCAGAGCAACCAAAAATGTGTACGCAATCGCTCAGTCATTTTTATGGACTCACAATGGGAACTTTATTAATATCTGCAGCATCTGGGAGCGTACATAATGGCGTTTCGCTCAGGAAACACCTCCGACTGCGCTAGGCCGGACTTTAAGGCACCTGGCCTATCTAAAATAAACAAAGAAGGAATTGAGGGAGCTGGAGGTCTTTAGCCGGGTTTTTTTTCCCCCGTTCTTTTTTGAAGAAGCAGACAAAGATAGCGTTTATTGATCTGGCCTTTCAGCGCTTTTTTACGTAACGGGCAAATTGAAGGGAGAAAATAAAAAGCATAATTCGGTCCTCTCACAAAATGGAGGTTCTGGGGCGTGTTTATCTTTTTTGATTATGGAGGCAAGCTGCCGTGCGACAATGCTGTAGATGGTGAAGAACGGAAGACGTCTCCGCAGTTTAATGGTGACTAAATGCACCTCGTGGCGTATTCCTTGCGCAGGCCGCGAGGCCTTGAGGAGGAGAACTCCATTAAGGCTCTCCTCCCATTAGAAGCTTTGCACGACCTCAGACACTTTTGAATGTTGCGGCTAAGAGTGCGCCGCGTTTAAATTGAAAGCCTATGCATTATCCATCTTAATTTGAAATGTCTGTTTAAGCCTTTGCCTCTCTCCGACTACGGTCGGGTGTGGTAAATATGAGGTCTCATTGCTTATTTATGCGCCGACATCTATTGTAGTGAAAACAGCTGAATTATTGATGTTAAAATGCAATTGGAATATTGGGTTCAGCACTTTAATTATAGAGAAGAACGCTTTCAAAAACAAACGGCCATCTTCCTGTGCTGAAATGGCAGCTTTTTATGGCTCATGGTTGTTCCTCGGAGTTCAAACAATAATAATGCAACTAAGCTCTCTGCATAAAGAGCCATTGTTTAAATGGCGAATAAGTGATGGTCTTTATCGTTCATTAGATTGGATGGCAGTTATCAATTTGCCCTTTCGCTCATTCCGGCAATTCCACTTGCCCGTCTGCGGGACAACTTATGATTCATAAGATCAGATACCAAATTAATAACGGGGAAAATGGCGCCGTCCCGTAGCGGAGCTGCATACGCTTCCCTGTTTGACGCCGTTTGTATTATGTGCAATTTCGCAGCGACATAATTGGCGTCGCCTGTGTCCGTGTCGCAGGACGTGTTATTAAGTAGGCCTGCCCTTTGTTCAGCACAGACAAATTACCTTTCTCTCATTGAGCCCCAACCCAAGGGAATTGGACCCCTCTGTCTCAGCCATTTTAATTAGCCCGAGAATTGGAATCGCAATCGCTAGTGGACCCATGCCGTCTTAACTCATTTCATGAAATTGGGAAAACAAAGTTCCCTGGAAACTAAGAAACAAGACAACCAGGGGGAAAGTAAGTTAGTGAGAGTGTTAGAGGGGGGGGGGGGGGGGGGGGGTGTAGGTTGGGGGGAACGGTTCTGAAACAAAGAAAATTGTCTTTGTTCTACGCTGTCTCTCCGCTTCACAGAAATGGAACACCCCAAGGGGGTTTGTGTCACAGTGTTTTTGAAATTGCTGAAAAAACGCCGTCTTTATGAATGTACACCAAAGACCGTACAAAAGGAGGATAGACACCAGATGGCTTCCACAGCCCTGCTGATCAATAGATAAGGCCATGCTTGAATGTAGCTGGCAATGGATGACGTCATCGTCCCGAGGTGCAGCGACTTTGGAAAGTTGAGGCTGTGCGTCATATAACATTTGGCTTTTCTTTGATGAGGGAAAACAATTTTTGGTTGTTTTATGTCAGGCCGTGTAAATTTTCAATGAAACCCAATCGGCAGCATGATATCTAGAGAGATTTTGCCTTTCTTCCCAATTGAGGAAAATCAAATGAAAATTAGCGAATTTCACGAACAGTTGTCCCAATACGCTTCACAGAAAACCCTGACCTAAACCCCAGTCAAGAGCGAGCCTAAGGCAACAGTGGCAAGGAAAAACAGCCTGGTTGTAAAGCCAAATTGAGTACGGCCGAGTTGTGAGGGAACGCTTGTTGGAACAGTGTCTTCCGTTTCTGTTTTTCGACGCCGTGTTCCGGAGTCAGCATGCTCTTGTCTTGTCGTCCGCAGGTGTGTTAGAGGGACAGGACGGCGTGCCTTTGCCGCCGCCCTCTCTCGTCGCCGCCCTCAAGTCTCTGCACTCCTGCCAAAATCTCCCAGGCCGTCACCCTTGTCCGCCCCGGGCCCCCTCCCCCCAGCACCCCAAAAATTCCCTTTTGCTTGAGCTCCTCTGTGGACGGACGCCCTGCGCTGGCGTAATGGACGCGGGAGATTGAGGACTCTGTGAACCTGGACTAATGGAGGACTGTTCTGCAAACGGGAGAGAGAGAGAAAGAGAAAAGGAGAGAAGGAAAGAGGGAGCCTAACCTGGGGAAGAGAGAAAGAAAAATGACAAATGACGCTAATTAAGTGCAGCTTTTCAATCTGCATCACACCGCCATTAATACTTAATGGGGGGCGCTGACCTGCGGTTTTTCTTTTTTCCCCCTTTCTCAATCTCCCACCCCCCCCCCCCCCCCCCCCCCCCCCCACACACGCACACACACACACACACACACACACACAAACACACACACACACACACATCTTTTCTTTACATCCTGATATTTCCTTTTTTCTATATTTTTAGTGCTGTAAAGGGAATTTGTTTAACTTCAGAATTTTTTGGGGAATTTGTGGAAATTGAATCATAAATACTTTGTGTATCTGTAAAATACCATGTATGTATGCATGTAAAGTGGTTTTTGTCCCAATGTGGCTACACTCCTGTCCAGGACACCCTGCACCCCTGGTTTCCCCTTCCTCTGATCCAAGCCTGTCCCACCCCATCCACACCCCCAGCCCCCACCCCACACACCCCCAAAGACACCCAGCCTGATCCTGGGCTAAGAAACAAAACAAAAATATCTGTCGCACTCGGCCGATAATGTAGAGATTTTCACCAACCTATAAATGCTGAATGAAAAATAAATCTAATTGTGATATTTTCAGAGACATTTGCTCAATTATTGTGTATTTAAGTAATAAAATTTAAAAAGAGAAAAATTACACTTCCTGTTTCCTTTTAATGCACAGATGGTCTGCATTTCTTTTTCCAGGGCCATTAATCCTTATAATCAGTCAAATTCAAATTCTTCTACTTTAGATGCAAACTTTCAGATTTACCATGAAAGCGCTTAATTCTTTTTTCCCCTAAAGCATCTAGATCCAGAATGTTTGTGTGGCACGTGTGTGTGCATCATATGTCAACCGAGATGTGTTGCCTTTTTGATTTTAATGCAGTCTTGTTTTTTTTTTTATCTTTCCTGTGGCTATCCTTGATTACATTTCTAAAGCTCAGCCTTTGCATTAAAGTTCCCGTTTCCTGTTTATGGATAAGAGAGGAAACTGTAGTAAGTATACTGTAATCACGACTTCAAAGCCGGCCTGGTGCCTAAGCATTTCTCCCTAGAAAAACGCTTCATTACTGATGCTACCTTTTGACGCTAAAACGACGCCAGGACGCAGTCCCGTTTATGAGAGCATTTGGTAAGCTCTCAGTCTGAATGATGATGAACCTTCATGCCCAATGATTGATGCTAATAATGGATACGTAATTGAAACTCGGTAAACATAAAGAGCCCCCCCCCCCCCCCCCCCCCAATGAATGTTATTCATCCGTCTAATATTGTGTCCTAATGGAGGGAGTGCCTTTTGAAGGTTTAATTGCTGCGGGAAGATGGAAAGACGTGACTATTTGGGGCAAATGGACGGGCTATTTGCAAAACAAATTGCCATTAGAACCCAATTCGGACAAAGATGATTTTAAAGAGGGTACTTTCTGTTTTTTTGTTTTTGTCCTGTCTTCTCTTCATATTACCTTTGAGAATATATACAGGTATGGCTAAAGCTGTAGTGTTGCTGTTGCTTCACCTATGTACCGAAATCACAGCTAAAATTGTGTGACCTAAATAGTTTTTAAGTAGTAAATATGCCATTTATGCCTGAACAGTATGTCCTTCATACAGGTTTGCCACAAGTCCAATAGTCTTAATATACTTTTAATACATTAATAAATTATACTACAGAAAACACAGTACAAAACATTTCAAAGGTGAAAGAGTCAATTGCACTATTTCTCTGGATTTAATTTCTCAATTTCCACAAAAGCATCACTTTTTCATTAATGTGAAATAAATCATCTTCATATAATTAATCAATGGATATATGGACTGTAGCTTGCATGTGCAAAAGTGGTCATAAGAAATAACTGATTAGAAGTGGGTCAGATTGAGAATGAGGAGGGGACCTTGTGCTGTGTGAAAGCTAGGGTCCGAGGCGTATTCCAGTCTGCTCACTGATTTACATCTGTGGCCTGTTTCACAAAGCAGGACTACTGAGTTAGCTGGATAACTGCACTGAGTAAAGCCGAGTTAGCTGGATAACTGCACTGAGTACCATCCCAAATCTGGAACATGGACTGAAGAAAAAAGAGCGGTTATCCAGCTAATTCGGTAATCCTGCTTCGTGAAACACGGCCCAGGTGTTTAAATACACCCGAGGGAGTGAAGCCCAAGGAAAGGGTTTGTTTGGACATATGAAGCCTTATGCAATCTGCTGTGTAAAGGTTATTAATAAGGTATGTGCATCTGGCGTAATACATTCCTGGGACTTTGTTCCCAAATACTTTGACATTTTTGTACTATAATAATCAAAATATTTTTTTCCATGTTACAATTAAAGGTGCTGGACACACTTTACGGCAGGATCACTCTAAGGTAACCTTGAAATGTCCCCTGTGCCCTTTAAATGAGCCCCTCTAACACATGTCTGTGCAGAAAACAGGACATTTTGCTGTTTCAAATGAAAAGGAACACGCTCTGCCCCAAGCCACAGGTTCAGTGCTGTTGCCGGAAACCTATTTGAGAAGACTGGAATCCATACTGTGCATTAATGATTTACCACGTCTTATGCATCGTCCAAGAAATAAACTGCTATTTCGACAACACAGTTGGCTAATGATTCAAAATCAAGGTTCAATCCTGTCCTTTAAGCATTTATTGGTCACTCATTAGCCTGCTACGAATGTAGTACTTTCATACATAATGAACAAACAGTTGGTATAAGGTGAAATGACAGCTTGTATTCATAGATAACTGAGGCACTACCCAAAGATCTTGTAGCAAAATAAAGATCTTGTAGCAAAATAATGATTACAATAATGATGTACTGTACAAATGATCGCACTTGGGAGTTTTCCATCACTGTGCAGGATAAGTATAGTATATTTGTATTATAAGGTATGTTTTATATGGTTCTATATATGTCTGTCAACATGTTGCCTTTAAAGCATGTAATGGGATGTAAAATGTCTGTCATATCTATTCCTGCATTATATTTTGTCTATTTATAACCACAAATGGAAGTTATATACACTGACAGCAGTGCATTGATTTAACTTTTAGCTTAACATTTAGACCGACCTTACCTCACGATAGTCATAAATAGTGTGATAATTACAACCAATAGGTATTTACATCTTGTGTCAAAAACATTCTCGGCAGAATTTCAACCTATTTAAAATCTGCTGTGATTTTTTTTTTTAACTGCTCAAAAACATGTAGGCACATGCATTCAGCTGTTCAATTTTGCTTTCAGTGCATTGGAAGCTACTGCCAGCCTTCCTCAGACCTATTTGGCAAGGCAATTTACAACTTTTTTTTCCCCGTGAATATGATCCTAATTAGCTATTGTAATGCCATCTGTTA
>CM056381.1:74360796-74575796 GCA_029718625.1 Synaphobranchus kaupii | reverse complement strand
ATACGAACCCAGTGAGTCACACGTTCGACAAGACCCAGAGCCACGGCCATGCAAAGACACAGACAGCCGCTATTAAGGATTTTCATAATCGCCTTGATCGTTACCAGAGCTTTTTACGGCTCGCACTGCTCCCCTGTGCTCAGCCACCGCAGTGCCTGGCAGAGAGGCGAGCTTCAGCACCGTAACCGGGCACGTACCATGTTAAAAAAAACAACAAAAGAAACAAAGGCCTAAGTGGACACAAATCAAAATGCTAAGGGGGGCACACTGAGGCGTTGGCAGCTCCTGAGCTGGGGGATGATGCGATCGGCCATCGAGGTCACCTGAAACGAAAGTCGCCTCTCCTTGATGGACATATGAAACGCTGCCCCTTAATCAGATGAGACACAGCAAAAAAAAAAACAAAAAAAAAACACACTGCCCAAGTCCATGGCAACAGAGTTATTTATGGACCGAAAAAACCTAAATTACCAGTTGCTTTCATTTGATAGCGGGCAGTAGGACTACACAAAAGGATCAAATTAACTAAGTGAGGGGTGCTCTTCCACTAAGATGAAGGAAACAACAGACATGATGTCTGCCTGTTATTTAACGATTTTCCTGTAGCTTCAGTCTCTGAGCTGGTCTTGGCTTGAGATCAGGCGAGTGTGTGCTAATGGCAATTGGAGCTCAAATTTACACTGTCTGATACAAAGGACTACACAGGGCATGCGTGTGTAGGAGAACACCACCCTTTGCCCTACAGACCCGCAGTAAACAACCAAAGTAAAGAAAAAAAGAAATAAAAGAAGGGAAAATAAATAAAAACATGAAATGAGGTTTCATGGCTCTTGAATGTCTGAATGAAGCTTGAACAAAGGAGAAACTAATAAAAAGAGGTGACAGGAATATATAGATTTTTTTCACTTCTAAATCAGCGTTCAGATGAAATGTGGATACAAAATAAAGTGGATGTACTTAACTCGTGTCGCGTACAAATACATGCATCAGAACATACAAAGCTTACGTCCTTATGAGAACAAGCCCGATCGTTATTCAGTCGTCTTCACACCTACTAAAATAACTCCTCTGCATCCTGGAGGTATTTAAACAGATCTCTGAACAGATATAAAGCGGGGGAAGGATCACAGTGTACTGTATTGCGTGCATTCTGCAATAAATCTTACCGCATTCCATTTCATCTGAGGAACATATTAATATTCGCATCAGCATACAATATAAATATGACCTCAGACAATCGAAACGAAATTTCCCAATAATACTAATAATGCGAGCGGCATATTAGAAGCGAACTCTCTTTTGCTTGAATGAGCTTGCACTACTGTTCTACAGGACTCCATTAAAGCATAGGCAAAAGCTTTAACAGCATGGGGTCCCACAGAGTGCTTGTAGATGGAGCGCTAAATTATTTTTCCCTTTAAAAGAGTTGTGTTGGTGACATTTTGTGTTTATCAAGGAATGCAATTAGGCTTCAGCCTTAATATCTTGGAGGCTGTCACATCCCTGCACTGCTCAGTGGTGCTTGCCAGACGCAATCAGAAATAACTCTGTCCCTTCAGCTTAATGAAAAACAAGCACTTGGCCATAAACTTGTAGTCATCCTCGATCCAATCACATTGTCTTGAGTAATTAAAATGATTAGCTTAATTAGCTTAATTAACTAAATTTGACTACAGGACATGGCCATATGGCGAGGCAAAACAAAGATGGGAGCTAATTAAAGTTAAAATAATGCAGGTTTTAATTAACTCAACCCCCAGGCATCAACATTTTCAAATTTATCCAAGCTGATAATTAAAAAGTCCTCTTGCCCGAGCAACATTTTCTTCTCCGAGCTAATTAAATGTGGAAACGAATTACCAACATCAAGCTCGAAATATTAAATCCTGCTCGAAGATGACTTCACTTCCTAATGAAATTAATTAGCTGCGCTGGACCCTCAATCAGACGGCAAGCACTGTCCGTGAACATAGACCTTGTGTAATCTAGCACTGGGCCCAGAGCCCTGGGGCAGGAATTTACAATTGTAATGAACACTATTTAAGTACGCGCCTCTCTTCATATAGTGGATGAGTGTGTAGATATATTTACGCTGAGGGCTTCCTCCTCCTTCAAGCTAGAATAGTAGAATCAGCTAGTTAAATTAGTTAGAATCTGTGGTGTATTTAAACTGCCCTTGGGACGGAAAGACACGGTACTGTTTTAACCGTGAAACTCATTTTCACACAACGGGGCTAACGTGCTAGTTGGTTGCTATGCGTGCTTTCGGTCAGAATTCACACTGCCATTTGTGCCACTCAAGGGCGAGATGAGGTCATTTACATTTTTTTTTTTGCAGGACATTTGGACAACAGGAGGAATTGAATATATTTCTGGGGCATGTTACTCCTGCATGTTTGTTGGACAAATCAGGCATTCGGGGTAGTCACTACATCAGAATATGCAGCTAAGAGGTAATGAAATACCAGTGCTGCATTATTCTCTACTTTTTCCTTTTTTCCTTAATTGCTACACAGGGGTATGTGGCACGCTAGTCATTGCCTCCAGAAGGGCACTATCAAATGACTTTGCTATGCATGAGGAGGAAACATTTTCCATGGATTGCTATCACTTCTAGGCTCCATATATGAAGCACAAAAAGGAATCTCTCTCTCTCTTTCTATTTCTCTTTCTCTCTCTCTCTCTGCAGTTCCTTGGATTTTCATAGATACAATCTCAAGATACAAATTATAATTTAGTTGCATTCAAAAGAGCCACACTGTTTTCTGAGATTGTTTATCTCCTTGCCGTGGCTCAGAGCTGAGAAAGATGGACGGAACCTGTCCTGCCTGCTCGGAATGCAGCGCGGTTCCAGGGAGGATTTTTGTTTGGTAACATTTGCCATCGACGACAAGAGGCCGATTCGGAGAGGGATGATACATTCATCACGGGAAATATTAGCTTGAATTTGATAAGCACTGGAGCCGAAACTCAGAACGGAGCCTCCATAAATAACGAAAGACAATGACTCACCCTCGCGAATCTCTCCAAACCTCCTCAGAACCAACAGTTACCTTTAAAAACAATGCTGGGGAAAAGCAATGGCTAGTAAATGGGACTAAAAAAATTCAATTATCATTCTGTTCATGAATATTGCCGTGTAGCGGCCCACGGTACTTTTGAACGCCCTTCGCTGGCTTCCCGTGGCTGCTCACATTCAAATCAAATCACTCACGCTGTAATAGCAAACTATGAATGGCACTGGCCCTTCATATATTCAGACAATGGTCACACCGTACACTCCAAACAGACCTCTACATTCAGCACCCTCTCCTCTGGCTGCTCCACCTCTTCAGGCTCCACCCGGCTCTGGCTCTTATCTGTCCTCATCTACCAATGGTGGATCAGTCAGGAAAGCAGATTCCTTTACGAACCTCTGAAAACATATCTTTTCAACGCCACAATTAATGTTTCTATTAAAAAAATAAATAAATAACTTTGCCTAGTCCCAGCTTTAGTAGCATTTGATTACTGTATTAAATGCACTTTCTTGTAAGTTGCTTTTGGCTTAAAGCATGTTCCAAATGAATAAATTGTAAAGTATTAGTTTAGTATGTGGATTTACTCACCACACATTTTGTCCATGAGAAAGCTCGTCATCTGTTCTCTATGCATCATTAGAAATCATGGCAGCAGAGGAGACAAACTGGGAAGGACCTTTGGAACGTACTTTTGCGACGGAATTTATGATGTCATTGTAGAAAATGGCCTCTTTTTCTCAGCAGTTAAATACAGCCGAAGCACAAAAAGATGCTGAGAAAAGGTCACTTCTGAACTACGGGCCACCCCCATTCTCAGTTCTGGCTTTCAGAGTAAGTGGGTATGTCTCACAGTTGGCTATACTTGTGAACTACGTACAACTCTGAGGCCTGTCCGGTTACTGTGGAATACGTGGTTGCAGTGGCTTTGGTGAAGAATTGTACCGCTCATCTTTAGGAATCAAATTTTAGACAGTGATAATGCCATTATGTTAGTTAAGGTGACAATGAAACTAAAGAATGGTACACAATGCTAAAATGTACAATTAAGTGGTTGTTCATTAAAATATTGTTTATCCCTTTGGAATCAGATATTTGAATTAAAGGCACTAACTGCCAAGCATTTAATGTAATAGCTAGGGAATACATCAAAGGGCCTACTACTCTGGTCCTTTCTCCCTCACAGTACCTCACAAAGCTGCATGCTGGACACTTTTTCCAACTTAAAGCTTATTAAATTGGTAATGCTGAGTCTTTACCATTAATTATTTAAGGGCCCTTACTTTGAAATGGCAGCTTCAGATGATGATGCCAACGCAGCCACCCCAGGTGTAGTGTAGATTTCAGGCCGCTTGTACCAGCTGTCTCCACAGTACTGTGGAGCAGGACGAGTGCCCACAGAGTTTGAACATTATGCCTGTCCTTTGACGACTGGTATCACTGATATTAGGGTCACTGGCCAGCTCGCTGTATTTATGCATGATTAGCGCTGTGTGGACAAATGTTGGCTTTTGGCATAGAAATTGATCTGATTGAATCCCTGAGCATCAACCTTCCACTGTTAAAATCGGACTTTGCAATTGGGTTTCATCTGGAACTGAAATATCCCACGAATATTTAGTGGCAGTGCCTATTGGCAATGGCTATTAGTGGGAATGGCTATTTTCCCCCCCTGTGACTAGCATTGCAGATGCTAATTAGCACCAACTCATGTGCCAGATTGCTTGATAGCACCAAATTGAAACCTTTATTTACACACAGTAAGAAATAACAATAATAATTGCATTCATGGGATGTGATTATATGCAATTTTCCTGTGGCATAAGTATATAGCTATGGAAACGCAAAGTTGTGAAAACAAACAATAATTAAAGAAGGTGAGAAGCTGGCTTACAGTACACGAGAGAGCATGCTTTCACAATGAATCCCATGAAACATATCTGCACATTAAAAGGACGATTCACTACATCTACAGTACAAAATACCCATTTATTTTGTGTTTTCAGTTTGCAAGCATTTTCCAAACATATAGCCTTGATCATGTGACATCAGGTGGATTTGGTGGCAAGTGATATACACGTAAGTTTCATGTAAAGGGTTTTGCATAATATGGCCAATAAATAAATAAATATTACCTTCCCCCATCAGGAAATGCCAAGCACCATCTGAGAGTGTCCCCCGCAGAAGGATTTCTGAAGGTATGATATCAAATCCCCGATGTCGAGTTGCAGACGCCCCATAAATCAATGCGGATCATTACTTCCAACACCATGGGAGAAATCAAACATCAGTTTCAGCCCGGTATGGGTCAACCCTACAGAGAAACACAATTTCCACGCGTTAATAAACATGTTCTTGCCGCAAAGGGGCGGCTTGTTTGTCGGTCGTGGCATTAGATCGTGATGGGAATGTGTATGGAGCGGGCATTCCTTGACCTTTTGAACAGTGCAAAGCATCCAATTGAAGTCGCGAAAACAGTGAGGTTTATAAATGTCCTTTCCCTCCTCACTTCACATCTTAAAATAATGTAAATGTACAATGAAGGTGGGCCTTAAGGCATAGCAGTGGATATAGAGTAAGGTACTGTATGTGAAGTTGCATTATGCTGAAATCTGCGTCTAAGCATGTCACGTGTAGGAAAAGCACAGATGAAAACCCATAGGATTGAATTACTACTATTCCAGTTTTTCTTAAACACTGAATGTAACAATAAACATAATCTTTGACTGTGAAAACATTACATATTAATAGAATGCACAGTCTATTAATGCCACCTAATTATTTTCACTTTCTTTTCAGCATAGTAAACGAGTTAAAAAAAGGAATTTTATCTTGAAATCCGTGTGGTCTCTTGTGTACTCTCCCCAATCTCTTGTCGCCTTATCTACTGTATGTAAACAAGTTCACTTTGAATTACTGTCTGTTCTTCGAAACATAAAGAAATAACAAGAAGAAAATAAAACTTGAATGATATGATAATGAAATCAGTCGCCATAAAATGAAACAAGTAAGGCCACCGAGGCCTAAACATCTCCCAGTCTTCGCTTTCAAAACTTCAAAAAAAGGATAAAATCATGTAAAATGAGTTGGGAAATTAATGCAGTCAGGAAAGTTCGCCAAAAAATTTGTATTTTTTTAACACTGGACAGGTTTGTCAAGGAGTAACTGCTACGTGATTGCTGGCAAATTATGTGAGAAAGTTTAATTTATGTTAAACATTAATTTATGTTTCAAGAGTTCTGTTTGGTACCAACATTCTGGCTTAAATTTAGACTAAATTAACAATCAAGCAGAATAATAATTGATGTTGAAATAACATATTAACTTGTGTTAACTATGTTTCGTGTAAGTGGATTGTGATGCCATTTGGTCAATACATTTAGCCTACGTTAAGATAGCATCGCATGCTGGTTTATGCACAAGCAATTCCAATCCGTTGACATGACTAAGGTTGCTTCACTTATTTCATCTAAAGCTTTGTTCACTGATATTAAAATGTCTTATTGTTGTATACATTTATTTTTTACTGCATATTCTATTAATTTGAATGCACTCCGCTTGTAAAACTAATTTAGTCAAGGATGGACGTGATTCTCAGAAGCGTTGTTGAATGCACTGCGGTTTTCATTTTTTACAATGCCACGGATTATATTGAAGTGACATTATGGGAATTATGCATTTCAAGCTCACACTGGTCTGAGGATGGCTCCTCTAAACCAGAGCAGAGTATGTTTCTTTCTGATGTTAAGAATGCCTGTGATAAGAAATGCAAAAAAATGCAAATTCAAGCAAAGTGTGACAGCAAATCTCAACAGATTAATTTGAAGTGTTCACTGACTTGTGATTCCTTTTTTTAATTAATGAGAGAATTAACTGTGTTGTTAATGGATTCCTACAGGATCTGAGCTTCTGGCAAATTTGCAGTAAAAAAAAAAGTTCTCTCTTGACATTCCTCTGCTCTAAATTTGTCAGCGTCACGGTACAATTGTTCTTGTTGGCTGGAATTCATGAGAACATTATGCCTCACGTCTCCCAACTTTTTACACATCATTAAAAATCTGAGAAATAATAATGGAACAGGATTTTAGTGGGGAGTGTGCAGGCTGTATCCATGTGATTTAAACCTCCTTATATGTTGTGCATGTACAGTATGCATACATGTATACAGTATGCAGTATACAGTAAAGATGCCCTCCACAATGACATTTTATTGGACCAACACATTTTCATTTAGTAAGGGCTTAAACAATTCTGTCTGAAAGCTCACATACCTCCTGTTGTGTGGAAGTCCTTTAACATTACACTTCAAAGGTACAGTAATGTTATCGCTGGCATTACTCTGGTTCTGGTAATCTCATTAATTAATCTGGACTCATAAATTGCAAAGAGAACTGCATTCTCCACGTACATGTCTTACTACTTAAATTAAATTGAACTTTGAATTTGCTCCTGTGTTTACCAGACTGTTTTAATGCATACCCTCAAGCACATGTTGTGCCTCAATGACTTAATGTGGAGCTCTCTGGTTCCTGAACTTTATTAAAAATACGGACAATAATTCTGCGCTGTCCTCTATTCTGGGATTGTGCTGATAAATTAGATAAGATTAAAAAAGTGTCTTATAGATTTATCTTTCAAAGGTCTGGCGCAAACTGTGTTAAGCACAATGCTATCCAACAAAACTATGATTGTGGATAACTTCTCCTTAAAAGTTATTATATATGTATTTCCTGAATAATATCCCTTGGAAAATGCACCCCAAACCTGACGTTTTGTTGTGGGTAAAGGTTCACGTGCAGGCAGGTGGCTTAGTCTTGTATGCTTATTAGACAGTCTAAAACCAGGTACTCGAGGGTAATTCAGTGCTGCAGATACTCTAAATTCTAAACAGTCTTAAGGGGCGTTTCTGAAGGCCAGGCGAATGTGCCGGTGTCAGGGTAAGCGTTGGAGTTTCTCGTATTTGTAATGCATGGAATGATTAATGCGTCGGCAATGCACTTTTTTTTCTTTTTCTTTTTTGTCGGTTCCAAAATGCAAAATTTACCTCGGAATAAAAAAAAAAACTCTTTGTCAGAAAACCTTTCATATACCCAAAGCTGTTAAAGTGGACTTACAAGCCTCTGTCATGTACTTCAATGACCAACGCGCCCTGTGCCAATGATTTAGTGTAAAACTCACATCTGTGAGAGACGGGGGGAGGGGGGGGGGGGGGTAGAATAGCAGTGTCCACAAAAGGTGAAATAAATAAATAAATACATTTCTCAGGTTGCTTTTAACCTCTGGCACACAGCATCGGATTCTTTCAATCCCAACAGGAAGGCCTTCGATGATGCAGCTTCAGATGGAAATGGCTTTACGCTGATGACGGTTAAAAACATAACCAGGACACTCAGCAAAAACCTTCTGGGTCTTTTCATAGGGTAAAGGTGGGATACAAAACAATGTTTCTATTCAATACAGGAAAAGATCTTGATGCATTCCGCAGCTTTTAGGGTCTTGCGGGATTGGATTGCACGATACAATGAAATCTTCCCTCCCTTTCATCACAAAACATCCACCTGCGAGTTTAACGCTAGTGTAAAAGAAATGCTTTTGTCAGCTGGATAGCAGAGTTTTGCAACAGCACAGATTTATATATATATTCCTGATATCGGTGTGTGGAGTTTAAGCATTTCCCCCCACACACAGAGGATACGCATCCAAGCTCTCTCTCTAAGCGAGAGAGCTGAGAAAATCTCAAATCGGACCTGAGGGGAACAGAGTAAACAAGAGTCAGGTCTACCTAATCCCCAGTGATCATCCGCCAACTGATTGATCGATGATTACACCAAATATTATTTGAATGCAATCCCTCACAGACTGGTGATATGCCAGCTTGAACTAGAGCAAAAGATAATAGCAGCAGGCAACACGATATCACCACAGATTAAATGATGATGAAGGTGTGGCAGAGAAAAAGAAAACAGCTTCAGGACGAGTGCGACAGAACCAGGAAGCTGGAATAAACAGTCACCCCGGATCCCTCCGTCCTGATTGGAAGAAAACCCCAGGGGGAGGGTCAGGCTCAGGGTCAGCTGATACAGAGCCTAGATCCCTTTGGCCCCAGAGATAATTACCCGGGAAAGGGATCGTCACAAGAATGACCAGAGGTAGCGGTCTCTGTTCTGAACACATGAAGAAGAAGCTGTGTCCCATTGTTCCCAGGGTCATGTTTATTTCCTTATTCCTCTGCAGACAGTGGAATCACCCAAGCCTCGGATTACTAAAAAGACTGACAGACTGACAGACTGTCTTGTCCGGCCCTGACAGCCAAGTGTTTCTTGGCTTGAAGCTGCTTGCCTTCTCATTTGATTACAGTGCAGTTGATCTCTCCACCTTGACTACAATCAGAGGGAAACAAGCATCAAATGAATGTAGATTGACCATTAATATGACTTAAATACCACACTGTCAACACTGTTCACATCTCTAGCCGTTCATTTTGCATTGCACTGCCATAAAATGAAAATGCCGTTTCAAATAATAATTGAGGTTACCACTGTTTTCTCCACACAAGCACTTACATACACAGCACATTTGAAAGCATCTTTTCTGCATTAATGTTTCCAAAAAAACACGTTATTTACAAAAATTGAGGGAGCATCATTAAGTTTGTTTATAAATACATTCCTTCGTCATAATTAAACGAGACACAAAGACACAGGTCTATAAAAAGAACAGCGGCACTTGTCCCTCTCTGCGTAATATTCATTATGTACATGGCTTTGTGCAAAGACAAATTGATCTCCGAATTGGAACAAATTGACATCCACAAAATCCCTTTGTAGCAACAGGGGAAAGGAAGAGGGAGACCGTAATGACAAGGAGGGCATAAGCCCCGGTCTTTGTGTTTAACCAGAGAGCGAAAACAACAGTGGCTCTATTGCCTTTCAAACAGATCGTCATCAGTGGGTTAACAGCCAGTTACAATGTCTGATCCTGGCCCCAGACCTGAATTACTGTTACAGCATGTGTGGTACAGTTCAGTCTGTGTGAGAAACTATGCTTTCCGTCGTTGTGTGCTAAGGCTTCTGCTTTAGCTGATGGTTCATGCGATATACCCGTTAAATATTTTGAGAACAATCTGAAACAATCAGATTTTTCTATTTCGCAGTAGAGGGAATAATGAAACAGACACACGCATGCACGCGCACACACACACACACATACAGCCGATGTGATATTTCAAATCCCATGCCAGCCCCATTGCGACTGGGTCAGTTTAGGGAAAAAAATGAGGCAGCCAAAAGAAATGAAAAAGAAAACAAAACCACAAGACAAAACTGTACAAAGAAGCATTAAATGAGGAATGTGGCTTGCTACAGGACCCTTCGAGACATTGGCAGAATTCCACAACATTTCAGGAAAACTTCTCATGCAGAAACCCAGGCAAGTAACCTTTTGGATGCCATTTGAGTCCTCTTGCCTCATGCGGAGATGAGGGATCATAGGCACGGCCCTCCGCCCTTTCTGCTGTTAGCCTTTCCTGTGGCTCTCTGCAGGACTGTGTGGTTACCCAGATAGAATGATCCACACTCATACAGTCATGAGTGCCCCACTGCCCCACCCACAACATTAAACCCTGAAGCCACCAGGCTGCGTGGGCCCACTATCCTGACTGCAGTTTGCACTTTGTGTCGAGTGTTAGCACCATAATCTGTCCTCCAGATAATACTGATACTCCTCACTCTGTCTGTCTCGCTCTCTCTTTGTCTCTCTCTCTCCCTCTCTCTCTCTCTCACACACACACACACACACACACACACACACACACACACACACACACACACACTCACCCACCATGCTATGTTCTACCCTAATTGTTTGTATTTCCTGAACAATTTCAAATCAACCTTGCTCTCATTTCCATTTTTATTTCTTTTCTGTTTATCAGTCTTCACCTTGATTAATGGAAGCTTAACGGACGATTTGTCGAAACTGCGAATGCGTTTGCTGTTCCTTTCACGTCGCCACTTCATAGGTTACTAAATGAGGAGAAAAGGAGAAGCCGGCAGAAAACTAATGGAACTGATGAGATGCGCAAGGACAGGTGACACTAATCGGAGGGGTGTGGCCTTGTCCATATTGAGGCATCGCTAACGGTCTGAGTGCAGGCATTTTAGAAGCCCACATGCCTGCACAAGCAGTGTTCTCAGCACAAACTGTTGTCTTTCCCTTCTCACCTAAGAAATTAACCAGTTTTACTGGGAAAATTTTATCATTGAATTATAATATTTGATTAAAATGACTTGTGAGAATAGTACATTAAAAGGTACATTGGAAGATGTTCAAAGAAATAATTGTTCTTTGACCTCCATATATGTATACACCCCCCTCCCCCTCCCCACCCAAAATGAATATGGCCAATGAATGTCTCGAGATGCATTTTGAATATATGCATATTTATTTTAATAAGAACCATTCCATGTTCTGCAGAACTCAGCACAAACCATTCTGCAGGAAACAAAAATAGAACTGAGCGGGTCAAACTAAAATGGAATGTTTTTTTTTTTCCCCCTGCATCTAACGCAGTGCATAGGCTAAGCCCTTTTCCAATCAAAGAATAACACGGTTTTGAATGTGGCGGAAGTGGCACACAACAGGAAAGGTCGGCTCATCCTTGGGAAAAGTATATTACGAAAACAAGATGAGAAACACCAAGAGCATACCAATTACAAACTCCTGTACACAACGCTGGCAACATGAATCAAGCAAAAATAATAGAAACTCTACCCTACATTTCCACTGAGTGCGAAATCAAAGGACAATCTGGGACGTTACAAAATATTCATTTGCATCTAGTTACGTGCAATTCAAATAAAGTGGCAATTAAGGCAAGGTAGGGATACACACGAGCCATAAAAATGCTTGGCAGTGACAGACATATTCATTTGCTTCTGAATTATGGAAAAATGCCGTGTAATTAAAATAAAAAGAGAGACGGCGGAATTGTTTTCACGCACATTAAAGGATACACAAATAAGAACATTTCCTTCCAAACCCTTCCACGTTGTCTCCATTCACTCTAATGATTATGTAAATAATCTGAATTGATTTACATGACACAACGCTCAGGACGTTGAACCCACCCAGCACTGACGGTGTCACTCTTCAATCAATAGGCGGGCGCAGTCGTCACGTCTCTCGCCGGAACGCGTGGGAATTGCGAGACGCGTTTGTTCTCCCGTCATTCTCGACGCTCATAGAACCCATATAATGTAACCGGAGGTCCTTGGCAGAATTATGCACGAAGCGGAGCTCACTACAGCAGCCGGGATAATGATAGTATCAAAGCAAAGAAGTATAAATGCATTTAAAATGTCACAAAGCAGAAGTGACAGCATTGTGGCTCCGCTCTAATCTGAAACAGTAATATCGCTTGTCGCTCTCCAGAATCTTATTGCCGCAGTGGAAATGGTTTGTACAGTGTTGTTCTGCTGCACAGGGTAATATTTCTGGAAGCGTGCGTTTTTAAAAAAGGAAAGAGAGAAATATTTTGAATTAGGACATGACAATATTCCCTGCAGCATAACTCTACCTATTTATGCCTGTAGTATGTTGTATATATTGCTGGAACAAATGCATTCCTCAGACGATTATTATTTTATAATATAAAAAACAAGTTCTGATAGCAACCTTATCATTCCCATGTCTCTTAAGATTGAAGTAATGTGCAACTGGAATATTACTAGAATTTAAGACATTTGTCCAAACTCTATCTAAAATTATGAAGAAAGCAGGAAAGAAGGATGGATTAAGAAGAAAGGACTTGACCATGTTTTTTGTTTATATCACGCCAGATTAATCAATGGTCTGTCCTCAAACTCTGATGATAGAAGGCAGATTTCTGTACGATAGCATTTTCTGCACCAAACCAATTTCCCAGACATTTTCAGAAATAACAAGGGCACCCAAAGCCAGACATATAAATCTATGCTTTCAAGCATTCCCTTTCAGTCACCAAAGCCTCCAACTATAAAACCAATCTCTACCTCACTAGAGTGTCTGCCGGTGTGCGGCCTACAATCGCGGGATGACCCAAAAGCTTTTTACGTTGCTATATCGGTCTCCTATGCCACCAGCGTCCAGTCTCACTTGCCCATGAAGCCACCAATGCCAATTTGATAAGCCCCACTTGCTCAGTGTCCCATTGGTACATGGCCATGAAGGGAGAAATCTGCTCAATGCTAACGCTAACGCTAAATACTGAGAGTCTGATCGTTTTCCCCGTTCTCATTGCTTCCTTCTCTGGGGCCTGTAGGTCAGTGGTCCTGCCAACTTCGCATGACCCTAGTCATAGTCCTATGGCTCATTTGGTAGAGCAAAGGTTGTGGATTTGATCCCGGTGGTCTAAAATATACTGAAAAAATGCATGCATTCATATACATTACGTCACTTTGGATAAAAGCGTCTGCTAAGAAATGTGTATGTGACCTGATGGCCTTTGGAGGGCCTTCTTCTGCCCCAGAATGCATTTCGGCTGCCGCCGTCGCCGAGCAGTGGCCCGGCGGCTGCGTGCGTGCCTGGTCAGTCTGGAGTCCCTCCCTGTTTTGAGCCTTCAGAGAAACAGGAGGACAGTTCTGCACGCCAGGGACCTTGGGAACGGGCGGCGGAAAGGAAGGCGAGGGCTCCAGTGCCCTGCAGAATCACAACCGTCTCCTTCCCCCTCCGCGCACATATCTGGGCTTGTATAATTACACGGGCTTAATCTCTGTGTTATTTTGTACGCTCTTTCCTTATGAGCCGAATAGCAGGCAGGGGAACTCTCTCGAGATCTATTAGCGTCTGACAATATTTCCGCACAACTGTTCCCCCCACCCCCCGTGTCCACACCTCCAACAGTTGGGAGCGCGTTTGATGTGGGTACAGAAGCCGATCTGAGCTGCGTTTGATCTGAGAGGTGTTGTTTAAAATAATTATACCGAGCGGCAGCTCCGCGCGTTTAGTTAAATAAAGTCTGCAAACTTAAAAAGCACCGGAGCAGAACACAAGATGTGCCAGAGATAAGAGGAAGAAAAATATAAAGAATAACATTTGAAATTGCAGATTCTATCTCGCTGTTCATTTCTGAACTTATATTTTCAGTACCGGTTATTGAAAAATCTCTAATATAGCAGTCTTATGGAGTGGAGCTCAGCGGTATTGCTGGATAAGAACTTATGCACATTGAATCAATAAATACTGAATCGTATTTACAGGCCTAGGCTTTTTCCATATCTCTGATTTTGTAATATACTTTTAAGAAGGATATTGGGTTTTATGGATGCATAATCTCCCACAACCGCCGTGATTAATAGCAATCGTGTTGCAATTAAAGAAATTGCTCAAGGCTAAATTTCAATTAGTTTCCTGCCACAATAGCAACATTACGACTTTAAATCACTGATCAAATGTCAAACCAAATGTAAAATCACTTTGAAGTGTATTTATGCCTCATGTATTTTAGTACTGCATATATGTTTTTACTTAACTAGTAGTGTGGGCAGTATTCATGGATTAAAACCAAGAACAGCATTTCAGAGAAGCTCTAGGGCATACTAACGGCATGTACTAATATGTCATCTGCTTCACTGACTCAGTCAAAAAGGTAATATATTGTGAATGATAAAAAACACTCCCACGCACTATTCTTGCAACAGTCCAAATTTACTCATGTTAATCTTTCAGACATTCCGAGCTGAACGCTAATGTGAGCAAATTCACACGACTGCAAGAACACAGAAAATGAAACAAATGTGTTTTTAAAAAATATTTTTCATTAATACTTTAAGCTTTTGTTTTTTTTCTTCTATACACACACGCCCGTGATTTCATACATTTCACAAAAGGCTTACCAAAAAAAAGTTGTATAAAGGCTTGCATTTGTGGTGTTATGCTGTACGTGTATTGTCCGTAACATTGAGTTCCAGACACAGTGTGCGCAAGCTACTTTCTTTGTTCAACTGCTGAAAACGCGGGGGGGGCGATTTCAAAAGAACATGCAGTTGTGCGAGCACAGAGCTAGCACAAGTAGCTATGAGCGGACGGTGTGGTGATATGTGAGCAAGTGGGGAGCCACACAAAATTACCTTTTCTCAAACCTCTAAGTATAACAACAGGCGGAATTTAGTGGGGTAGGCAAGGCACTGGCACGGTCAGGATTCGATACCAGACTGTGGGGCACATCACACATTGAAGCACGATGAGAAGCCTAGCAGCACCGTTTAGTAAACTTCTAAAACATTTTGGAATGACAGCCCAAGGGCTCATATACTCGCGGAATTAGAGTGGATCGCCGCGAGAATGTACTTTGTCCCTAATCAGTTCCCCCTCTGAAAAGCATGAACGATCCCCAGCTTTAGTTGCACAATCACTCACCACAATCAAGAGCCACTCAAAGTGAAGTGTCAGGACAATTTCGAGGACACTCCAGGTTGCTTGGCAACCTCAAAACTTGAGTGAAGATGTCAAGACTGAGCAGCGTCTCTCCGAGATCTCTTCCTGATTGCATTACAAGCGGAGTTTATATTCGAGGGTATTCTTGCTGACAAAAAAAAATAATTCAAGTTGATTGATCATACTGTGTGCTTCCTGACTGATGCAGCGGAATCTAAAAAAGAAAAATTCCCCAATTGAATAATGCCTCAGCGACCCTGATCACTATGAGATCCCTGACAGGATTGATTAATCACACATTGATCATGTGACAGTATGAGGTGATGACATTGGATTTAGGGAATGGGCTTCATGCTCCAATTACATTGCTAAAAAGTCGTAAACAATATAATATCTCAACCAAACCGCCATAAGTCACACGCTCGCGCCATCCTAATGGCAAATACTCTGACAGATCAAAGGCAGTCTCATTTCAAAGACCATTAACGCACTGTGTCAATATTATAAATGGGATGAGGGGTAGATTTACCAAAAAGGAAACACTGGGATTACAGACCTCCCAGCCCCTCTTTACCGCCAGGGGCACCCATGACATAGGTCAGTTCAAGCTTTTTATGCATTTAAAACATTCCCATATGAAGAGGTCTCCCTTGTCATTTCCGCAGCTTGAAAATCATAAACGCGACTACAAATTTGTTCACCAAACGTTCATTAAATAAGAAAAATAGTGACATAGGGAAATGTGATAAGGACACCTGCATGTGGTTACAGATGCATTGTGGAGCTTTTCAACTGAAACACATTGAATTCATTTTTTTTTAAAAAGATGAAAGACAGTACTTCGTTCAAACGTGCCTCACGCCAGACAATTTGTATACATCCTGTCATCCCCGATGCTATTTAGTCCTTACATTGTGTTTGTGATTACTATTTTTTATCAACTCTAATTAGGCATTCAGCGGTTCGTCTTACCAGCAGAATTTGGCTGGGGGCCAGCATGTCCCGTCTCGTGGTTGGTCATGTGATCTCTCCCAAACAGGCCGGAGTGGAAGCCTTTAAACGCGACGCGCAATTGCCCTGAAATGGCTGCCGCGCTGGACAGATTCTGCACAATTTCCTATCGCTGCCATTCATTTCCCTTTAACCACACATACTGCTTGAACTTCCCCTATCTGCGGCATTATCTGTCAGTGCTACTTAAATAATGTAATTAATGACTTAATTAACATTTCCATAATCTATTCTAATAAATCTCGTGAAGCATAATGAGGGATTTTGTCCTCGGGGCGGTGGTATATGAAAATTTGCAGCGCGTTGTCGTTTTTTTTTTCCGCCGGGTGCGGTGTTCTCTCTCCGTCGCACGTCTCGCTGTGACAGTAGAAAGGGGAACGGGACATGTTGTGTGACACTGTTTTTAAAGGGAGCTCGACCCCTGACAAATGTCGTACGGCTTACTGACCGAGCACGACGACAGACTTGTGGCGGAACGACGTGGCTCAGTTGGCGGCACAGAGGCAGCGGGGTGGGGTGTGTGCGGTCAAATGATCGGAGCGGTCCTGTCCGCCAGTCCAGGGTTTATTTTAGAGATCTGTCCAGTTCAGTCACACTATAGCCACTTGGTAAATCAGAATCTGGTCGGTGACCAGAAAACTTCAAAATGACACTAAAAGGGGCGTATTCATTATGACAATATACCTATGTTTGCCTGAAAATAAATTTTGAGGTTAAGGCAGGGTTCTTAAAAACTTTGTGGAGCAAAGACTTTCAGTCCGGTTGCCACTTGCTTTGTCCTTAACTGAAAATCGTGAAGTCAAGCTAGTGGTGCATTTCGCATTACTTACACCAACAAGCCTGTGAAAGCCATAAAAAAGTAGCACTCTTTAAAACTTGCTATTCAAAGTTAATGGCGCATTTAGCACACTGGCCAACACCAGGATGCGTGGAGCCTGTTGCCGTGCAAAACAGATGATCTTTTTCATGGACAAATTCATAAATCCTGCGCGTCCTGTTTGGAAAGCGCGGTCTGCTCCTTCGTAATCGTTTTATGTTAATCCGGCAAGGCCATTTGGGGAGGGGTTTCACGGGACTGGCTCCTAGCTAATCCAGGTCCACTTCATTTGGGGTGTAGCTACAGGAACCCAACGGAGCGCAGCCCACTGAATGGAATGATGACGCGGGTGAGGAAGGAGGCCAGCAGAGCTTGAGCAGAACATCTTAAAGGGTCTACGCGCCACCTTTCATCTCAGAAGTTGAAGAACACGTGGTCACTTTGTAGGGGGGCGGAAGCCTTCGTTGAATCAGTGGTGGTGATGCCGTTGGTGCTAATGGTATTATTCATACAGTGCTTTTCGTTACAGAGCACTCAAACCACTTTGAAAGGTTGACTCAGAGCAGCAGACACCATTAAAAGGCAGTGGTAAGTACAAAGAAAATTAAACAAATTAAAAGCGGGGTCCAAGATAATATGCCTTGAAAAGATATTGTTGTGAGCAGTGTTTGAGCACTTCCTTTACCTCGTGTAAGGGATTCCACACTTCAGGAGCCCATACACTGAAATCCTTACCGATGGACCATTCTAACCTGAGACTCTTTTTTTGGATTGTAGGCGGTTACAAGTTTGACTATGTAGTCAGTAGCTAAACCATATAGAGCGCCACTGTGAAAGTGAACATATTCAAATAATTTCCAATACTACTGGAAACCTTGAGAAGGGGACAGAGAATAGAGATGGGAGGTATCCTAGTCTTCAGTTAAAGGCCCAAAAGGCTCTCTTAACTTGACAGTTTACTGCTCGGGAACATGGCTGTAACCACTCAGTATAAACTAGAGGGTCAAAGGCAAGGGCAGGGCAGGGGTATCAGGGTGGCAAGTCAAGGCTCACAACCCTCCCATCACAAAGGATCGAAAAAAACTACCAGAACAAACAAAAACTACACCGGTTCCCGTTAGTTCCTGGTATGACGTATCATTTCCATAGTCAGTTGTGATTGTGAGTTTATGGAAACATCTTATGGAACATCTCTAAAAATACATACAATATCATCTTGGGCTGTAGATCATATTGCATAGTTATTAGACATTGCGACGCATTGACCCCGGCTTAATGTCCATGATGAACCTCGCTTCCGAAGTGCGTATATAATGCGTAATGCCAGCTAAGGGCAGTCACTTCCAATCCTCGATCAGAATGGACCAGCAAGCTGTTGAAACAGGCTATGGGATGGTGAACGCAAGTACTCAAATGCTCTATCGCTGATGTAGAAAGCATTCGGCAAGATCTGTGCAGGGCCTTTGCAATTGACTGGATAATTGTTTGCCCGGGCGACAAATTGCCAGGCTTGATTAAATGAAAGCAGGTCTACTTGCTGAAATTCTGCCTTGGCCTCATAAATAAAACACAACAAACATTCATGAGAGGTCACGGGAATTTGGGGTGTTTTTGAAACGAGGCCTGAGAGAAGCTTTCCGACGGCGAGGCGCCCCCTGTTGCAGGATTCCTGGGGCGACGGGCACCGAAGGAGAAACGCTGTGACGGGGCAGCGGGAGGCTAGCGGGTTTGGAACAGGGCACAGCGCCATAGGACGCAGTCACATCACTCACACAACCCTATCCGATCTACAACCGAATGACGAGAGGTCGAGGCGGGGGGAAGGGAAGGGAGGGGAGGGGACAAGGGGTCAGTTGGGGAAAATGGAGACGGGGCAACATGAAATGCTCTCCTTCAGTGAGATTGGGCATTCTTGGCAGAGGAGAGGCCTCTTCAGACTCTTATGGGCAGTGTTAGAGGGCAAATGAAAGTTTAGTGAGATAAAAGGTGTCAGTTTGGTTTCTGGAGATAAGTGGCTCCCTCGTAATCAATTGAAACCTGCACCAAATGCACCTGGGGTGCAATGTATCAAATGTCACTTTGTTCTAATGCATTAGACTATCTTACACCCCACAGGCCTCGCTCTTGCACACTCGAGCCCATGCACACACTCACGTGCTTCCTCACACTCAAATTCACACACGCCCATGCGCTCAATCAATCTAACTCTGTCTCTCTCCCCTTCTCTCTCTTTTTCACTCTCTCTCTCTCACACACACACACACACACACACACACACATATACACACACACACACATTTTGCTTATTTACTGAAAGCAGATTTTGCAGTTTTATTCACTTGCATGGAACAGAGTGTTCATTTTGAGTCAGTTACCAATTAAGATAATTCAGGTAGAATACAAATTATTGGATGGCACCTTACCGCGCGGCTTTCACATACGACTCGATGCTGATTACAGTCTGAGTTTGACAACAATTACACGGAAATAAGAGCAGCTCCGCCATCACAGCGGCGCACTGGAGAAAATAATACGCCACAATCTCGTATCCGTTTCAACATCGTCGGCACGGCGATTCCTTTTTAGAATAAGAACATCTTTCTCTGGTTTCCCCGGATACTGTTACGGAAAAAGCTCTTTTAATGATAAGATGCTTTGGTTGTGAGCCGAGCGGTTTGCATGGAAAGCTAGACACTTAATTGGAGTTTGAATGGTGTAGGGCCGGGCCTGAATGGGAGCGATAATTAAAGATTCCTCTGAGAAAACAGAGTCTGTGTTTGACCTTTAATATAACAAGGTACACAGTTTTAGGCTCCCAGAAGCTCTACAATAGGCTTCCGTTTACATAGTGTACTCATTACATATACCCATGGGTATATTAGGAACCCGTCTCCAACACTGAATATCAATGCATGGTCTTAACCATTTTTAAAATTGACATTTTTTAAACTGAAAACATATTCAAACTTCCAGTAAAATACAAAATACTTAGAACAAGAGAATCTACGGTGGACCCCCCACGTACCCCCCAGATCATTAAAATTCAGCGCTACTATTGTTGTGGAACATTGTACTGAGAACTGACACTAAGTGAAGCTCAGCTACTAAAATTCTATGGGTGATTACATAAATCACCAAAGCTTCAGCAACTAACTACAGGGCTTATTTTGTATGTTTTCCAGTTCATAATTATTAAGTATTATTACTACAGGTTTGTTACGATGGCTTGTGTTGTGTAACCTCCCTTATGAAATATACTGCAGTATATTTTAAATGCATTGTCACAATGCTTTTGATATATTTACAATATACTGCAGTATATTGCTGACCCACATATATTATACCAGACCTGCCAACAATTTGCGGTTATGATTTGGAAGCTACCTTCATGAATCTGTACGTACTACAGAGATAGCGTGAAACACATTGATGCTGCAGAAAACATTACAAATAACCCAGACTATGACTTAAAGCACCAAAACCGTTCTTAACAAGCAACTTTAGTACAATTCTATCTCTAAATCATACTGTAATATCTTAACTCTCAAACCTATTTACATCACAAAATGAAGCCCTAGCTGTGAACAGTCAGTCAGGCTGTATGGGGCCACGGCTTCTCCCAGGCTATGTATTTAATATGTTAAACACACGCCAATTTCCTGACATAAAATAACAGCTCATTTCTGATGTGAATAAGAGCTTTGAACAACTGCACAACAACACTCGAGCAAATTACCAGCGCAGCAACAGTATTAATTACACGTACATGGACGGCATTCCTCGCAAAATGGTTTATAAGGGCGAAGCTATGAACCGTACTGATTTGAATACAAACAGCCCCCCCCCCCCATTGTGCACTTTGACTAACTTTAAACAGAAGGAGAGGAAGAAAACACGGAACACAGAGCTATGTTATGAAATTTTTATTTCCATTGTTAGTATGGAAAAGTGCTTCAGGTGATTCATAATTGTATCACCGTTTCCACAAATATCATCTGTCGTACTGAATTTGTTAGAATTACTTCGGTAGGGAAGTTGAGCAACATCTTTGTATTTCCCCCATTATGAAAACTCAGAGCAGAGTTGATGTTTGGGCCAGGCATTTAATGCATTATTTACAAGCTGGATCCTATAAAAACAGTCTGTTCATTTAGTAATGATCTAGAGCACCCCGGGTATTATTCCAATTAGTTTTATAAAAACGAAACAACAAAAAAAAAACAACTAAATGAAGTAAAGAACAACAACAAAAGAAAAGGGATTAAAATGGAAAGGAAGTCTTATGCTTTTGTTGTAAGTTTCATTATAACAGACTTCATTGATGTTGGGCTCTTCTGATAAAGCTGGCAGTTCTGGGGCCGCATGTATAAAGCTGCCGGGAATTACTCCTAAGAATCACGTTAAGAGTTTTTAGGTAAAAAATATCTTATCTACATCATTTACATGAAAGCATTTAAACATAGCGGCAAACTAATTTACTAGTAGACTATGCAGCAAGTGATGAACATTATGTTTACTTTGTTCCAGGTATCGCTTATTTGCTTGGCTAGCTAGATTTTAGACATTTATCTTATCTTTTGGATCGCTCAGGTCAGGTAGATTGTGTAGCGAATGGCATTTCTGCGATAGTCCAATTTCTCACCACGGACAGTGGACCTGAATCGCAAGATTTGCTACCAGAATAATACCTTCATGGTCAATAGACGGCCTCTTCTTTCAGTGGCCTAAACCAGACAGTCCTTCGGAGTCCTCCCAAGGGCTCGATAGCCTACACTGTGTTGCATGAAAGATATTATTATTATTACTTTGTTTTATTTTAATGAACACTGCATCTTCCACTAGTGATAGAAAAGGTGTGCCACACCCTTCTGTTTCTGCCATGGAAATGCTGCCAATCTTACTACTCTACATGGTGAGGAGACTCCATGATCCGTCATAAATACATGGCAACTTTGGAGTATTTTAGGCTGAAGAATATTACACATACAGTCGCCGCTCACTGAAGAGTGGCTGCATTTATGCAGGTTTTTACCAACATGTGTGTCTCCTCCTAGCTCAGGCCACAGACTTTGGCTTATGTGATTTCCTGGTCTTGTCAAAGCTCTGGCTCATAATGTGCGCGGAGTCGCAGGCAATGATGTAAGGTTTCTCTTTTCCGTCCCCGCGTTCGTCAGAGGCTACAGCTCCAAAGAAGGCAGGCGTGGACCTTCCTCGGCCTTTCAGGTGCACAGAGCTGTAATGACGGATGTAGTGATTAATCATTGCTGTCAGCAGGGATTGGTCAGGATCAGCCCCAAGGGTCACCCAGCTGAGGAAATATTTTGGGTTTCGGGAGGTTATAATGATCACCGTTGCCGTTCGCTTTGACTTTAATTCACGGTCAATAACAACAGCTGGAGACCGAACAAATGTTATCGTAGTGGAAAGCAGAAAGAAGAATCTGAATTCTTCTTATTTTATCTATGGGGTGCAGTTTACCTCAATAAAACAAACTGGGGTTGCTCCACTGCTGAAAAGTAAATCTTACAAATGTTCCCAATTCATTTTTGTTTTTGAGGAAGAACCTATAAAAAATAAAAAAAATAAAAAAGGGGTCTAGTCACCCAGTCTGTCCAAAGAGTGGGGGCCAAAGGAATGGTCAAGATAGCCCCCAGCTCAAAGCTTAATACATACTGTTGGTAAGTTTAGACGTGATATGGAACAGGAGGGTGAAAAATATGTATATTTTTGCTTTCGTATGAAAGTAAACGGGAAGGTAAGACTGCGTAAAGCTACTGTACAGTCACAGAGCTGAAACACTGCTTGGCAAGTTATTTTGAAAGCTTTCACAGTTTGGAACAACATAACAAGCTTTAAATCAAGATTTTCTCTTTTTCTTTGTGTATTCCCAGTGGTCAGGTTTTATTGCTGTGTGCTAGAAATGAACAATGGCTATCTTAAATCAGGCACTGAGGCATTTAATTGCCTGTAATGGGTGTTTGAAATTTGTGACTTTTTACTCATTACGGGTATTCTGTGCTCATTAAGTGCCGGGCCATGCATGGCTGCAGACTTGGGCAGAGTCCCGCCCTTTCTCCCAGGTGAGTCTGCTACGGGGCGCTCCAGATGACGCTGACTGACAGCCCAAGACAAACACGGAGCTGTCCTCAGCACGGAACCACTGGGCTGTGGGCAAACAGGGGCTGGGAGGGGCGGGCCTCCAAACTCATATATCAAAACCAGGCCTCGCTCTCTGACTTCCCATGTGAATAGGCTATAAGAGTGAAGGCCCATTATTTTATTCTCTTTGAAAGTGGACCAAAAGAACACGAAGAGCCCATTATAGTCTGACATTGAAGGCATTTCCTATGGAAACTTCTTCATTTTAATGTATTTTATTGACTATTGACGGCCTAACAGCACAGCAAACGCACGCGCAACGGTGACTTCTGCCTGATAGAGTATGTTAAATTCAAATATTTCAGGATAGTTTTCATTCAGCTTGTCCTTGGGGTGGCTTTAATTGCGCAGAATGGTTCCCTCGTGTTATTTTAACAAACAGCTATTTAATAAACCCATATCATCAATTGAAATATAAACAAAATTGATGTATGCTAGAAAGTGACAGAGATTGAATTAGCCCTGCCTGCGAAGAGAGGGAAAAAAATCAATAGAGCATTTAATTTTACCCATGATTGATTATGTCAATACTAGGCACACCTCTTTCCATCACAAACAGAGGTCTTTTATATAAGGAGTTTTGCATCTGATTGTACAGCGGTTAAGATGTTCAACTGCCACTGGTTTAAATGCAATACATGGTCTTGTTACATAAAAAATCTTAGTAGAAAGACTAATAAACAGAGCCTTGACCAATTTATTTTGGAACTATTTTAGTTATCAAATGCATATGTACACTGTCTGGCCAAAAAAAAAAAGTTGCACACTCTAATATTTCGTTGGACCGCCTTTAGCTTTGATTACGGGGCACATTCGTCGTGGCATTGTTTCAACAAACTTATGTAACGTTACAACATTTATTTCCGTCCAGAGTTGCATTCATTTTTGGCCGAGATCTTGTATTGGAGAGTCGAACCACTCCGTAAAGTCTTCTCCAGCACATCCCAAAGACTTTCAATGGGGTTAAGGTCAGGACTCTGGTGGACAATTCATGTGTGAAAATGATTTCTCATGCTCCCTGAACCACTCTTTCACAAATTGAGCCTGATGAATCTTGGCATTGTCGTCCTGGAATATGCCCATTGATGGGATAACCTGGTCATTCAGTACATTCAGTTACTCAGCTGACTTCATTTTATTGCTGCATAACGTTGCTGAGCCTAGACCTGACCAATTGAAGCAACCCCAGATCATAACACTGCCTCCAGGTTTGTACAGTGGGCACTATGCATGACTGGTGCAACGGCAACTTTTATTTTGGCCAGGCAGTGTATGTACCCCTTTAATTGTGCCTCAAGGTTTTGTGTTTGATTACTGGTGCAAATAAAACCCTGAACCTGAGCTCCAATCAGTGCAGCATTATTTTCTTTATGTAGTAATGTAAAGTGAACATGTGTAACATGACCTTTGCACGTTTCAAATAGAAGTTGTTTTTTTCATATGGTCATATCTTTAAGCGAGTTACCAATGACTTGTAAAACTTTATAAATTAAGAGATTTAAAAAGTCACTGAAATCTCATCTAAGCTCTGTCACTGCTGCAGCTGGAACCCTTAATTAACATCAGCATTCCCAACAAACCCTGCACAACTGATTCTAAATGGGTTCACTTTCATTAACTCACACCTGAGGGTAAACTTTTTACATTTGTTTTGACCAATTGCATTTCTTAGATGGTACTGGAAATAGAAAATACTGGAAGCTGGTTGTTTGGAGACTCAAAAATGAAATAATAAATAAATCAAATAATCTGATTTGACTTCATCAAGCTCCTTCAATGTAGCAATCAAGGTAGAGTGTTATAATCAAATTTACGGACACAATTGTGAAGCCATGGCACAATACGGTGTAAAAGCAATGCTTACCTTATATTTCTCTTTATTATCAATGTATTATTTATAAATCAGCCACCGAGGTGGTAGGGAGTGTTTACTTGTGCAGGAAACAGGAAGGAAAAAGCTGATAGAAAAAACAAGTACATTATACAAGAATAATAGGCACCGGCATTTTATAATTAGCGGCTATCGCAACACACACACGCACACGCACACGCACACGCACACGCACACGCACACACGTGAACTTCACACGGCCAGGCAGTGACGTAGCATGGTTTCCCAGACTTAGAGATAAATGGGGTCATGAGTTTATAAACGTCTCAGTAACTGTACAGATGAGCGAAACCCTAACAACCAGAGTTAGGACTCCTAAATTTATGTTGAAGGAGCACCCCCAAACAGGTTAAGGTGCTAAGTTATAAAAGAGTTGCCAAAACTGGTTGCCGTGCTTTGAACATTGCATCTGGTGAGGGTTTGGGGGGGTGAAGGCTGTCCTCATCACTGCCTGGCCAGTGACCTCGGATCTGCAGCTGGTGGTGTTGAAAAGAAACAGACAAAAGCAGGCTATTACATCTTGTAGGGGGGGGTGGAGGGGAGAGTCCCTAGCAGACATGGGATCTTGTTTACTCTGGGCTAATGCTGTTGTCTAAGAACCACCAGTCATGTTTACCATCCTGAGAGCAGACAGGAAATTAGTATTTTCTATCCACACGGATGTGGATTCGCCAAATAACTGTGACAGAGAATATCGCTGCAAGAAAAGAAAAGGCCTTTTAAAACATGGATATAGTCGCAGTTAATAAAAAGAGGCTATTTTTTCTAATATTTTCAGTTTGAACAATAAACAGTGCCGGTAAAATTATATGAACGTGGAGGAGATTTCAAATCGCAATCCCAAATAGAAATAATAATAATTAACTGCAATTTCATGCGGGACAAATAAACATCTGTCTATCTATCTTCAGTAGTTAGCGAGTTAGCAATCTACCTACAGTATATCAATTCACAATGGCTTTTGTGGAAAGATAAGTACTAATGTAAGATACAAGCTCACACCAGCTACCAAGCTATCACAGCTATCTTCATGGCGGATGTGTATACATTATGATTTTAGTATTATACTTGTTATTTGCGTGTATTTTAGTAGCCATGGTATAAGAGATATAAATCACTTCATGCCATTATACATGGCACTTCAAGTGGTGGTTAATGGTCCAGGGCATTGGTTTATGGTCCAACAACTGTTCTGGCAGGATGCAAACCTTATGTAACACCATGTCCCAGTTACGTGAATATGCACACCTTTTCTCTCCAAACACTCAAAGCACCAAAACTAAATATGGGTGGCTTTTAGGAAGACCCGTACAGAACCTCATTTGGCCTGTGCCTCACCTACAGCTTTACGACTCTTTGCATTGCTTACATCCGTAGCCCTTTGCAACAGAAAGACGTGTGACAAGCAATCAAATGTTTTTTTACTTTAGTTTGGGGAAACCTTTTACCGTCGCTGTGTAAATCAGACAACTCCCCACTAGTTCTGTGCTCAGGAGTAGGCTTTTTTCCTCATGATGTTAAACACACCCTCTTGCACACCGCTCAAAGCCTGATGAGTCGTTTTACCCAGAGGTCTTGGCACGTATAATCGCAAACACAAAGAAAGGGGAGGGGCCTAAAGGTCTGAATTCCCCATTGCCATGTGCCTCAGAGAACAAACCCGGCCATTTTGTTTGATATTTGAACAGCATTTACTTGCTGTCTGGAATTCATCTCCAGATGCACACAAGCTCATTTTCCTTCAAACCCCTTATTCATTAATTATATTCTTTGTGGCAAGTGCCATTGAGCTATCTGCATTGTTTAAGGTTACACCAAGCCTGGGTGAATGGCTGCCTGATAACAGGACACATCCATCTTCATTGCTTAGACATTTATGCATACACTTGCTCTTCTGCCATGTTAGAGGGAACTGAGGACTGGGCATAACTTTTGTCTCTCTTTAAGTAGTTCTGAATAGTTTATGGGAACATCACAGGCAAAATAAAACAAGGCAAGGAAATTGTTTTACTGAGCACAGTGCTGGCAACAAATGACTGAATTTACAAAAGGTATCTTATCCCTCACTGCATTGTGGTCTTTAAACCAAATTAATGCAAGTAGATTTCTTAGACAGGGCCAATATCTGTGTACACAACTTTTTTATAAAACTATTTATATACAAACTCTGTTTTTTTGTTTTATTAGTTTTACACACAACATTAACAATTTTGCCTCTGCTAGAGTTAGCAATAAATTATGTGTAAAAAGGAAATACCCCAGTTACAATCAAAACCGCTGAGCTGCATTAAGAACAAATTCAATTCAATCAGACCAAAAGAAAGCCACTAGATTCAATCAAACCTACTTAGCCACTTTGAAGGTATTCAACCAAGCCATCCTTCATGGATATACTGTATATAAGGACCTGTCTATTGCTCATGAGGGTCAAAAATCCAGGAAGAGTAGTTTTGGCCTTAAATTTATAGTGTCCGTGCTGGAATCAGGAGCTCACAACAGATCCTTATCAGCATACAGCTAACTCCATATAAACATAAGTCCGTTTTATTGAATCCAGGCCAATGAGCTACTTATAATGCTTCACTGTCTGTCTTTTGTGAAATTTAACAACATATTGATGTCACAATTGCACAGTAATTTGCTTAATATGCCCAGGCCAACCACCCGATATGAAGAGTGGTGATGCATTTCTTATTAAAATCAAAAACATGCTGTCACAATATCTGGAAATGTTGCATGGGTTATAATTATTTTTTCCCACACCTATAAATCATCTGGTGATGAAAAAAATAAATATGAAAATGTGATTTTTTTGGGGTAATCTTGCACTTTAGAATGACCAAATGACAGATATTGTCCAATATGTTGCACTGCAGTCCTCTCCCAGGTGTTATATTGAAAAATAACATTCTGTTTTTCTATGAACCATAAACTATGAAAGGTGAAATGCTATATTATACAATGATATGCTACGTATGTTACATATACTGAAAGTAAAGCTTTAAATACGTACAAAAGGGAATTGTCATTTAAAAAGCATGCAACATTTATCATGAATATTTATTATTTAAGATTATCCTCAGGGAGAGTGTTTAGTCCAATGCACCGAGCACACACTATGTCAGTATGAGCTAAAATGCTCACTCACAATGGCTTGATATATCCTCGCGTCCAACAAACACATTTTCGTGGATTTAATTGATCCTAGACACTTCTCCTGCATTGTTTGCTTAAAACTACATGTTCTTGCTTCAAATTACACTCAAATCACTCTCCCGTGCAATCTTACCGTCCTGTTTAACCACAAAATATCTAATTGCAGCGCAACACAGTCATATGGCTACAACCTGTCCAGCATTAGAGCTTCCAGGACCCTTTATGCTTGCTACGTTAACCAAAATAAAAATCTTAATTATGTGAGGGAAACTGAAACCAGTTGCACTATTATAATATTATAATTGTTACAAAGGGCTTCTATTGTTATAGGCTATGGTCCAGACAATCATGCCGTATTGATTGAAAATGTTATTGGATAACAGTCTCTACAAAACAACTTTCATTTTGTTTTCCCTAAGCGACAGGGACACGCGGGAGCTTCTGTTTGCAGCAGGAGCCCAATTTCGCTGCAGTTTTAGAAAGAACTGCATTATTGAACACATCAGGAGGTGTTTACACAAACCCCAGGGTGCGGGGGTGATCAAGGATCCAAATAATATGGAAGTCTATTAAAATGACTAATCCCCTCTAAACAACATTTCCAGTTGTTTATCTTCCCCTGTCCAACCCCATCCGGTCTTCACTGCCTCAGGCAAATCACAAGACTCTGGCAGGCTTTGCCCCTAAAGCTGGCTCCTAAGTGAGAGATTGGCATACGTGTGTACTGTAGCCAGCTATTCTAAACTCATTTATTCTCAAATCAAATGTACAAAATCACTTCCCAACAGCTGGACTCAGAGAGGCAGATCATTATCTTCTAAGGGAACACTTGCATACCCACTCTCTAGAAGAGGTTCAAAAGGTATCGATGGCCTTGACTAGCCAAGTAAAGATATGATTAAGATTCTTGTGTGAGAAAGACTGTATCCTCTAGAAATACTCAAATGACATCTTATCTTTAACATATTACCCAGAAGACTAGCAAAGGTGTTGAAGGCGGAGATGAAGAAGACAAGACCGTATAAATTTAGAGTCAATATCAATATCAAAGTGAAGAGGAGCGATTCGTGTGCACCAGCATCAATGTGCGGCGTCCATTTTGGTAATGCATGGCGGTGGAGAGTAAATGACCAATTTAGCCAATTAAAACTTGGAATAACTAAATGGCCAGATTCATATTTTGATATAGGACACCAGAGAACCCCTTGTCAATACACTCTAGAGGATCTTGTCTCAAACATGTATCTTCTGGAAGTTTGCTGAATGGACGTTTGTCCATTGCTGCTCTGTGGCGTTGGTTATGATATAACTTCAATGATATATGCGTGAAAATAATTCACACCGGCGAATGAATTGACTCATTGAACTACACACATGTAAGTCAGCGTCTATAGACAGTGCAAGGTACGATAGTGGAAGTCACAGATAAAATTAGTATAAGTGACTAAAGAAATGTATGAAAACACCGTTTTAATTGGATGGCAGTAGCGAGAACAGGCTACCTACCTACCCCATTGCCCAACAGGTAGGTCAAGCCCTACCCTTTGTTGTCATGACGATATCTCCTGGTAGGCCTTTATTTCCGCACAAGCAATTAACTGACTGCACGTCTACTCTCTAAATGTGACACCTTCAATATACTTCTGAAGTAAGGCAAATTAATTATTCTAATTGGATGTAATTAAAAATAGCAGAGTGGTTAAGGCCTGTAGTCATTTGATACATAAAGGCAGAGTTACAGATGTGTCTATTGCATTCAGCTGACATTTCACACGTTAACTTCAAAATTCTAATTAAACTAATGGGTACTACATATAAACTGGCTTTATCAAAGATATAATTATCAATGTTTTTCTTAAGTGTATATAATGATCAAACAGCTCTTTAAAAATACAAGGAAAGAATTGTCTCTGGAATATTTTTTAAACACGTTTATACCACAGGTAGGTTTAAGGTGGTAGAATAGTGAAACTATGTGAGCAATGTGCTATTTGACACCCTAATGTATGACCTTAAGACCAGCCCAGTTGATCAATAATGAAGGCATTAGTTTGGGAATATGCAGACGATGCAGGGAGGAGAGCACTGTTTCTATACACACCATCATCAGTGTCTATATACAGAGGACTCTGAATTTACTGTATTCATTTAAAAAAGGGCAAGCACCCAAAGGATTGTATCTCCATTGCCACACAAAGACACATCTCCTAAAAATGTAATTCTCAGAAACTGCCATACTTTTTTAGTTACCACCTCAGAATTATGATTTAGTCACAGGGGGTTTTCAATAAACTAGTTGTTGACCTGAGACATTTACTGTGCATAGAGCTGAATACAATCTTTCTTTGTATAAAAATGGGCACAAGGTTTTTGTATGGGCAAAATATGAAATAAATATGCATATAATTCACAATGTAAAGAGCAATGAAGCGCAGGGAAGTTACACGGAAAATAAAAATATTTCACACCTATAAAAATTTGCATATTATTAAAGGAGTTTCTACCTTTTTTTTTTTCACACAAATCATAGAATGATAGTTTCAGTCAATATTCAAATCCAGTTATTTGTATAATTTAATATACTTTAAAGGAATAGGGCTTCAGGATATTGTATTACACATACATTTAAAAAAAAAAAGTAATTTATTGCATGAATTTTAATGCTTTTTCCACCAAATTTCAAGTCATGGGGGAGCCAGTTTCTTTTGGGAATGCCAATTAGGCGTCAAAAACCATGAACTGCTCATTTTTATGTGAAGCATTTGTGGTATGCTGCACTGCATAATGTATTTTCCTGCATCAATTAGATATGAAGAGGGAAAAAATGCTTGGCCTATTTACTGTATGTCTTAATTTTAAGAAAAAAATATATATAATTTAGATCAGATTTAGAATTCAAAGTAAATATGATGATAATGAACTATCATTACATTTGGTTTGGACATTTACATCTTCCATTAAATCTAGCAAAGGCCACGATGAACGAAGTACCAATTGCCATGAAATTGTGGAGATGCTTCTGGTTTTGATCCCTTCACACCCTTATTATTAAAACGGACAAGTTATAAATGTGTATTAATGCAGAAGGCCATGGATTCATGGTGACCAGTATCTTACTGAATGGAGGAATCTATATAGAGGAATCTAGGAAATGGACTGCAGTATAGAGTAGACTGTCCCCCTTAGCCTTGTGGGGAGCATAGAGATTTAAGCGAATGAATTGTGGAAAGCGTTCTGCAGGTAGACTAATGTCAGTATGTGGGCGAGGGGCTTGAGGAACATCAAAAGAGCCATAATGACATTTCCCACAGGGAAACACAGTGACTGATCAGATCCTCAGCTGGTTCCTGTCTTCCCCCTCTCGCCGGTGAAGTGAAATTCAGTGTGGAAGGCTCAAGGAAAAACAAAGACAAGGAATGGAAATGACATTAAAATGACGCGTAGAACTTCGCGAGTTCCATCCCACCACCTCGTCCCCGTTTGAGAAAAAATCTTTCCGCATTTGCCGTGGAAGAGGAATTTAAATAAATAAATAAATTATTTCTCAACACAAACAGAGGGGGTTGGCAGGACAGAGGGGTTAGCTTTTTGTGTGATGAAACAAAGGCATACTGCTTTACAGCATGCAAATGGAAAACAATGGGTGCTTACTGGTGTAATTCTTCCACAAATAAAAACTGCACACTCTATAAAATGGCCCAGTGTAAACTGCCTTCCCTGTTATATGTATGGTGTATAAGGGGGGGGGGGGGGGGGTTGTTTGCAGGAGGGGGCGGGGGGGTGCTTCCATCTCTTGGGAATGTGGGATATCGAAGCATGACCATTATTTTCTTATTTTCCACATTTTTAGTCGACAGACGGAGTAATTGATTCCCATAATGAGCTACGGTTCGTTAGTCAATTTAATTTATAATTGAATTGGATGGATGTGGCTCTGTGAAACTGTCTAGGATGGATCTGTTGTGCTCCTTACTTCATTAACATCACAGGCCCCATAAAGGACAAAGCGACATGACGAGGCTGCCGGGCGGGGAGAGGGTCGTTTGGGGACACGGGTTCCGCTAACGAAACACTTCCAGATGTTGTCAAATTCAATGGGAAAGACAAAGAAATTGAACGCACACGGAATTCTTTTCCAGACAGGTTGAGCTCTTGGAAGTAAATCACTTCCTTTGTAAGCTCAGAGCTCACTGTTCTATGGTGAATACTGCATTAAACTATAACAATGACTGAATTCTCTGGCTACTGAATGCCTGAAAATGCATACATATGCATTGAAAAGTACCATTTACAATTCAAAACAAATGCTTTCTGTTTAAGGTTATTTTTTTTCCAATTTTCTTAGGCTTAGTGAACACGGTTGCTTGTTGTACGTCCCCAATTTTAATGCCATACCCTGACTGGAATTTCTGATAAAAAATAGGTGTCTTGCTGTCTTTGGCTTGTTCATAGATGGCTTAGCTGAGTTGAGATGGAGCTCAGAGAGGCCATGCAAGTGAGTCCATTAACCTATAAAGATTAAAAGCCTGATGCCTCGTCTCACATTCAACTTCACCCCCTCAGATTACACTTCCAAAGCCGGGAGGTGATTGATGGCGACCATCAGCTAGCTAGAATCTTCCCTTTTATTAACGCCCCCCTTCACATTCCACTCGAGCGCAGACTGGGGTGAAAAAAAAGGAAAACAGTTTCTGAGGAGATAAGCGCTCGCACTAAAATATTTACCTTGTACATTAATCTCAGGAAAATTAGTTTTGCCCCTTTACTTAGAAGAGGGGGAGGAGAGAGAGAGAGAGAGAGAGAGAGAAAGAAAGAGAGAGAAAGAGGGAGAGAGAGAGAGAGGGAGGAGAGACAGAGAGAGGCAACATGGCTCAATCGAAGCGCAGAGCTCTAATCTTCACGCTCAGCGGACTCGTGCGCTCATGGGACTGGTTGAATTAAAGGGCCCGTGGGAATGGCGGTGTTTCGCGAGTTGCATTAAGACCCATTAAAGACACTCGGAGGTGCACTTGTCCCGGGCCAGGCGGGCAGGCGGGCGGACGCGGAAATGTGTGACGGACATGCCGGCAGATGCACAGGCTTTTCTGGCACGGCTACCACCTGCATTTCGGCAAGACTGAAAGTGCTGAGGAAGGCGGAGGAAAGGGGAGACTGGAGAGCTTAGGAAGTGAAATAGAAGGAAACTAGTGGCCAGTAAGCAAATATGGACACCTTTGTCATTCGCATGTTTAAATTGAAAGGGTGAATAAAACAGGTTGTGATGGGAATTAAAGATCTCCCTCATTTGGATGTAACCAGCACTCATTGGCTGCAGGAATCTTTTAGACTGGCCTTTCATGGCTGGTCTCCAGTGCTACATATACTATTTGCAGCTGCTCTCCCTGTGCAAGGACACCTTGCTAAAACAACAAGCAGAGGTCAACCTCGCAATTCCAAACAAACCTGTTCAGAGAGCCCCACCAAATGTCAAATTCAGGTTAAATCTGAAACAAACAGACCTTATCGCAAAAACTCATCTGACCCTGCCTTTAAAATGAATAACCCCGTCTTCCAGAACCTCCAAAATCGGATAAGTTCCTCAATTCAGATAAGCGTAGCCCCGAAACCTGTGCCTCGTGATCAATCAAGGAGCAGCGGGCGCGAGTTAAAGATTTACTCCCCTCTGTCCATTCCAGCGGTGAGCGAGAAACCATTGTTTCAAGCTGAGGAACAGGATCAATAAATGTGATCGATGGACATGCTCTCCAAGTCCTACCACCTATATCCACAGCTGCGGGATCGAGTCCCCCTGCTCTCAGCGAAGTAGCGAAACTCTGAATACTCGCTCGCACACAAAAGCGTCTGAATGCGCTGAAAGTGTCGAGAAGCGGGGTGTAGTCGTAGCTCACTGACCCTCGGAAAACGGCCTTTGCCTCTCCTGCTCCGGGGAGAGGGGGGAGGAATGCACTGCAAGGCCAATACTGTAACAGACCTAATCGAGGAATGCACAAGGCCAATACTGTAACACACTTAAACAAGTGGCACTGAAAAAAAAAAAGTACTATGACGCTCATCTCTCCCAGTGAAAGAAAGAACACAAGTTAGACTGAAGTGAAGTATGCAAAGCAAAATGTCCAGTGAACTCCATGGGGCTAATTTACTAAGACCTTCAGCATGTGCAAAACCTTTCAGCGCACGCCGCATGCAAAACCAGTAACGTGACCAATGATTTGTCACGGCATTTGTTTTGAACCAATCACTGGTCGTGTCATTAGTTTTGCGTGCGCTGAAAGGTCTTAGCAAATCAGGCCCTAAGAGTCGGCCATCCCAACCGGAATCAAACTCAGACAATGATAACTTAACGCTGAGAATCTGTTCAATTTGACTCCAGAAGGAAATCATGTTATTTATTATGTACTGTAGATTAACAACATCAAACAGAACTGGAACATTGGGAATTAACACAGGCTGACACCCCTGCTGAAGAGCAAGCAACGTATTTTACTCACAACCAACGGAACATGACCAAAGTTTAGGGGGGGGGGGGGGGGGCGATGGCAGCTTGGCATGTTGGGGGGGGGGGGGGGCGATGGCAGCGTCGCGTGTTGGGGGGGGGGCGATGGCAGCGTCGCGTGTGGCATGAGCGAGGCTGAAGCTCTGCGCGGGGGGCGTGTCATTCGCCGGTATCGCAGGCGCATTCGGCTGCTCGGCGATCGTTTGGATATCACTTCCACCCCATCTGGCCTCCCCACTCGAGCACTCCCCGTCGGACACAAGAGCTCGGTCCCCAAGGTGCTGCTTGAACTTGGCAACTGTTTACTTCTGCAAAACACCGGGAGATGCCTCGGACTGATAAGTCCCCACAGAAATTCTATCTGTTTTTCACTCCGTTGCACGTTGTGTATACGAGAGCATGAATACAATGTTGTGATGACTCTTTGAGAATATGGGGTGGTGGGGTGGGGGTAGTTTTATTGTCATAAATAATTATGAATCTCATATTGACTTCAGTAAGAGGCTGAAAGTCTAAAATGTCTCTCTCCTATCAAGTACTTGTATTCATAATGAATGTATCTGTGGTCTGAGATCCACTTCTAAAAGCGATTACATCCAACTCAGAACAGATACTCTGGGATGGTGCCAGGCAGAAAAGAACAGAAATTTGGTTTAAAAGAAATACATTCGTTTGCCAATTCAAGAGGAGAGTCCGCTAGTTAAAGATCTACCAGTGTATACCGTGAATGAGAACAAGCCCATTATATACCGCTGACATATGACTTTGATATGGATAGAAGATCCCACTGAATCAAAATAACATAATAAACCATATGTTAGCAGTATGGCTTGAATTCATATATTTATTGATTGCAATCACAATATTTTACACAGAATTTAAATTGTGATGAGTATCATTGCAAAGTTAAAAGGATGAAGATACAGTTTGAAAACATTTCAGTCTCAAATTATTTCTTATAACTGAGCATGAAAAATTTAAGGGAAAAAATCAATTGCCACTCTTTCATGTTTTTCAAATGTTCAGCAATACAGTCTGCCGTGAATCACAAAATGGAGTAACTCATTGCATGGTAATATACACCGTGACTACAATTATTTAATCAAATATTAATCCAATATTATTACATAAATGAAAGGCATTGGCCTGAATTCAATTCATTATTGAATTACTATTTGCAGCCATGAGGAAAAATACATTATGCAAAATGGATCCCACGATAAAGAAAATACAAAACACATTTATATCCGTTGGGTTCTTTTATGACTACTGGCTTCAGGTGACCACAGACATTTTCATGGGAAAGCTTCATTAACTTGAGCAATGGGTAAGAGCACGTCTAGACCCTACACCTAAAATGCAGAGTGAACTTAGTTAAACACAAGTTAAACAAAAGCTTAGTTACAATTATATTGTGCAAGACTGGCACCCAAGAACTAAGAAATGATGTATACACAGATACAGAAACAATCAATGGCAAAACTCTCTCGAGTGAGGTGAATGAGTTCTGAGGATGTGTCGGAGAAGGAAAACAGTTTTTCAATTGAATCGAGTTTTCAGTCATATTTGAATGGCTAAGAACAACGACACTGAAAATTACTGAATACAAATTTACATTCTACCAGCAATAAATATGCCTGATCAGGAACAGCTTATGTTTTGTAATCATAATGACCCTATGCAGAGTCAGGCAGTTTTTACCTATTAGGCCAAGCAAGATTAATGTGCCAAATGACACAAGCATGTGTCAGGGCTGTGAGCAGTTATTTAAATATGCATTTGTTGGCTGGGTGTAAAACAAGAGATGTAAAAGTCACGAGGAAGAAAGAGAGCGAGAGCAAGAAGGAATAAAAGAAAAGAAAGAGCACCAAAACAATAGGCTTTCAGCAATTCTAACATTAAATCCTAATTAACACGGTATTTTGTTGAAAGGCCACAAAAAGCCAAAAAAAAAAAAAGAGATATTGCTTTTAAAATAAGATCTCCTTCCCCATCTGAACTTCAAAGAAACAAGTAATTACTTTGATATATAAATAAAAATAATACTTTTAAAAGTATTCCCATAAGACATGGGTGCCCTTAATCACAAAATCACAAGCTGATTAAAGTAAAAATTAGCTGTTTCCTAGGGGGCATTTTTTCCTCTCCAAATTAAGTGGTTTTCCGGATAATTTCATCCAGAGTAGTCTTATATATTAGTCTAATGCTGCCCACAGGTACAACCATCCAAAAATAATAATGTACTGGGCTATTAATAAGCATCATGCATTTTACAATCAATGCCAGAAAAAAAAAAGAAAACTCAGATCTGCAATTATAATGCCCTCATGTTATTAAAATATAGGCTAAACCCAACATGTTACTACAAGTTACTATACTTATTCAAAAGCCAGTGCTGGGTGTGGAACTGTGTTTTTGACATAGAATGAAGACCCCCCCCCCCCCCCCCATATAGACTAATACCAATTACTTAATTGGGCTGTAAACCAATATATTAAATATGTGGCATTAGCTGTCACTCCGTACTATGTGCTATGGCCTGTGCATCTGTCCAGTAAAATAAGCCTAACTAGTGTGCATGTCTAAAGAGCGTCAGTGACATGGTACACTGCCTGGCCAAAAAAAAAAGTTGCCGTTGCACCCGTCATGCATAGCGCCCACTGTACAAGCCTCTGGAGGCAGTGTTATGATCTGGGGTTGCTTCAATTGGTCAAGTCTAGGCTCAGCAACATTATGCAGCAATAAAATGAAGTCAGCTGAGTACCTGAATGAATGTACTGAATGACCAGGTTATCCCATCAATGGGCATATTCCAGGATGACAATGCCAAGATTCATCGGGGCTCAAATTCATTTTCACACATGAATTGGCCACCAGAGTCCTGACCTTAACCCCATTGAAAGTCTTTGGGGTGTGCTGAAGAAGACTTTACGGAGTGGTTCGACTCTCCCGTCGTCAATACAAGATCTCGGCCAAAAATGAATGCAACTCTGGACGGAAATAAATGTTGCGACGTTGCATAAGGTCGTCGAAACAACGCCACGACGAATGCGCGCCGTAATCGAAGCTAAAGGCGGCCCAACGAAATATTAGAGCGTGCAACTTTTTTTTTGGCCAGGCAGTGCATGATGGCACAAACTACCTTGAAAAAAGGTGCAGATGCCAGTCATTCCCGTCTGTTATTTCAGGTGATTATACTGTATCAGTTAGGCTCGGTCTTGCATGCCAATGTGTCGTCTTGGGCCAGTCAAAACAATAAGTTTCTCTTAAATTGATAGAATTTTTCATTTTTTTTTCTTTTTGGTCTTGACAGCTCAGATTAATTGCCTCCATACAAGCATAAATATGGAAGTGTGATATTCTGCAGCTCTACAAATGAATGATAGCCCTGTCCTGGTGTTCTTAAATTGTCCTTTTAAAGTCATGTTTTTGGGGACAATGTCGACTGCTAACGTGAGAAAATATATTCCCGAGACCTTTGTTGTCCTTCGTAGCAAGCATGTTCCCAGCAGCAATAGCTAAATGGTGAACCGCCACCATTAGCGAAACCACTAATCTACCAATATAGTACCAAAAACACGAATATTTCCATTCTGCCAAACCTTTAAATGACCAATAACGGAGTTACGACCTCCCAGACAACCGTAACGGAGCTTATTGAAAAACAGAGCCTTGAATTATATTCCGCGCTCAAGTGCTTCCGTCATATCTCTCTCTCCTCAAAGCTGTGATTATCAGCACAGCGGCACATTGCAAAAATCCTCATCTTCAAAATGCATCCTATCCGTCATTTGCCCCAGTATATAATAATTATCTTCATTTACATTTCAAGGAAGCTATTAAATTGACATCAAATTATCCACACAAATTAAGCATATTGAATGACATTAGACGATTAATGTGCCTCTCACCAACAATCTTTCAGATGTTCATGCAAAGTGTGTTTAGAATCCCGTCCGCATTAATCACTGCGGCACATTTGCTTTATTGCCCCTCAAATGATTTTTTTTTTTTTGCTGTTTATGATGGATTCTTGTTTAAAACATTAACGATAAATCTAAAAATGTTTGCATTCCATCATTCCGTTGTCCTGAAATTTCATTCACATTTCCGAGCGAACCAGAGATGCGTTCGATCTCCATCTTAGAATGAATGGTGGCGGGTGGGGGGGGGGGGGGGGGGGGGCCTCTCTTTCAGACAATATTACAGGAAGAAATCTCGACCAGGTGTCCCATCTTCGTGGAGTTGATATGATCACCGCAACCCTCGCTGATTAATTATCTGCACAAGGAAAGGACAAAGGAAAGCGCATAGTCTTCTTACAAATCTTTCAGAGGTATTCAGCTTCCTGCGTATTGAGCACCAGGTGCCTCACCTTTAGTCTAAGGACACTGCCAAAACCTGGCCTCCTTTCACAGACGATCGAGCGAAACGAAATGACTGCCATTAGGTTTCGAGCGAGCGCACTCAGAAGACACACGGTCGCTAAATGAACGCTTTAATTCGGCGTGGTTGTGGGCAAAATGTGTGTGTATGAAAGGCAATCAGCGCACTATTGAATAACCGCAGTAAAGGTCTATTCATTAATACATCGCGCCATTTCTCGACTTCTGAAACAAGTCACATGAAAATCGTCTTAATTCAGAGGTGTATTATTCCCCTTTTCAACCTGAGTTGGAGCAAATGGAATCGTGTTGCATGCGTACAGATGGCTAATTAAAGCTTCACCTGTGTTTTTCATTAAAGAGAGATTATCTTCCGCTATGCCCAAACCCACGTCGCGTGGTGTAGCGCAAACGTGGCTCGCCGCTAGAAAATGGAACTTTAATGAGATGGTTCATTAAAAACGAGCAGATATTTTTCTGCCCACTCCATCTCACGGAGAGATATAATACCAATCATTACAAGTTCACTTTGGATTATGACAACCATGTGTCAGGGATAGGGCTATAGCAATCACTTTTTATACAAGCCCAGCCAAGACTTATCTTACTATTCTCACCCCATTATCATGTGGGGGGGGGGGGGGGGGGGTTCATGCTATAATAATCTTTATAAGGAAACAGAACATTTTCCTGATTATGTTATAGAGTAGTAAACAATTATGATCTCGTTTAAGTACAGTATGCGAGCTTTTCAATCAAAAACCCCACACGCTTTGATATACATAGACAACGTCGAAAGCAATGCCTATATAACAGCGCGGCGGACAAAATAAATCTTTATATAAATGAGGGATTATGAAAAATAGCATGTCGCATAATGGAGAGTACTGTAGTGCAAATCATATTCTCCAAGACAGACATGTTGCGGACGGTGAGAAATGGATTTGAATGCATTAAACTACTTTAGTGTATGCTTGAGCTTAACCTTGCTTCTTCAATGGCTATGGTCTAAAACCACAAAGCGATACAATGCATTGCAGCTTGCTGTGTTCCAGGGAGAGGATGTTTCAATGTGTGTGTGTGTGCGTGTGCGTGTGTGCCGAAAAGTAGTCATCGGACTATGGGATTTTACAGCATTATAGATAATGCAAACGATGCCTGATATTTTAGAGAATGGAAAAGTGCATTGTTGCTACGGAGCACTTGGAACTCAATCAAAGCGGCCAGTGATGAGTTTCCCCCGAATTACCCATTAAAATAATTCTAATTGGTGCAGACAACTTCCTCAGCAGAGAAGGTTCATACTCTGCGAGCCAATAAGATAAAGTACGGTCCGAGTGGTGCTCTGAGGCTTACTCCTTTGGGGTACTCATTCACCAGGTCATTGTTCAGCTCTAAATATTATATAGACCAGCCCACAAAACAGTTGACCTCAGACCCCAGTTAAAATTATGATGTTGCGTTTGAGAATAATAACAGTGTAAGTTATGACTTCAGAACGAATACACATTTTAAAAATAGTTGTATGTATACCATATTGTAGAGGACAAAATGGATAGACAAAAATTCAATAAATAAAGATAAATAAATAAAATCTGGGGGACCAGGAGGCACATTCAGCTTTTCACATATTTCTTTTAAAACAGATATCATAGAGAGAAATGTAATTTTATCAGAGGGAATCAGATTCTATTCTATTCTATTCTCAGAATCTCTTTCTATTCTATGATTTCCTGCAGGTTTTTGTTTAGGCTACACGAGGAAGCAATAGAATCTGGCACTGTGCATCATTAATTGCATTTATGTGTAAATTAAACTTAAGGATGCATGTTGAATTGAATTCAGGCCTATACGCCTATAACAACTGTATAGGACACTAAGGATTCAACTTTTCAAACTTCAGGGAACCCAAAAAGGGGATCTAAGCACTGAAAACGAACATCTACTGTACGTCTTTTTCCACCTCTAAAATTCACATCTTTGCGCTCTCGGACCATTGGGAACACGAGGGAACGTCGGACCACGTGAGCGAGGTGTTTCATGCGATGTCTGTGGCAGTGGGAAATGGTTAAATGTGAATTAGGACAGCGCAGAGTATTCTGGGGGCAATTGTAACAGGGGTCAATTGTAACACAATATTTTTGTTACAATTGCCCCCAACCCTGAACACATGAAACTAGCTAGCTTGCTGGATAGAATCTCAGCTCTAGCTTGTTTCAGATTGGTGCAATGTTATGGTGTTGCAATTGCCCCCCGTTACAATTGCCCCCAGAATACTCTACGACAGTGTGGCGATGTGGACTCAGGAGCCGCGTCCGCTGTGAGGAGGAGGCCGCAGCGCTCCTGCGTGTGTTCTGAGGTCAGGCAATGGGGCAGAAAAGTGGCGGCCATTAGAGGGAAGGCGAAAACAGACACAACCCGGCCGCCATATGTCTGACCAGATGCGAACAGAGCAGCGCGGTGGGGCGGGCGCGGGAGAGCGAAGGGGCGTCGGAGGGGGGCGGCGTCCACAGCCAGCCCTGACTTATGGAGGAACACGATCACAAAGCAATCCGGGCCCACAAACATATGCGCCCACAAGGCAGCTTGGCAATATCTGCCAGGTGATTTACATTAAGTCCTCATTGTATGGCAATGCTGTTAGAGAGCTTCCTATTGGAATTCTAATTAAAACCGTTAATCACACGGTCCTGGTGGGTCAGTACAACAAGTAAAAGGAAACAATGCAGTCGAGTTATTCACTCGCGGTTGGCATATAGATGCCTAAGGCTTCCTATCCTACCGCTTCACAAGAGATCTAGCAGTAACATATTAACTTATAATGGTCTATGTCCTGTTTTAAGTCCCATTTGTTGAAATACTTCCATGTTAAAAAAGTTTAACTGAATTCCAAAACATACAGGGAAGCAATTTTTTTGTCAATGGCCTATCTCACCATCACCCTTTACCCTGTCCAATGATTTCAAACTGCAGTGTTCTCTGGAAACTTGGAAAGTGGAAAATAATTTGTCAGAACTGCATGCAAGGACTCAACATGCATAATCTGTTTTCCTCATCAGTAAAGCACACAGCTTCTAGGAAACATACCATTCATGTACAGAATTGTTCAAATAAATGCTGCATCATTACAAGGTATATTCATAGTAGACTGTTACAATATTGCTGCACCTCCAACTGCTTGGATTAATCACCTTGGCCAAAATTATTTTATTTTTTTTCCTACATCAAATAAATATATTTATTCTCAAATAGTATCTATTCTCAAATAAAACATATCCATACTTCCAATAAAGGCTAACCCTGAAGCCCTCGTGAACTCATTAGCATCAAAGAAATGGGTTTGGCTTATCTCATGTTATTTTTTGCAGTCATTCAAGCAAAGCAGGTCAGAAAACTTTTCCAAAAGTGGAGGGAAAAAAGGAAATAAATGAATGTTGGTCCAAAGACAGGCGCCGCATCCCATAACCCAATTAAATGACAAATTAGCACAATTAGCGCTTAAGCGAGAAGGTGCCCTACCTAGCGCCGTGCGGCTCGGGCATCCCACGCCACGTAGCGTGCTCGCTGTCTGTTGGGGTATCCCCCACAGCGGGGGAGCGCACTGATGGATGGGGTGTGCAGTGGCCTTGTGTGAGCCTCGAACCTCAGGGCCAATTTTACCGTGACCCTCCGAGCGCCGCCTGCCCCTCAATTAAACCGAGGGGCTTTGTAGTGTACGCTTCCCCGCGGCACAGTCCTCCGCGGCTCCACTGGGCTCTCAAATAAAAAGGACGAGAGAAAAGTCAAGCAGCTCCCTTTGCTTTTGTCTAGTTATGGGGCTTCGGCTCTTCTGTGTGACTGCCGGTGCTGGCGTATCTTTATACAGACTATAAATTATTGCTGCACAGTCACTTTAAAGAACAAAAAAAATTGTGAGGTCACTCGAGTGTCAGACAATGACCAGGGAAATGTGCTATTTTCAGCATGACTAATAGTTGTAAACGTTTGGAAAAAAACTAATTAGTCTGATACATTGAAAATATTTAACCTGAAAATGACCAGAGGATCAGTTTCCAGATACATCAGGGAAACTATTAATTTGCTCAAAAATGACATAATGCATCATAACCTTTACACAATACATGACAGCTGCAGACAAGGCAAGTGGAAAAAGTATTAACATAATGAAGTCAAAGTGCTTGTACACCTGACTTTCCATCCCTGGTGTGGGCCAGAAGTCTTTCTGTACAATTAAGAGCAAACCTGGACATTTTACTAGCTTCACTTTCTGGCCTGTTGTGTTTGGCAGGCCGCTCTTATTGGCATGCAGGGAAATGCGTTTGTTTTTGAGTGGGCTTGCTTCTTTGGATCAAACTAATACAGGGCCCAAGGTGTAGGGTGCAGACCACATTGTTTCTGCAAGAAAGAATAGAAGTCTTGAGGTCCACAGAGGAATAGGGAGAAATGTCTTTGAAAAACAAATTGTTTTATCACTGCCTGCTGTGCGGACCCCATTAAAACAAAGGGGGGGGGGGGAATCAAACAGCAGGCAGTCAATCTGCATACTGCCACCAACTCCTTTGATCTGGTTAGCAGGCAGCTTGGCAAGAAACATGAATTAAGAATTTTTTCATGTTATGCTTCTTTGAAAAAGCAACAAACTGTAAATATTGATATGTAGTCTTTGCTTAATTATCTGCATTCCTTAATTTAATTAAACTGCATGCATGCACAATCATTTCCCACAAAAGAATCAGCGCAGATTGAAACTTAATCCAGATTTGATTCTTTTTTTTTCTTTTTTTATTATTGGATATTGAATTAGCATTGTCTGCTAAACCTGTATTATCTGTGTGGTGTGTGGTGTGCTGTGTGTGTGTGTTTTCTGAATTTCCCACATGGGAACATTGGCATTTGGGCTTTTGTCACTTGCGCCAACCCATATCCCCACTCCCTATAATCCCGCTCCTCCAAAGAACAATAATTATCAAGTCATATTTCATGATAATATCAAACAGCTGAAGCTTACAACTTAAAACAGATGTGTTCGGCCGGCTTATCTTCACCAGTTTCATCACAGCTCCCAAATGAATTACACAACAGGCTACGGGGCCCTCGGCCTCTGATGACATAACATCTTTACACGTCGCACAGAGTCAAGGAGGCACGGCGTTATTTATGACGGTCGCATCATTAAAGCTCGCTTGTGATTAACCGCTAACCAGGCCCTCTTCCTACGGGCCCCTTTCCACACCTGCACTCTGGCCGCAATACATGGCGACGACAATTATCCGCTTGCAAATCTCTCTCGGTTTGATATTGATAACCAGTAACCCGCCTGCAATAAAATGTAAATCCAGTGCAAAAAGAGATAAAGTGTAGAGAGAGAAAGAGAGAAAGATCAAACACTGAATCGTTTAGTGCGTGTGGGAGGAAAGAAACCGTCTCCGCTTTGAACTATAGGCCAATGTGATCAGCTCTGGATACTATTCATTTGTCTACCGTAATTGCCAGCAAGACAAGCTTCACATCACCTACAGACACAACTAATGAGCAAATTCTGCTTTTCCATCTAACTAACAAATTATAGTTAATGGTCATGGGGCAGAGGATTGGCTCTGATTGGTGTGAAGGAAACACATTCTCTGCCAGCATTTAGATTCAGTAGTTCAGTCCTCGGAGGATTCTCCTCTGTTTGGGGAATTTGTTGTAGATATTGAGTTTAGTCGTTTGCAGACCTCACACGAGGCCGCGATTCGAAGGAAGAAATTTAATTATAGAGCTCCTTTTGCTAATTGCAATGATTTAGAAATTGGTTCAAGGGTAGGTTGAAGACCCCAAATTACTGATTTTTTCCAAGTTAGTTTGTTAGTTTCAAATAATTGCACTTCACTTAAAAACTACAATTATAAAATGCATTCCAGTGGTGTGGACCATTTCCCCCCCTTATTTTTTACTTAAAAACAAATAAAACAACTTGAGTAATTTGGCCATTTTCACAGCATCTGGCAATGTTTTATTATTGAAAATGCTTCCGGTCATAAAAGGTTAAATAAAGAGTGTTTTGCTCAATATGTGCCAGCAGACCAACGATTTAAAAAAAAAATATATAAAAAATAAAAAACATTACCAGAAGTTTGCGGGAAAAACATAGAGGAAAAACCTGAAATGACATTGTATTGTAGGCAAATAGAGTTTATTAATGGGTCTTTCCTAGTCTCCATATGGCCACACGTCCTCCACATTCTCAAAAGCAATAAATCAAAATCCAGAGGTCCAAATGCATGCGCAGTTCAAACACAGCTGTCGCCAGGAGTGGAAATACACCTGGGCTTGCAGACTATATATTCCATTCTCCTTCACCGCTGTGTTAGGCCCTTCAAAGGCCACATTGTTTGAAACCGGTTCAAAGTTTCAGACAAAGGAACGCCCAAGGATAGGTCTTCAGAGACCAGGAAGTCAAGATGAGTAACATTTTTTTAAAGCTTGCCTGTGTGTGCGTATTCCAGGACGGTGGCTGAAGTAGGAGAATATTTATCATACCGAATCATATCGTCAAAACACCACCTGCTTTTAGATGTTCTTGACTATGGCTCACAGTGTGAGAGACGGACCCACCTCAGCTGGGTCTCCAGGCACCTAACAGGAGTATATTATGGGCAAATAATGAGACCGTTTGCCGGTCGGCAGTTTTCAGAGCCAGCAAATCTTCTTGCTTCAGAGCGGTAACCTTTAATCCGGGAAGACCATGTTCGAATTGCCTCAGCAGGACCCCTCAGACAACAGCACAAAAAGCTCTCATTGGATTGTCCTCAGTTCGGTTTCAGCATGCTGGCATTATCTACTCAATGCTCTAATGATGGCCTGCTAGGAGAGAGAAGCTACTAAAGGTATTGCTGGACAAACTAAGAATAGCATTGGAGCACAAGGTTTTTCGGGCGTTACAGTGCCCTGTAACATGCAATTTACGTGCCTCCTCCATTTCCATGTTCATTAGTGTCATTTTAATTCTCTGTATTGTGGAACATGGCCGAAGGCTGATTACAGGGGCTCTCTCATAGGCTGATTTGTGCCAGCCACACAAGGGATCAACTGATTGCAATTCTGTCCAATTGTACATTACTCTTCAGTTCTCCAGTAGCGGAACTACTGATTCCACACTGGGTAAGGATCAGATTTTAAAAAAGAATAATACGGATTTAGAAGAGTTATTCTGCCTAGCCAAATAAATCTAGTAGCTACACAGATGTGGTCATGTCAGGCTCAATAATACCATGATGTATCTAACATTAGACTACCAGTTAGACAGTTTAGTCATGATAAATAATCTTCGAACCAACAAAGAGGTTATTGTGGATAATAAGCTTGGAGATAAAAATCACTTCAACATCAATTTTAAACTCACAGATTCAGTCTTTATAAAATTCAGCCTCAGATTTCTATAACATTAGCTAGCTAGGTGACGTATAATTTATTAATATGTTTTTATTTATTTATTTATTTGCTAACGATGCCCCATCCTTTGATGTGGCATGCTTGTAAGCCAGCAGAGGCCAAAAAAATAAACTTTCAGTAAAAATGGTATTCGGAACTAGATCCACAAGTCATGTAAAGACAATTATGTAATTGCAATCGTATCATCATGAAATCTCAAGTTATTTTATCACTCCAGTCCAGGATAGGCACTGCCTACCTTGCTTACCCAGAACGCACATCACTGCCGTGTTCTCTTGCGTGATTACACAAATATCCTGAATGTATGAGGTCTCAACTGAAACTTCAGATCAAGTCACGCTGTCACAAAGAGCAAGGAACTACCTGTGTACTTTGGAGAAGTTTATAAAAACAAAACTTTGACCCTTCCTAGGAGCACCCTTAATCCATTGACAGTTGCAGAGCTCGTTGGCTGAAATGGGCGAAACTGTCCAGAGATCAATGTTTAGCATTGCACAAATTTGATTTCGTTGGGAGAGTGGCTAGATGCAAGCCACTTCTGAGAAAGGCCAACATTAAGTCATACCTGGAGTTTTCAGGTAGCAAAGTGGCGGACCCTGAGACCTTCTGTAAGAAGTTTCTGTGGTCTGATGAAACTAAATTTGAGCTATTTTGCCTGAAAGCACAATATTTGCTCTAAACCTAACACAATCATCCAATCACCCAGGTAATACCATTCTTACTGTTGAGCTTGGTGGTGGCGGCATCATATGGGTTTGCTTTTCAACAACAGGGACTGGGAAGATTGTTGCCATCAAGGGCAAGATGGATGGAGCCAAATACATACAAATCCTTGGGGAGAACCTGTTTCAGTCTGAAAGAGATCTGCATTTAGGGCAGAGTGTCATGTTCCAACAGGACAATGACCCAAAGCACATGGGGAAATGCAAATGAACGGCTTAAAAGCAAGGTGGTCCGTATTGTAAAAGGTTCAGCCAAAACCTAGACTTAAATCCCATCTAAAATCTGCGGCTTCACCTGAAAGTAACAGAATGAAATGTGAAAAAGTTCAAGGGGGTGAATACTTCCTAGATGCACTGTAGCCTATGTCAAATCAAAATTAAATCCAGACAAATAGTATCATTACATCTAATAGTTTTAGTACACAAAGACTTGCATGCACAGAATACGTGAATACGAGCGTATGGGAGCTACGCCTATTTTAGCTCCACGTGCAATGATACCACTCACAAGCCTTTATTCCTTGAATGTTAATTTGATGTACTTGACTGCTTTACAGTGAGGCTGAGCAGTCTCATGGCCAGCACCAATATGAAGAACACTTCCTTTCCACAAATTGCGTCTGTTTTTGTTGGTTTGCGGTGCACACTGGGTCTTATCTGTCCTAGTTAGACGCATCCCTCCAAGCGTTCGCTGATTTCAATAGGCTGTCATTAACCTTTCAGTTTTGCCAAGCTGATGATAATCATGGCCTTCAATTTCAGCGCTTATTAAAGCATTAAAACAACAACTGCTTTGGCTTTTTACTGCGTCCTTCTCTGGAGAGGGAGGGCGAACACGCCGGCACAATAATTAAATCTTTGCAAAGCAGGAAATTATTTCACACCCTTCTGTCGCAGCCAGTTAGCAGACACCTTGTTCAAAAAAAAAAAAAGAAAGAAAATGTGTGTGGGGGAGGGTGTGCAAAGTGCACACCTGGCAGAGAGCGCGTGATTAAAGTGTGTAATTTTTCGACACCACCTCAGGCCAAATGGACCGGCTTTCATGGGCCAAGATCAGCACATCAAAGTGACTCAGGCGGAATCCTCCAGGCAAATTTGTTCAAAGCCTCGCTCATTCCTTTCAGATCTATTTTACGCTCATTGTCCGCGTTCGTTACATTTCTGGGCAAAGCCGGCGCGATTCACACACGGAAGGACGCTAATAGGTGTATCACTTTAAGGAGAGAGCCGAGTTAAAGCAGAAAGAGAGGAAGCATACTGATGACTTGTCCATCTGTGCCTTTGGTGTGGCCCATTGAAAGGTGTCTTTTTTCCCTCTCAAAGAACGCATCAAGAAATCCATTGTTTCCAGGGTAGACAGGAACCCATGGCCTCGTGCAACACAAAAAAAAAGTACAGGGCAAATGTCACATTCAATTGCAATAAAATAATCCATGATTTTAATGAAAGATCTAAATCCCATAAATTCACAAACGCATAACCTATGGGGGAAATGATTTCAATCAAATATGCAGCACCTTGTATTCGGATAATTTTCTTTGCTACTTTGAAGCTCTTCCTTTCACTGCTATATTGCCTCAGTCCAAGGATGGCAAGATAAAGGGTTATTATGTTAGATTATACATATACTGCTTTCAGCCACACTAAGACCTAAAGCCCTCAGATCTAATAACAGTTATTCATCTCGTTTATGAACACCAAACCTTATGGAGGACGTCAGAATTTTTGTTTAATAATTTGAGTTGTGATGATTTTTGGTTTTTCTTCCACTAAGCTCTGATAAAATTTGTGAATAAGTAAACGCTCGTCATTTGCATTTAAGCATCACGGGGTTCCTCAGAAGAAAGATGCATCTCAACGGTGGTGCACGCTCTTGGGTTCATGTTTTAATCCTTTTGGTGGATTTAAATTAAAACACCACGCTCCCCCAGTGATCAATTAGACGTGAGCAGATGAGCAACTCCAGTTAGTGGCAATCTGATACAGCCTTGTAAACTGGCCCCGTTTTTTGAACATCATCTCCCCACCCAACACCTTTCCTCTACCCCTCCCTCCTCTCCTCCTCCCTCCTCTCTTCCTCCCTCCTCTCCTCTTTCAGTCCCTTCAGCCCTTTTCCCCCAGCTGCAGGGCTCATAACCTGGTACCACAAGATGAAAATCAACAGCACTGTATTCGGCACGTTCTAATTTCCCTTTACACTAGGATAGTAACTGCCCCATCTCAGTATATCAAATTTCCAATACAAATCTCAAAGCATTAAGAGTGCTCTTTAAAATGCAGGGACAGTTGACTTTAACTGTTGATCTGGCCAGCCACGTACTTAGTTATAGGAGAGTTTTTTTTAAAATCTGGCCCTTGAGGCAGGTGGTACTGCTGGTTAGATTTTCTGCCCGATAATAAATTGATCAATTAATGTCACTGATTGGTCAGAGATTCCAGTCGCCTGGTGTCAAAGGTCTAATTCAGTCCCTGATAAGCTGGGAAGAATGAAAATCAGATGTACTATTCGCCTCGGGGGCCAGAGTGGAGTCTCCATTCGGTGCCCTGAATGTTGATTTGTTCCTGCTTAGCACCATGTTGGAGAGTTGATCCAACATGGGTTCCAGCTTTACCGAGGGATCGGCATTGCCACTCCCTACTGAAAAAAACAGCTTGAGCTGGTAGCTGGTCACCAGCATGACCAGCTCAAGCTATGTTTTGAAACAGCTGGTAGCTGGTAGCTGGTTGACCAGCTCAGACCAGCTCCCAGCTCGACATGGTTTGACCAGCTACCAGCTCAGACAACCTACCAGCCACTAGCTGGTTGACCAGTTCAGATTTGCTTCCAGCTTGGGATGGTCTGACCAGCTACCATTTCAAACCAGCTAACAACATTAACTGGATTACCAGCTAAGACCAGCTAGATGGTTAAAGCTGGTCAAACTAGGAACCTTCGTAAAGGAGCTCCCATTTAGGTCTAGACTATCTTTAAGACAACAATAAAAACCAACAAAATGTATGAAATGAAAGGTTTTATTCACAACTGTTTCATTTACATTCATGTTAAAGTTATGGCCTGACATCATACAAAATTATGCTTCCCTGAGCCATAAAAACAGCATAAGAAATGTCAATGAAGTGAGTGACATAACATAAATGTAATGTTAACTACCACAAAATATTTATTAAAAAATCACACCCAGGTGGTGAAGTAAGCGGTGCAGGTTTTGAGCAATCATATAAAAAAATGCAATAGAAAATGTGTGTGTTGTTTACATGTACAAAAACAATGGCCTCTGGTTTGGTGATATTTTTACATTATGCTTCTTATTAATTAGTATACTTACAGACATGGCATTTAACAAACATGTAAAAGAGAGATATAGATAAAAGGACAGCAATTGGTATTTCAGAAGAAACAGGAAATATGACAGTTAGTACTCTGATAACAAACAGGAAAGATTACATTACTTGAACAATAACAATGGAATTCCAAACTCAACAAGAGGGTGCATAGATTGTTGGGCTGTTCCATAACTGACTGGGTCCAGCAGAACACTGGTGGTAGATTTTTGTATTGATTTTGCTTCGGGGGGTTGCTACGGCGACTCACCTTGCTAACAGGTGGAATGTTCAAAACTCCACTCTAGCGGCAGTTGGTAATTTCAATTTCGAACCCATTTTCTAACTTGTGACGACGACTACAGTTTTTAAGGTACACAGACATAATATGTATCAAAATGTTCAAGTGGTTCCCAGAATTCCTACGGTGTAAATATCTAAGCTGTGAAATTTTTAGTTTGTAAAATATTCAGTGTTGTTTGAAAACCATGCTCCCCATTCACACAAATGGTGGAATGTTCAAAACTCCACTCTAGCAGCAGCTGGTAATTTCAATTTCAAACCCATTTTCTAACTTGTGACCACGACTACAGTTTTTAAGCTACACAAGACATATTATATACAGATGTGCATCTGTTCCCAGGATTCCTACAGTGTGAATATCTAAGCTGTGACATGTATATTTTTTGAGATAGAGCTGTCTGAAGCTGGGCGTGCTTTTCTCAAGCTACTATTGTATTCCCGGGCATGTGGCGCCTAGGCGACTCCTGATTGGTTTAAATCTCATGCTACGAACGGACGGACGGACACACGTCACGTATAGAAGCGGCTGCACCACTTAAAAATAATTACATTGAGTCGAGTCTTGCTTGAACAAATCAAAGAATCAACTACTTACAGAAATACAGTGAGCACCATAATTCATTGGACAGTGACACGTTTTTGTTATTTTGGTTCTGTACAGTAGCACTTTGAGTTTGAAAGGATACAATGACAATGAGGTTGAAGTGCAGACTGTCAGCTTTAATTTGAGGGTATTTTCATCCATATCAGATGAACCGTTTAGAAATTATAGAACCTTTTGTACATAGTCCTCCACATTTGTGGGCATCAAAAAATATTGGACAGTTTAACATAATCGAGAATAAAGTAATCATTTTTAATATTTGGTCGCATATCCTTTGCATGCCATGACTTCCTGATGCCTGTGACCCAACAATATCAAAAGACTCTTGATATCTTATTTTCTGGTACTTCTACAAACAAAACTATAACCTCTCTGCATTTGAATGGATCTCTATGGGATTTGGGGGTGGGTCTAGATTTAGCTGTAAATTATACTGCAACAGTATGGAACACATGGTTGGCTAAATGGCACTAAGTCATCAAGGGTCTGACATATCAAACAAGCCTTAAACCATCACTCTACTGCCAGATATTCAGTAGATGTGGATGGATAACTTGAATGGTTTCTTCTCCTGACTTATTTTTCCAGAGTTCAATAGGAAAATTTGTCAGGAGAAACAACCCTAAAAGTGATCCATCCATATCTACTGCATATCTGTAAGCAGAGTGATGGTTTGAGGCTTGTTTGATACCTCAGACCCTTGATGACTTACAGCCATTTTACCAATCATGCATTCCATACTGTTCCAGCATAATTTACAGCTAAATATAGTCCCACCCCCCAACTCCCATAGAGATCCATTCAAATGCAGAGACGTTATAGTATCTCTTCTAAGAGTACCAGAAAATAAGATATCAAGAGTCTTTTGATATTGTTGGGTCACAGACATCAGGAAGTCATCGCATGCAAAGGATATGTGACCCAATATTAAAAATGATTACTTTATTGTACATGATGTTAAACTGTCCAAAATGTTTTGACGCCTGAAAATTGGGGGTGGGGGGCTATGTACAAAAGGTTCTATAATCTCTAAACGGTTAATCCGATATGGATGAAAATACCCTCAAATTAAAGCTGACAGTCTGCACTTCAACCTCATTGTCATTATATCCTTTTAAACTAGAGTGCTAGAGTACAGAACCAAAATAACAAACAATGTGTCACTGTCCAATGAATTATGATGCTCACTGTATGTAAACCACCCTGTGCACTGCTGTGCTCCACCTGGGAGCTAGCAGGGGCAAGAATCATAAACTATGTACGACAAATAATCCTGCACACACCTGGATTATAACTTCACATATTTCAAGGTTTACAAAAGAGCAAACAACATGTTTCACTGCTTCGTCAGGTTCGCTCAATCAAAATGCAGGCAATGAAACGCATTGTTCACTCTTTTGTAAGTTGTGAAATAAAGTAGCCGAAGTCGAGTTAGAATCCTGGTGTGCATTGATTATTTGTTGTTTTACATAATCAAGTAGACTTCTTCATATTTTTATTAATGTCCATAATCTTTTCTGTCATGTATCTACCCATCTTTGAGTCTTGCCTTTTGTTCTGCGTCTTGGAGATGCTTGGACTCGAGCCAGTCCTTGAAACAGCCTTTAAAAGAAAAAAGAGGGAAAGAAGCAAATATCAAAATACAAAGGAATAGTTTTGTGTTTGTAGGTATGTATTTATAATGTTCGCTATTGGCCATTGTCATCTTATGTATTAATAGTATTAATTAAGAGTATTATTCAATAGTTTAATGAAGACTGATCAAACCATGTTTAAAATTTGACACTGGCAATTCAATGAACCATTTACACCTGCACATTTTGACCTACTGTACGCAGTACGCAGCTACTGTACGCAGTTACTGAGATACAACAAACGGCTCCGAAGTTAGTGGCCAAGTTGTAGTTCCACCATCTGCCTGATTCAGAAGAATCCATACAAAATATAGAGGGTTCCAGCACTTTGTGCTTGGACCCCTAAATGCACAATCAATCATCAATTATTGACCTTACAATGGCTCCAAAATCAATGCAACTATGGATACAAGAATTATGAATACTTTTTTAGCTTGTGTTCTGGAATGGACAATCACTGCAATTTACCTTTTACAGCCTTGATCTTGAGTGGTGAAATGGCAGGCTTTGGGACAGACTTTGTTGTAGGGCAGCACTTGCCCTACAGGCTTCTCCCAGCCAGTGCAGCAGAACCCCAGACTGACACTGCCAACTCTTTAACAAACAGGGAGTCCTTAGCGTTCTGCTTGATCCTGTTCCACTGTTCAGTCCTGATCCAAACCCCTTCACCAATATGGACCTAATTTTAAACAGAAACAGTGGTATTTTTAACTTCAAAATTACCATATAAATATGCAAGAGTTCACACTAAGGTCAGAAGGGAACTTGCCTAATTAAAGAAAATGATCTCCTTAATGAAAAGCTAATTGGGTAGGACTGTGGGGAAACTGACAGCCAGCACTCACTGGCTAGCAGCACTGTCAATCACAGGAGTGTGTGCGTATTTCCGGTACGACGCGGTGCATTGTTTTATCAGTCCGCCGGGAAACAAGTTGTGCTAACTAATCGGTAGCTAGCGAATGCTGAGAATCCATCAAGAACAATGAGTGTTTCGGACCAAGACTGAGAGCTTAACTCTGAATTGAAGAAAGTTTTTGAAGTTCACAACATTTCTTCTGTGTGATGGACTGTTTTACTGGAAAACTGTTTTACACTACATTACAAGACAAGTGAACAACAAGTGGCTGAGCTAATGAGGAGATACTGCCGCTGAGAATTTAGTCACCTTCTATTGTGTATCCACGTACCTTTTACTGACGAAGACTTCCCCAGAGTGTCATTCTCTGATTGTGAGGAAGTAGTGGAGTCCAAAGTGGGAGCTGAAAAAAGAATCCTTATAATTCACCTTGTAATTTTGGAATTTGTCTCATAGAAATTCAAAAACATAAGATAGTATAGAAGTAGAACGCATAATATCAAATTACACTTACATAAAGGGTTGAACATTTTCGAGGTGAGGCAGGCTTGGAGACTTAAGTTGAACGTTTTATACTGATCAACTTCCTTTTCCATTTCTTTTGCATATTTTTTTTTCAAGGTATCATTCTCTTCTATTACTTCAGTTAATCTTTTTTTGGGCACAACTTCATCATCACTTTCTGAATTGCTTATTTCTTCATCTCTCAAGACCCATTCCCTGGTTGGGCCGCTGTACTGTGCCTTCATTTGGTCCTTTCTCTCCTTGAGGATAGCAAGTAGATTTGCTTGTTTGCCTATGCTTGACTTCTGGCTTGACTAGAGAGAGGGAGAGAGAGAGAGAGAGACTTGTTTGATGCTCATCTAGTCTAGAGCATTAGACAGGCCTGAAGTTTAAGCCCTAGCCTATCTGGTACTTGTAATATTGAGACCATAGCACTGCCCATGCTGATAAATTGTTGCTAGTTTAGGCCTAAACCCTAGATAATCCAATAACAAAAGAAAAACATTTACTTTTTAAATCCACATGCCATAATTATTTTTACCTCTTCCCTAATCAAGACTAAGTTTGCCAATGGCAAAGCATCCCATCATAAACCTCTACTCTCCTGCATGGAGGGAAATATTATTATTATTCAGCAACAAAAATCATCTTTAGTCTACCACCTCATATCATGCCGTCACTCATTCAATAGTCATTATGGTCATTCAATAGCCATTATAGAAAACCCTACACCAGTTTAAAAATTGGGGCACAAACATCTCAATGTCAATATGCAGACAAGTGCTTCAAGTTATCTACATAACAATTTATATAATAAATACAAAGAAATCATAAACTCTGATTACCAGTTCCAATTTAACTAGATCTGGGGGGTATACTATGAAGCAGGATTACTTAGTTAGCTGGATAACTGCAGAGTAAAACCCGGAACCCTCCCAAATCTGGAACAGACTGAAGCAAAAAGAGCTGTTCCCGGTTTTACTCAGTGCAGTTATCCTGCTAACTAAGTAATCCTGCTTCGTAGTATACCCCCCTGTTCTCTTATCTAGATATCGGCATAGGTCTACTTGCTTGTCATAATGTTTTAATTGTGCTGTAAGTTAGTCTATGGATTCTGTGAGATACTCCCTTTTGTGGAACACTGTAGCAAATGAGTGTCTGCTCTGAATAAATAAAGGTCCGCTATTTTTTTAAGTACATGATTGTGACTAAAACAGGGCAAAATGATTGGTTCAGTTCACTGTTCACAACCAATTCACTGATTGGTTCAGTATTGCGCTAACGTTACATAAGAACAGCATTAATACCTCCAACCATTGCTGCGGTGTTATAATTACAATGCATTAATAGACGCTCTTATCCAGAGCGACATTAAAAAAAATGCTTTAAGCAATGTCAACAAGATGATACAGTTAGCCATAAGTTAGGTGTCACCGAGTAGTTATTGAATCTAACGTTACAACATAACATTAAGTGAGACTGTAGATAACTACAAAAGGGAATCGCTACGAATATGACATTAACCTGACGTTAGTGAATTAATCCGCGACACGTAAAAAAGGGATATCCAAACCATCTCCATTGTAACGTGGGGATTCCTGTTTAACACTAACGTTACTTACCATAACGTGATATGCCGATATAGCTAACGTTAGCCACACAATATTTAGAAAAACCCTTAGCTACCTTAGAAAGACATTTTATAGGTTTTAAGCAACGCACTTACACGATTCCCTTAGCTAGGTTAACATAAGGGGAAAACTGAATGCAGCTGGTACTGGTAACGTTAACGTTAGCTAACATTAACGTTATTTACATTGAATTTAACTTAACGTTAGCTAACGTTAAATTAAGTTACCCATCATAACCTTAATGTCAGCTGCAGATTGCTATTTAACGTAGGCCTACGTAATGTTAGGTTATCTGCTAAACACGAATGCTACTGAATGCGGATTAGCTATATTACTTGGTTATAAATTAACGTTGCCAACCTACCGTTTTCTCCTGTATTGCTCTTCTTTCTCTGTCGCTTGACATTTCTGGGTTGACAGCTTCTTCGTGGGGGACTGGATCAAGCACCTTTGGGACCCTGCCTAATCCTTTTGCTACCGGCCAAAAAATGATCTATCTCTTCGGTAGTCTCTGTAGATAGTTAACGTTACAGTGACGATAGTTAGTGTAAGTCAGACTGACACATGTTGATAACGTTAGCTAATTACGTTAGCGCATTACAAATCAAGTTAGGCTAACGTTAGCTCAAACTAACATTAGCGAGGATGCTAACGTTTCTTACCTCTCAGTATGAGTATTTGTCCTTTAAAAAAATCTTCAGTGTCTTCCCAGCGAATCCAATAAAGTCCGTGTGGCCTGAAGTCAACGGTGCTGCTCGGGTTAAAAGACTTAATGTAATTTCCATTGACAATGGCCTTCAGTCCATCATCAAAGAAGTTGACATATGCATACATATATTGTGTCACCAAGAAAAAAAAATGAAGAAGCAACCGTCATTTTGAATTTTGGCGGGACGGAGAAGTGGGCGGGACTTGCACCACGACGGAAAGTTCCAGCAACCTTTTTAAAGTCAGTTTGACGAACAGGGGAACAGGGCCGTGCGGTCATAGGCACCCCCACAAATCGCCATGCTCCTATTTTGTTTATTTAGGCTACTCAATTATTAACTTACTTTTTTTCATTCACTATTCACTGCGTAAAGCCGCAGCTGCAATGTGATTTGCTGTTAATGTGTTTTGACTTTTTTTGTGATTGGCCACATTGCCAGGGATGAACAAAAATCAAAGCACACATATGCCCATGCAGTTTTCATGAACCTTAAGAAGGCATCATAGATTTCATTAGGGAATAGTCCTGTGGTAGTAGACAAATCTGACCATGCTGGTTGACCAGCGCATACCCAACCAGCGTAAGGCCAGCCTGAACATGTTGGATGACTAACTCATTACCAGCTAGACCTGCTTGACCAGCTCATGCCCAGTTAGATCAGTTATGACCAGCTTGGCCATGTTATTTGACCAGCTCATTCCCAGCTGGGCCATGTTAATTGACCAGCTCATGCCCAGTTAGACCAGCTTAGCTATATTGGTTGACCATCTCATACCCAGCTAGGCCAGCTAATGACCAGCTTGGCCATGTTATTTGACCAGCTCATTCCCAGCTAGACCAGCTCATTCCCAGCTGGGCCATGTTGGTTGACCAGCTCATGCCCAGCTAGACCAGCTTATGACCAGCTTGGCCATGTTGGTTGACCAGCTCATACCCAGCTTGACCAGCTCATACCCAGCTTGACCAGCTCAATTTTTAAGCTGGTCATAGCTGGATTTTACAGCAGGGCTTTGTAAAACCTTTCATGTATCTTCAGTACAGCTGAAAGGTTCGTGCTAATTTTAGGTCTGGTAATGTTAGCAAATAATTATTTAAATTAAATCAAAGATATTATCTGCATGAACATCAGTAGCACCTGATCTGCAGGTGCAGAATATGAATAATTATGCCCAGGGGAACTCATATTCAAGTCTTGAAAAAACAGGGATTACAAAAGTAAATGGCCTGAGAACAAAGAATAATCCTAAAAGTGATTTGATTTCTTTTGATCTAGTGTTGTTGATCAGCGATTGAAAAGTATGAAAAGTAGAATTTGACCATAATATCTAAGCAGGGGGCTGTAGTCCAGTAATAAGCCATGATAATTTGACCTACAAATCAAGAACTTTCACATAGCCACAGTTAGAATATAAAGTGCCAGTCAAATAGAGCATGTGACCACATACACACACCTAGTTATCTTTTGCAGTTAAAAAAAGCTGATCACCAATAGAACCACCACAAAAGTTGCATTTATCATTGCACATGGTCCTCAAAAATAAACAAATAAATAAAATGTAGTTAAGTTTCTTAACACTGAATTTCCGAACTGGATATAGTATAATTAATTGGTTCCATAAGTTGCTTTCAGCACTTGAGTGCATTTGAAGTTTGTGTTTGGGACGTAGGAGCTCTTATGAGAGACGTTAAGAGGGAAGAGGCATTATGGCTTTGTATGATCAAGCCTATAGTTCCTTTGAAGTTCCTTAGCACGCAGCTGCAGTGGCCTGCACTTTAGGGATTACGTTTAGTACCACCCCGGTGAATTACTGCAGGAGAATGAAAGCACCGAGCACCCATCATATCCTGACACATCACTGAAGGATCCCCCCCCAAAGGTGTTCGTTGCCTTTCTGAACTCAAAAAACGAGTCTCCAGAGTGGAGACAAAGAAACATGTAAGGCTATCCGACTCTGTATGGTCTTCACAAAGTTTGCTAGAATTATTAAAACTAAGGGCTAAAAATAATATTGATTCAGTTTGTTTCATTTTGTTTGGTTTGATCTGAAAGTTTGCATACCCTGGCTTTGCATACCCAGTATGTAAGAGACGAAGGAGCAATGTCTCCTAACCACTCTATATATAATGAGCGATTAACATAATAGGGAGGGTTTCACGCCACCAGGATGTCACCATCTCCGATTCACCTCAAGCAAAAACCTCACCGGAGGAAGATAATAAAAGAAGAGAATGCCCTGGCCTGGTAATTCTTTTTAAAATGTCACGACCCATTTACCAACAAAACAAAATATTTATGAGCGCGTGACATTACCAGAAACACACCTATTAAAATTGACATGACGTGATGACATAATGGGACAATGTTACAAGACAATGACTGGCATCATAATGACAGTTAGAGCTCAACCTAAAACTTCATTCTTGGGCTGGGAGCCACACAAGTCCACAGTCATTATGAGTGCAGCACCACAGAAAGCAAAGGGGCGAGATTCAATCTGGTTTACTCTAGAATCAACCACGGTCGGACTCTTTTCATTTTGGAGCATGACTAATAATTTCTGGACAGGGCGGAGGGGTGTCTGATAGCGGGGGAAAATCAAATGTACAGTGGCTATAGGGTGCGTTGGTAATTGATGTTCTGCCATACGACCGAGCTCAAACTCATGACAAACTCGCCGTTAACTCGAGATTCTCTGTGCTCGGGGGAATGTACATGCCCCGGGATGTTAACGCCCGTCCACGTCCTCAGCAGGCTGGGGTTGACTCGCATCCGTGCAGCCCGTAAAGCCAGTTTCTAGAAGGTTCGCCAATTAATCAAGAAGATAAGCAATTTCCCAACACCCGGAAATGTGAAGATGGGTGTTATCCTATGTGCTGAAGACTTTAAATTTGCTGCTTATTTATACATTTGTCCCTTTCCAATTTTTTCAATTTTATTTTATTTTATTTTTTTTACTTTAATTAGTATGTTGTACTTTGTACTCAAGGCAGCACAGGGCAATCCGATTGAAGATGCCTCAGGTTAAAATGGATCTCCCTGAGTGCACAAATTGGATTTTGAAGCATCTAGACATAGGTGGAGGAATCCTGGTACAAACTGTCACGTCTCATGTTGTGTACTGCCACTAATTAGAGCCCATTATAATGCAGCATCCATTTCCCAGCTCACATAGCCATTCTAACAGTGAAGCAATAACACTAAGTTTTGATCTCAAGAGGCTAAAACTAAGTCTGTTTTATCCTTTGTGCCACCTTCCTGCTAACACATTTTAATCGATTTAAAAAAATAAGACTCTAATTCGAAAATGTAACTCTTGCAGTAATCACAGATGCCCTAGAGTAGGGGTGTCAAATTCCAGTCCTGGAAGGCCACAGTGTCCACGGGTATTTGTGGTTGCCATTCAGTCAGCAGCCAATTAAGGCCTTGAAAACAAGACATGTGGACTCTTTAGCCAATCAATGAGTTAAATTAATGGCTCGTGCTGAAACACATTGAAAACCAGCAGACATTGCGGCCCTCCAGGACTGGAGTTTCACATCCCTGCCCTAGAGTGAAGATAGTAAACCACCATTGCTCATTACGAAGCGGCTCGCTCAGAAAAGATAAAAACGGGACATTGGCGTCTAAACCCCAGTTACAAGAACTGAAGCAGAAGGAACTACAACAAGACTGAAGGACGGACACATTTATGATAAATAACTCATTTGACGGGTATCAAGAGGCGTGTCTTTGTGTTTCCATCTCAAACAGTAAATGTGTTTAGATTATCCCACTGAGAGCTGTTTACAAAACACCAAAAAGCTCCATTTAGTTCCCCCAACAAGGTGGAATAAGTGACTGGTCTTGACGGATTGAGGCACCTGTCCTATTGGCCGCTCCAACTGTGCCCACCAGTGCAGGTTTATGTTGGTTAATGGGCAGCAGTTGGGACATGCTCCACCAGCAGAGAGAACAAGGCTACTCGGACAAAATACATGCGGTTCTACCACCCACATCCCACATCGCTGTCAGAGCTGTGTCAACGTGAAAGTTTAGAGTAGCCACTGGGGGCTTTCTTTCCAGGTATGATGGAGTTTGCGCTATATCTGGCTGCCGCATCGCATATACACATCTTACCTCTACACCTGCCTTTAAGTTGACCTTGAGAAAGGGCGATGCGAATGTTGATTAAATAGCAGTGCAATAAATGTAGATGCTGGACCCTTGTGTAGTGAACTGCAGAGAATTGTATTCTCTGGATGTCACTGATCTTAGCTAAATCAATAATGATAATATTCAATAGACTGTGGAACAGGCAGGAAATTACTCAATATATGCTAGTGCTTCGGTGTACAGTGTAGTTCTTCAGAGAGACAGCATTGATCCTGATGATACAATCATGGATTCAGTGAACCAGTAATTCAAGTTTTACTTTGTGCAGCTCCATTCACAATGAGTCACAACTCTAGGAGAAGCATCTACAGACTGCAACCCAACAGGTGATGTAAACGGTGCTAGGCTAATTTCAAAAAACTTATTCTGGGGAAAACATTCAGAGAAGAGTGGAAAAACAAACACACAAAGAATAAATGATACAAAATACAAAGTCTATGGTCACTATTTTAATCTAATTTGAATTGCAAATTGAAATGAAAATTAGAGTCCTCTGCAGTGATGCCCAGAACAAGTAGGGGACACATTTATTCACACATTTTTTTGGATCCTCTCCATACCAACAATACAGGCCACTTATATATTATTCAAATTCAAAGCCACCCCCTCCAGTGCCACTGCTTGGAGGAGTTTGCCACCATTGTACAAAGTAGCTGATTAATATTTCATCTTTTGCAAATACCTTTTTCTTTTTAATACACAGAAAACATAGTTGTTTTAACATCAGTTGCTCTTGGGATTTCAACAGGGGAAAAAAGAAAAAAAAGTATACTGTCAAAACTATCAAGTATTATTCTATGTAATGCAAGCCAAAAGGTACGAGGCTTGTAACTTGCAAGTCTTTTTTATTATTATTTGTATTCACAGAGTAGCCTCTAGCACACTCCTTCTGCTGTCTGCTCAGCCTTAGTGTGTTTTTGAAATCACAAACGGCCTAATTAGTTTTGGCACTCAAACTAGTTTGGAGGGGATGGGGGGGGGAACAAAACCGTAAATTAAGGACCTTAAAAATTCCTTTGCCTTTTAAAGGCACCAATTAGTAGGAGTATCCAAATCTGCCTCAGTGTTTCAGAGGAGAAAACAATGATTTACTAAAATTATTTGCAACAATATTTTAATGCTTCTGCTGTAGGTCCAAGTCTAATGTGCAAGTGCATATTAAGCTTTATGCATACATTTATCCCTCTCATCCTTTGTGTATAGCTCTTCAGCATAATTGTCCTCCCGTCAGAATTCTGTTACAAAGAAATATTACTGTCTGTCGGAATTTGACTTGGGAAATGTAACAGATGATGTATTGGCTAAGTAGATTATTCAGCTAATTAATCAGTCATTTTAAAAGTGTTACATTCAGAAGGTTACAGCAGGGATGCACGTCCATAGGACAGGTTGAGGACGAGTCAGGACACAGTCAAAGGGATAAACAAGGCCCATTGTCAAATGAAAGCCCCAAAACTGGCAAATTGTTCAACAGTTAAAGTTTAACAAAACAATGGCAGTGTTTCTGTTAAAGTGCAGGACTCCTAAAGAGCCCTGCACTACAACTCAGCCCGACACGAGTTTTCAACACATTGTGACACATCCTGTTTATCCACTAACCTCACATCACTTGCAACCAAGAGCAAGTAATTACCAAACATCTGCAACAGTTTACCTGAGTAATGCTCCCAATTACTTAGTGTCCGCAAGCCAAAGAAATTAAAACCAGATGCCATTATTTGTTCACAGCTCATGTTTCAATAAAAAAACTGCCGACTTTGCACTTGAATATTACTGCTGATGTTATTACCCGACGACGCTGAAAATAAGGTAAGCAAATCTTTTCTTCGGACCAAAAAATGATTAAAGTTAAATTGAATAACTTCAGGCACTCTGGGATACTCAAGTCATACTTCAGAGGATCAGTATGTATGGCCTGTTCTTGTTATTAAGTGCTTTCTCGACAGGCATTTGGAGTTTTCGGCGAAGGTTTAGGGCGCGGAAAGAAGACGCCTGTGTGGCCAGGAGCCCGGACAGAGAGAAGGGAGGAGGTGTTGAGGGAGCAAATAGAGAGCGGAGAAAGGGTAGGCCTGAACCCAGGTGAGGGGAAGTAAGCGTTACTCCCATTACTTCCCTTTTTCCAGTCCGCCGGCTGTGAGCGGAGGAGACGTTCCTCACAGGGAGGTTTGATTAAAACCTTCTAATTAATGAATTAGACCCATCATCTTTACAAACTTGATGAAACTCGATGATCAGAAGGGTGGGCCCGGGCCGTGTCAGGCCCACAGGCAATAGTTAAAAGGTGATTTATCTCCTGTTCGGGAGCAGAGTAATCCTACAACGGCTCCTGTAATTTCAATCATGGCGGTTGGCGGAGAAACGAACATTGTGACTTACGCCCAGAATCGGCCGCTATCGGTCAAATGCGTGACCTGAATGCACTGGACAGATGGCCGCACGTGATGTACATTTTAGCTGCCACTTCTTGTACATTGAGTTAAAATATGGTGGAGGCGCAAGATTCGTTTCTACAAGCGGATTTCTGTACACCAGGGGCCACATGTAGAAAACTGAGTAAAAGAATGCGTAAAAGAATACTCAGGGAGAGGCGGAAATGTGCTTACGCAAAGTTTTACTTTTTCTCCCTCTGCCTTTCTATCACGGTGTCTATTCTCTTATTTTATGCATCTGAATTTATGCGTGTAAACTCGCTTACGCAGCACTCTGAGGGCATTTTTCTGCTCAGCGCTGTTTATACATGTGGCCCCTGGTGCTTTTGAAAAATGGCCTATATCCTATATAGTACACTACCTGAAATGTCTCCAGAACAGACAAAATCACAAAAACCCTTTCTCTACCATGTGGGATGTCCAGTTATATGCATGACAGCTGTAAACTCTGTTATATGACTGAATATTAAGTCCAGGAAACAGTTCCAAGAAGCATGACCAGTGTGAACCCAATTATTGTATATGAATGGGTTAATGTTTGGGATGTTCGATGGTAAAGAGCTAACAAGAATATTCTAACATTAGCCACCATTGGGCTAACGGTCCAACAAAACTAATTGAAGTGGGCCCTTAGTGTGGTTTACTCTTTGGAAAGCATTTGACTAATTGCTGGGTTATTCTAATGGAACAGTTTTTCAAAGGCTCTATTTTAGCTTAGCTCCCAATCTGTCCAAGCATCTGAAACACATTTAGAGCAATTTCATCACTTTCCATGTGAGCGCTGCATCACAGCAGCCAACTAAAATCTGGCGGTGGTACATTCAAAACATAACATCTTCTCTAAAGCACAATTTGACTAAATGAATTGAGGACATTGTCAGCGATGGCCTTTGTTCATTATCACCAGTACGTACTCATATAACTTAAGAGAACAAACTGTTGTGTACCCATATATAGAAAAATGAAATCGGCTATTTGCTTTGCTTTTATTTCTCTGTGTGCGAGTAGAAATGTGGTGTATTTGTGTTGTATATACACACCTTGCTTGAGTATAATGACTAGTGGACTATAGTGATCCTTGAAGAATGGGAAATTAATTAGCTAATGTCATAACAAATATGTATTTATGGGTTTTCACCAAAATACATTTAATTCCAAATGTTAGTAGACAGTTAATAGATCTGTGTGACAACGATGCTACCGGCCCTTGAGTTTGAAATGGGATCGCAGCATAAACGGGAACTCCCAGCCAGGGATTGTGCCGTCGCATCGGAGGTCCGTCTCCTCTACTACGAAACCTGATCCACTTCATCCCCCCCGGTGCCCCAGGAGGTACCGTAAACCACGAAACCGTATTCCAGTAAAAGGACGTAAATGACTGTAGAAAGCACATATCCCGCATTATTGGGTGTTTTTTAAACTGGCAGTGGAAGGACAGCTACTGATCAGGACACCAGGATTGCCCACACAGGCAGTAAAATATTACGGCTACCTGATTGTTGCACCCCTGGCTTACATTGTTTTGGCACGTTGTGCCAAAGTTTAAAGGTCGTCCATGTGCAACAAAGTTTGATGTCAGAATAAGTACAGCTAGGCCTATGCACACTTGATTTATCCATCAAGCCTAGCATACTCAGATAGGGTTTCAAATCGCAAATCATTTTAGAGCGTGAATCCCAGCCAGCCAACTTCCCTGTGGATAAAAAAACAAAACAAAACGAATACAGAAAAGTACTCCGGATGCCAACATTGCTTTGCGCATTGAGTGTTCATACCTGTGTATGTGTGTGTGTGCACATATGTTTGGGGGGGCGGTTGGGTCATTGTTTGTGAGGACTCATACATGCCTGACCTCCAGGGGGTTTGCGTTCTATATGAGCTGTGTACATCAGTCACCCTTCTTCACACTCCGCACACACTCCACACACGCACACTCACGCACACACACACACACACACACACACACACACGCACTCACACACACTCCACACACGCACACTCCACACACACGCACACTCACACACACTCCACACTCACACACACTCCACACACACACTCCACACACGCACACTCCACACACACGCACACTCACACACACTCCACACATGCACACTCACACACACACACACACACACACACGCACTCACACACACTCCACACACACACTCCACACACGCACACTCACGCACACACTCACACACACTCCACACACACACTCCACACACACTCCCCACACACGCACACTCACACACACACACACACACACACAAGCACACTCACACACACACCGGTGGGAACATTTCCCTGCGTGCTCCTCGAGTGGGTTATGCTGCAGGGGTCACACGGGCGAGCCGAGACATGCTGTTTGAACAATCCATCTAGCAGGGAACATGATATCGGACTGTGGAGGCTAATCTCCAGCTGACAGCCTGACCCTAATTCATTTAAATAAATGCTGCTAGAGCGCTCTCGGGCACAGCGCTTTTAATTTACTGCATTATTTAAATACAAGGCAACGACAAACAGGCGTTTCAAACACTGATGTGCCAGCGCAGGGTGATTTGTCTCATTAGATTTTTACTTGTTTTTTTTTTTCTCCCTTCTCCTCTCGTCTCCTCTCACTCCTCCTTATCTTTATGGTTCCTGAAGATTAGAGGGGAAAAAAAGGTGTGCATTCCTGTGGCCCCCGCGTGTTTTAGCCCTTCTCCCAGGTTATAATAAAGCTCTTTTTAATTAGGCGCAAGTGTCATTCTGCTGGTGATGAATGGAGAAAGAGACAGAAACCGGGCTATAGACGAGGACTACAGCATGTGAAATCCGACAATTAAGCTGGCGTGCGGATACGGTGCCATGTGCTTCAAATCACGGTAAATCTGGGACGGGTTTCACCGTTGCGTTCTAATAATCGCATCGCCGTAACTTTTAATTCAATTTCCTTTTTACCTCGGCGTGCTCAGAGAGGGGAATCTTAAAAAGGTTCAAACACTGAGCGGCTGTGCTTTGAGCCAAAATGTCGTCACACCGTAACTAATGCACCTTTCCTTTTTTCCGGAGCCGTCTTTCGCAACGCCAGGTCAACTGGAGGGAGAACCCCAGGCAACCCATTAGCTTTACCTTGGAGCTGAACCCCTCACCATTAACACAAGCTGTCACTGGTTAAAAAAAAAACACATTCCATTGAGTAGTTTCATTAACTATTCTTTTCTGTGACAAGAGGTTATGGTCATGTTATTGATTTACGACTGTTTTGGATTACTGTCAGCTGACAACGAAAAGATGCTGAAAGGTAGAAAGGGGTGGTGACACATCACTTCTTCGCTTCAGAAAAACCTCTTTCGTTCAAATCTTTCAATGATCTCTTTCCGGAGGCCCGAAACAAACCCATCAAGAAAACCATGGCAACAAGCAAGAAGTAGTTCCTTTCAATAGACTCAAAAAATAAAACAGACAAAAAAAAAGTATTCAGAGAAAGAGAATCAAATATGGAGGGTCAGAAATCTTGGTTTTAGGACGGTTTTCTTTTTTCAGTAACACTTGGTTTATCTATGCCAGACAAACGGCCTTAGAGCAAGTCCACAGAGGCACTTTACCATCTCCATTAACTGAAAAAAAAGGGGATTTGTCAGGCATAAATGATGACAATAGCCTGTTCTCTGTAGGCCTGGGCCAGGGCAATTTCAAAATTTCAGTAATGTGATAACACCACTACGGCATCGGCATTGGGAGGACATTACGCATTGGGAAGGCCTAGCACCGGTCAGGTTGAGCTCAGCAGTTATCGCTGAAAACCCTTCGCCGCAGTGAAAGGCCTACTGTGATTAACAGAGACATCCCGGGTCAAGGTTACAATACTGTAGATGTGCTTGCGGTATACCCAGCACAGGCCAATGACTGTGTGATGGCTATAGCCCTTCAACAGGGAAAAGCAATAAAGAGCTGAATCATTTATAAGGCTCACTCTTCATATTATATTTTAAGGAAAAAATATATAGTGTTTTTTTCACAAGACAGGAGAGCTCTGACAGAGTGTATGATTACCTTAGCTGGGATCTGACCTATCATAGTTCAGCTGTACCCATAATATGAAGAGCAATGCATTTATGATGTATAAGATTCTCTAATTCACTCATTTTAACAGGTTGAAGATCCCCTTTTACAGTCTCAGAGATGCAATCAAGGATTAACCACTGCCCCCTACAATCCCCCTTTTATCTCCTTTTATCAGCTTGTAAAATAGACTATAAACATCTTATTTTCTTTACTACGTCATTATCGTCTTATACAGAGGGCCACATACGCAGCAGGCAGCTGCTCAAGCGAAAGATAAGAATTCATAACAAGGCGGGTTCGGATTGTCAGTCGCGCGTCGCCATTTGTTGAATGTGGCCTGATCATGCTTTCCAATTATAGCTCTGTACTTCTTTCTGCCAGCGTGCCATTACCCTGTCCCGGCTGAGCTGAAGGAAGCCATTTTGACTAAAGAGCTGCTTTTAGCGTAATTAAGTGCAACACGCCCTCCTACCGTCCGTCTCCCTGCTTTTCAGACCATTGTAGGCTTGGAATTACGAGGAGGCCGATTGTGTGCCCCGCCACTCACACGCGGGCCGGGAGAGACAATGTACATTTGTGCGCTCATAATGCGAAATGTCATCTAATTATTTAAAATGCCTCAGCCCTCCAAATGCTTTCAGCCAGCGCGTGATGGAATGCTGTTCTCAGCCCGCTGTCCCCGAGTCCCCTAAAAGTACGGATTATGTAACGGCGCCAATCAAACGCTGTCACTTTACCTTCCAGTCACATGTCTGAGTAGCACACCGACGTCCCTCTTGAATGCCCTGTGCGGTTAAAAGGCGGCCTTTTCACACAGTCGGTGAGTAATACAGGTGACAGGACGCATTCTCCAGGTATGCAGGTTGTGTTACAGGGAGCAGCAGTGCTGGGTGTCCTCCTCAACATTCGATTGAATTTATTGCAATCATGGCGGCTCCAAGAAAAAAAATGAAAAAGAACAAAAAACACATGCGTGTTCAGGCGCAGAAGTTAGTTTACTTCCGTAGTTTTGAACTGCACAAGTTGACAGGGGGTTACGAGCAGGCATTGCAAGTCACGCATTTTCCAGCAAGTTCATGCTGAAATGAGGTGCAGTATAAGAATACTATGAAGGTGCCAAAGTGAATTTCTCATCTGCAGTATGTAAATCCCCCTAATAACCCAAGGAACCACTTACGAAAAAAAGTCTCGTCTTTAGCCTTAATGAGCATGAGGCATTGATCTGAGATTAGCAGGTTTTGGTGCAAGCGGTGTTGCCCGAGGCCTCTCTCACTGCTTAATTCAGCATTCTTTATGCGGCCTTAATGAGGAGAAATGTGTTTGGAATACGTTGTTTTTTCCAAAAAGCTGCCTTCCAACACCTGGGCCAACAAAGAACAAGGGTCCGCGCAACGGCTCCTTTTGTTAAGGTGGAAATTTCGTTCCCAGGGTTGTGTCTGCGCGGAGCCGGGAGAACTAGCTCGATGGCTCGCTAATGTGTAAACACAGCCGCGGCAGGCCTTTCAGGCCCAGGTACAAGGGCGGTTGTTTATGGCGGCTCGTTCAATTCGTCCCCGCTTCCCATCAGGGTTCTGTATGTATAAACTGTCAACACTTCATAATACTCTGCCACAAAGGGGTATCCGTCAAACGCGCGCGTACAGCGGGGGGCCCGGGCCGGGCTGAGCAAAAAGATCAAGTGAATGTGAAAATCAACAGAACGTGCGGGCCTCCCCTGATTGCGAGTTTTCAGCCGAGCTTTGTGCGGCCGTGATTGTTTTTCGTACGGATGACAAATGCGGTTAATGCCCTCCCTTGCCGCTTTATGCAGGCACGCACGGTGAACCCTTTCATTCCCCCCCCCCCCCACCTCTTTCCGTTTTTTTACTGAATTTATGAGCGTCTCGCCATCACTTTGCTCGTCAGACTGCGCGGCCATCTTCTGTGTCCTTGAAAAACGGATACCCATCTATTTATTATACTGTTGTTACACATGTGGCTGGTGCCACTTGCCCAGTCCCGCAAGCTTAACTGAGATTGCCATTATCTGTGTTTATATTAACTGATAAGAGAGGAAGGAGATATCAGCGCAGAGGTGATGGGAGATTGAATAGCATTAAAAGGATGCCAGTCAGGGGAATAATGAATTAAGTGGGGCCGGCGTGAGAGATGTTTACATGGTCCTGCTGAGGACAGCTCCGCGTTGAAGGGTTTTAGAAACCGACGAATGATCGATGCGCGCAAAACCCCCGGCGCGGTCCACGGTGGGGCCGGCGCAAGACATTTCTGAATCCCGCCGTGCGGCCGGGCGTTCAGTTTCCCGCCGTGCTACTTTCTGTCCTGCGATCCGGATCTCCATCTGGAACCTTCTCTGTCTTACCCTTGTGTGAGTAAAGTGGGAGAAGGACAAAAAATAGATTAAATTAAAAATAGATAAATTGTGATGCAGACAGCAAAAAAAAAAAAAAACAATCAATAAAAATAGCTACCTGTAATAAAGAAGAAAATTTGCAGTAATGTACAGTGTAAAATATCACTGAATGTATAAAAAAGGTGTGTGCAATATCTAACTACTGGGAACATGAACCATTCAGTCAAAGGACTACCTGCAGTCCATCAGTGTTCAAGTTTCAAGGCTTCACATAACTGCAAGTAATACACCACGCCAGTTCAGCTTAATGAGCAATACAGGGCCTCACATGAAAGAGTTAATAAATTCCACGTAAAAGAAGAACCACAGCTGAAGGAGTGTGAGCCCTTCTTTTAACTTCAGTTTTATAAATAAGATGATGGGTTGACCAGGCAGAGCTGCTCGAGCCCAGAGGCTTATGGGGGATTGAGATACCTATTAGCTGTTGCCCTGAGGCTAATTGTGCACTACAAAGTGCACGGTGCTTGACTGGCAGTCTGCAGGGCTTCCATGTTATTCTCCACCCAATTTCCCATCGCTTTCTTACACAGAGCCTTTGCTAAACAAGCACAGAGGTCAATGGAGAGGCGACACAATCTTCCCAATCACACGCGTCCTTTGGCATCTCCTGCTCGCCGAGTTTCGACAAAGACCCGCTACCCAGCCCGCAACAGCTCCTTAGCAGCCTCCCAAGGCAGATCTGTCTGTTGGCGTTATTTGTTCCAACTGCCAGAACTCACAGGGCACGCCTGAAACACACCCTGCTTTTGACAATGAGAGCTCCGCGCTGACATACAGTAATCCCTTAATTGAATCCAGATATGCACTCTCCCAGTGGGGAATATGAAAGAATGGCCCCTCGGAGCGAGAGGCGATACCGAAAAGATGGGGGTTTAAAAAAGAAAAAAAAGAAAGAGAACGTCCTTATGTTTTGTAACGGAATCCGCTCTTAAGAGCTCACTTCAAGATTTGATGAGAGTGTGTGTCAATATCCCCTACCCGCAAGGACTTGAGCCAGTGAGCCTATTGTTCACATGGGGTAGGAGGGGGGAAAAACATCTCTTGGGTTCAGGGTACATGAATCAGTGGAAATCCAGCCAGTCTGTACTGGTTTACATGGAATTGCCAGGTAGTGAGCTAGTGTTAATATACAATATTTTATGCAATTGTACATTTACAACATTTATTGGTCACAACAGCTACAATGCCAGTGCACATCCATTGATGCTCAACCATTAGCAAACTTGTTTACACAAAATTAAAATGCTAATCATGCTATTGTTTGCTATATGTTTCACTGCATATTCATGAGACACCAACACAGTCCCAGCCCGACAAGGTATGTTGGAAAGGCTAAAAGCTAAAAACCATGTGAGAGAAATGTATTAGCCTAAGTAAAAGAGACTCCGGAATCATCATTTCTCAGTAGATTAATGCAGATAGAGTAGTCAATTCTATTATCTTGACAGCAGAAAATCCAAATGCCTCTTGCCCTTGAACAAGTTCATTTTCCAGATCAAATACATTTGAGTATTTCTTCAGGGCCAATTGACTGGACATGTTTTAATACCAAGTCTATATTAAACTCAAGGTTAGAAAGAATGGAATTTAAAATTGCATTGTAAGAGACCATCAAAATGATTTTGTAGTAAACGTGGAGAAAAGGGTACAGCAGGGAAAAAAAACAAGTATTTTCATGCAATGGCTAAGTAATTTTGGTATAATATTCATGCTGTCTGTGCCCAATAATGATTGGATGTATTCAGGGTAATTCAGGCCTGAAAACTGAAAATGTAAGTTATCCAGAATCTAACATTCTTTTGTCTTATGTTCCTTTATGTTAATTAAACGTTTACATTATTCTGTCGAGATTTCCAATCCATTAGAAACATACAAATCTTTTTGTTGTTAACTTTTGACAAGGGTGTATAGATTAAAAAAGTAAACAATCCCCGTAATTACCTCAAGCCTGCTTTTGCCAGATTTAATGGGCCCTCATCAGCACTTGGGACTATTTCATACACCCAACCATCAACATCATGCAGGTCTGACTGGCTTATAAGAAATTTGGTTCTCTACTCAACCTTCAAACTGCTATCATATCACTTTTTTCCCCACAATTCCTCTCCAAACATCTTCCCATATGTGTCTGAAGATGATATTCATACACCTTTCCCTGGATATAACTCTTAGTCCCATTATGCATATTTTAACAGCGCATGAACCAAGTAATACATTGTATGGAAATACGACAGATGTCTTTTCAGCAGTGTACATTATGGGATTTCATGCTGGTATCCAATGTCACGTCTTTAGAAAGCATTAATTCATCCAAACTTCCAGAAGCTCTGTAGAGCAGTGTTCTTCACAACCCTGGTCCTGGGGAATCACTGTGTATGCTGGTTTTTGTTCCAAACATAAAAGCAAGCCTTTTACTGTAATGAGCTGCTAATTGTTCTTAATTAGACATCTTTACAGTATATCGATTTACATTATTCCAGAAATAGCTATGTATACCCTAAAATATAAATGTCCCATATTCACGTCCCAGGAATTTCAATCGGTTAGACCAACTGCTTTAATTTACTGTGCTGTGTGTACTATATGGCAAACAATTCCAGGTTTAGTTGTTAATTGTTTCTAATGCAAACTGACAGGAGCAGAGCCACCAGCTACAGTCAAGGCCACAGGCACTGGCTGGATTCGATCAAAGGCTGTGAGGCTCATCCACGCACCACAGCGTGGTTCCTTAACCGAATGAGCCACCCAACAGCCCTTGCTTTGTTTCCTATAGGCTGTCAATGTATAGCAAGGTTGCTGGTACAGTATATAGATTGGATCAAAATGGCAGCTTCTGGTTTCTCAGGTTCTCTTCTCATTGGGATTGCACAGCCCATTGGTATCCCATGAATCTAATAATGATACCTGGCTTTTTGATTCATGCAAAGGAAAAGCACCTTTCTACATCAATGGAACACTGAAAACAATTCAGTGAAAGAGAAATCTTTTTTTATTATCTCATTAACTGACAATATCCCTCAATATTTCAGAACATCCCTGAAGGGAACCAGTAATTTAGCAATTTTCTAACAAAAACCATATAAAAAAGAAAACCTTGCATACAGTGGTCGCTTTTGATTGTAGTTGAGTTCTCTATGTAACTTGTACCATGTGAGACACTTGAACAAAACGTGCTGTATTCTCTCTGCGACAGAGGGAAATGCAAGGACCGCAGCCAAAATATTGGCTGGTGGGTTAAAATAGGCTAAAATATTTTTTGGCGATTTACTTGCAAATCAAAAACCTTGTTTATAGAATTTGAACTAAATAAGACAAACAAGAGGTCCACCGTAATAGGACTACACTATTCCAATGATAAGTTGACATGACAATGATGCAAAAACAGGCCACACACGGGCTCATTTATTTAAATAATATCCTGTTAAACAATGCCCGCTTGTCAGTCACCACCAATTTACCAGAGGCCACATTACGAATCTGTCCGCAGGCCAGCAAAGCACTTAACTCGGCACATCCCAAATGGAATTAGGGAGCCAAGTTTATTACACGTACCTTAAGTCATTTTTGTTGTTGAGATACAGTACTAATATTTTGCCTGTGGCAATCCTGGCTAATCTGGATTGGTATTTTCATTATAATACACCCCACAGCAATCTTCAACTGTGTCTTTGGCTTGGAAATGAAGCCATAAATTCAGAAGGCATCTGACACGCCACTCTGGGTTGCATCAGAATACTAAGCAGGCAACTGCAGAACTCAGGAAACTCACAGTTCACTTGGTTCCCATAATATATCGATAGTTTTTTTTGGGGGGAGGGGGTGGGGGGTGCCCTTACGTAAAACATGAAACATGACAGTTTTCATAGAACACTAAGTGTTTTTTTTGTCTATGTAGTATAATGAATGAATCCATTTAATTTGGATTTATGGCTACTTTAAAGCTTGATGACCAGATTTAGAGAATTATTCATAAGACAAACCTGCCATTTGTCAAGCTCAGAGTGCCACTTCTGTGTAAATAAATGGCTCCCTTGTAGTTTATCAAACACTAATTCCTTTTTATCATCCACTAAAATATGTGACCTTTCCGCGAAAGTATCAATTTAGAGATTTTAATTAAGGAGAATGAGGCTCCTTTGCCAGAAACGCCACCGTTTTTATCACAATGGGTTTCTGAAATTGCACGAGAGCGCGGCAACAGGGGCGAGGAGCAAACAATTTGCACAGCGTTCAAAATTACATTCGACAGCAACAGCAAACAATATTTCACTTTAAATGCGTGCGCTCTTGTATTCTATCACAAATTAGGAAGCAAGGGCCATAAATTTAGTCGCAAGCAGCTTGTTATCGCTTTACTTTACTTGCACTAACATGCCTACGCCACTTTCTGATGTATTTCCACTGTTAATGAGGGAGAGGGAAAATATAAATCTTACATTATTATAATATATTAATCATAACACTGTTTCATTGTCATCCTGCCATTTCTTGCATAATTCCAATGATCATTATCATTGTATGTATCATGATAATTGGCAGAAGTGTTGTGAAGTAGCATCGGTTTATTGCTGCAAGGCACATTTGTTTGGTTGTGAGGGGAATTGGCGTCTTTAAAAAGTTTACATGAGGTAATTTTAAAAGAAACTTTCTCCGTCCTCCCAAGTAACAGATACAGGCCATTATTGGCTCGTAAACAACCGCAGGTAGTGTGACTGTTCCAATATTTATCACATAGGGAACACCTCACATATTCAAACCTCCCAGAGCTAAAAAAATAATAATAATAAAAAAAAATAAAAAAAAGAGGCAGCTACCCAAGTCCATTCTTACAAGACCTGGCTTAGAATCAGAAAAAAGCTTAGAATCACTCAAAAGCATCCAGGCACATTAAGGCATTAAAAAAAAAAAATCAATTTGCATAGTAGAGTCAAGGAAATGAGGCAGCTGAAATCAAGTCTGGCAGCCAATGATTGTGATTTGTCACTCAACGATTGACACATTGGATTTCATGATCGGACATGTCGTAGTAAACGTACCGGCCTATTCAGACTATAACTAGAATGGCCAAACTACACTGCACACCTCACTGGAGCAAATCTGCTGAATGTGTTGCACTCATTGGAGAGAGATCCATACGCCGCATAGACCACAGAAGCCTATCAATGGAGCAGCGAGACATAGTCATACTGCTTTAAAAATTAACTCTTTTTATAGTTTCCCCCAGTATCTCCCGTTAATAATAAAAAAAACACAAGTTTGATCATGTTTAGGCAACCGATTCAGGTTGGACCAGTTGTTTTCAAGCAAACAGTTGTACAAACCCTACAGTTAAAATGTGTTTACAGTAAGTCTGTCAATCAAGGACAGACTACTAAATTAAACACAGGCCCTGCATATTAATGTTTTTTTTTTTTTAAATGTCAGATATAAGTTGCCTTTTCAAAATGTATACATATTTATTGGCCTATTAGCAAGGCTCTGAACCTACCAGTTATATTCTAATCAGAAACCCCTTCTAAGACAAATATTTACATTGCATTATATCAAATATTCACTTACATCTTGGTAGTGGAATGGACACAAACGAACCAGCACATGTGCAAATTTCAGCATAAATTGGCTAGTTTTTCCTGGCATTATTATTTTTTGTGTATCATGGCTTCATGTGCAATGGCTTTTAGGTTTATTTGCATACAGTAAATAAAACCTGCTTAAAAGGATAAAGTTAATGCAAGTTCTACTTATTTTCCTCATTTTAAGCAAGCAATAAAGTTTCTTTTAAAAGTAAAAAAAAAAATTCTATGAGAAAATAAATTAGCCTGTGGCATTCCAAAGAAAGGAAGCAGCTCTGGTTCTCAAAGAAGTGAATTCACTTGAACTGACATTCCCAAGAAATAAAGATGTTATCCTTTGACTTCCAGTCATTTTATCATTTGTTCTGACATCAAACACTGGGTCGCAGTGCACTTAATTAACTAATACCTATGTTGAAACTTTATTTCTATCAAATAAATTAAGACACTTTGACACAATTTGTTATCTAACCTCTTGAATAATCTTTACATAATGTTCCTGAAATAGTCCCAGATAGTCAGATATTGTACTTCTTGGCACTCCTGTATGACAGAATGGGTCAGTTCTGGTTCTGATCGGTTTGCTTGGATCATGCATGTTGGTAATGGCTTCATATCAATTCAGTTAATCTGGGGAAATTGATTCCTGATTTAGAATATCTGCCATCTGCTAGACAAAACAAACAAAAAAGTATTTTTTAAAAAGTACTATATGAAAGTATTGGCTTGTTTATTTCTTATGTGTAAAGGTATGGTTCGGAGGACCAGACACGACTGTAGGGAATCGGAAAGTGCCCAGAAAAGAGCACCCCACTAGAACGGAAAGAACTCAGTAGAAAGGAGGCACGATAAAGAAAAGAAACAGACTCCCTCTCTCAAGCAGAGAGAATAATTAGAGGGAGACTGGGAAAAGTGGAGAATGAAAAACAACCCGCAAAACGGCAGGCACGAGAGAGAAACCTCACATTCTCAATAAGAGAGGGGGAATAAAGGAGAAGAAAACAGAGAATAAGGATAAACAATAGCAACACGGAACGGGTGAAAAGGCGCAAAGGCTAGAGCGTATATAAACAGAAAGCAAAGAAAAGACCTCTCGCTCTGAAAACTGAAAGCGGGAAAAAGAGAGGTAAAAAGAAAAAGGCGAAGACAAACTGTCTAGGAGGAGAGGGACAGAGAGACGGAAAGCAAAGGATGGAGGGTGAAAAGAGCAGTAGGGAATCCTGACTAACTCTAAAACACCCAAGTCCAGTCCCGCGTTACTTCAACAAACAGTTGAGGCAAAGTGGTCAACTCAAAGTACTCTGTCCTGTACCGTACCGACTTTCCTTGTCAAATGCAAGACAATATGGAAGCGCCGAGACAGAAAGACGCGAGGTTTAAATAGCCGGCGGAAATGCGGCGCAGGTGCTAACACTGAGTGGAGGAACGGAGCGAAAACACGGAACGGATGAAGAAAAACAAAAGAGTGGGCGCTAAAAGAGCGCTCCAAGACGCAGTGGCCACAGAGCGGAGAGCAGGCAGAGAAACCATGACATTATGAACTTGAGTCGCAGACCAGACATACAGACAACTTTCAAGGCAACTGACTATAGGATTAATTGACTGTTTCACTAACTGTGCTGGGGACTAGGGCAATTAAGTTAAGTTTACTCAGCTAGGACATGGCAAACACCTTCTCGTGGTGTCCCCCGTCAGTAACTTATGACTGCCAATCGCAGTCATAAGCGAAACAGAATTTGCCAATTAAGGGCCCTCATCCGGGCTGGTGCTCGGCTGCAGTCGGGGAGGAGAGCCGGTGGTGCTTACTCCGCAGGCCTCCAACCCAGAATACTGCAGCTGAACACCGAAGGACTCACCTCCAACAAGATCAGCGTCATCGAGCAGCTGGCCTATACCACCAAGGCCCTCGTCATCCTCCTCCAGGAGACCCATTGCGTTTCAGCAGACAAGCTAGTATTACCAAATTTCACACTAGCTGGGTCTATCCTAAGCAGGAAACACAGCCTTGCCACGTTTGTCCATGAAAGGCTGAGCTGGACTCTCGCCGACCAATCTCCGGCTGACTCGGAGATTGAGTGGTTGTGCGTGGACGTTGCCGGTTTTAAAATTGTAAACGTCTACAAGCCTCCCCCCTCGCGATTCACGCCGGTGTCTGTCCCGGTGTTCCCCCACGCCTGTCTCTATGCTGGCAACTTTAACTGTCAGCATGAAGACTGGGGGTACAATACCAACACACTCAACGGAGAGAACCTGGCTGCTTGGGCAGCTAACAACTGCCTGGCCCTGTTATACGATCCAAAGGGTGCAGCCAGCTTTCTCTCCGGTCGCTGGAACACTGGGACGAATCCTGACGTGGCATTTGCGAGTGTTGGTGCAGACAACCGGCTCCCGGACAGACGTGTGCTCGGAAAGTTCCCGCGGTCCCAACATCGACCATCGCTGATAACCGTGCCTAAACTCGTGGACTCTATCCCGAGTGAGCCGGTGAAGCGATGGAATTTCCGTAAGGCCAATTGGAAACGCTTCCGCCTCCTCACTAACAAATCCACGTGGCGTCTCCCATCGCCTAATACCAACAACGTGGATGAGGCATACCCGGACTTCTGCGGCATGTTAGTGAAAGCGGCCAAGAAATCCATCCCACGCGGACATCGCAATAGCTACAAACCGTGCTGGGATGCGGAGTGCGAGAACCTCTACCGCGTTTTCCTTCGGGCTCCTGCCGGAACCGAGTCAAACAGGGCTGCTACAGCCCTGTTGTCAAGACTCGGCCGGAGGAGACAAGAGCGCTGGGAGGAGGCTCTCAATTCCATCGACTTCTCGCACTCCAGCCGCAAGGCATGGAGTATCCTGAACAACCTCACTGGCAGGTCAAGACACTCCCCTCGTCACTGCCCAATTTCTGCAAATAAAATCGCATCACAATTTGTGAAAAATGGGGTATACGAGGGTAAAGACCGCGAGTCATCACGACTCGTGGCAAAAGAAGTGTCTGACCTCTGGAGGACCCCAACATCTAGCAGCGATAACATCTCCGGTGAATTCACACCGGAGGAGTTCGCTGCCGCCCTCCAGCACCTAAAGCCATCGGCCCGGAGCTTATACTCCATGCCGCACCTGCCCTGAAGTCCTGGTTAAGAGCTGTCCTCTCTTCCTGCTTGCGCCGACTCAAGATCCCCAAAATCTGGAGAAGAGCCCTAGTTGTCGCGATCCCTAAGCCGAATAAGCCTGAAGGGGATCCTAAGAGCTACCGTCCCATCTCCTTGCTCTGCATCCCCTTCAAGATCCTCAAGCATCTTATCTACGCCCGCGTCGAACCGATCATCGACCCGCTGCTCCCTCGGGAGCAGGCCGGGTTCCGACGCGGGAGATCGACCGTAGACCAAGTCACTTTGATGACTCAAGACATCGAGGACAGCTTTTCGTTCAAGAAGAAGGCCGGAGCCGTTTTTGTCGATCTGACAGCTGCCTATGATACCGTATGGCACCGCGGCCTCACCTGCAAGCTGCTCCGCCTGCTGCCGGACAGGCACATGGTCAGTATGATCCTGGAGCTTGTCCGAAATCGCAGCTTTAACCTCACCACCGGTAGCGGACAGCAAAGCAGGTTACGACGCCTCAAGAACGGCGTCCCCCAGGGATCTGTCCTGGCCCCCCTCCTCTATAATATCTATACTTATGACTTGCCTGATACAGTCTCGCGGAAGTATGCCTATGCGGATGACCTCGCGTTGGTGTACTCCGCTGGAGACTGGCAGTCATTGGAGGGGACTTTGAGCCAGGACATGCAGACACTAGTGGCATACCTCTGGAAATGGAGGTTGAAGCTCAGCGAGGCAAAGACGGTGTCGGTGGCCTTCCATCTTAACAACAGGGAGGCTAAACGTGAGCTCCGAATATATATTGGCGGAACACCCCTGCCATGCTGCGCTGAGCCAATTTACCTCGGCGTGACATTGGACAGGTCGCTCACGTTTCGCCGACACCTTGAGTCACTGCGCAAGAAGTTAACATCTCGTGTGGCATTGATGAGGCGACTAGTCGGGTCAGGCTGGGGCGCCGACGCAAGAACATTGCGTACGGCAGCCCTGGCCCTTGTTTACTCGACTAGTGAGTACTGCGCACCGGTATGGTGTCGCAGTGCCCACACCCGCCTCATCGATACGCCCATCAACGAAGCCTTGGGCATCATGACAGGATGCCAGCCCGCTGGGCTTCGCCGCGCGGGAGCCACAGCACGTCTCGCATGCCGGGCCGTGGAGCCAAACCATCTGCTCCACGAAAGGCTCTCTGTAATTGCTGAGCCTCCCCGGCGCCTTAAGTCGAGACACCCATTTGTGCCTGCCGCACAGGAATTCCTGCAGCAATGCAGTGATCTTAACATCAGTGCAGCACGGTGGGCGGATTACATCTGGAGCACGGAGTGGGAGGAGAACACCTCTAGACTCCGTGACTTCATCCCAGACGTCGGTTTTCCCCCTATTGGGGTGGACCTGCCTAGACTGGCATGGGTGAGGCTTAACCGCCTCCGGACCGGCGTTGGGCGCTTCCGCTCATCGATGCACAGATGGGGCTTGGCTTCTTGCGCAGCCTGCGAGTGTGGCGCGGAGGAACAAACCGCAGACCATGTCATCCTGGACTGCCCGATTTATCGGCCACCCAATGGGATGCATGGTCTGTCGGTTCTGGATGATGACACGGTGACGTGGCTACTGGAGGTGTGCCCCGAAATATAGTCCGGGTGAACCCCCCCTAGGCTCGGGGTGGTAAAAGGATAGCCCCTCGGCCCCGAGCCTGGGGATGTGGGAAAAAAGAAGATCCTACCCAAACGAAGAAGAAGAAGCTAGGACTGCTGCCTAAATTCATTTGGGTGGAGTCAAAATGCTTGCACCAAACACTTATAAGTGCACTTTTTACTGCATATTTCTTTCACTGTGAACTTGTTATAACTGACTGACAACTGACTTCTAATTTATTGTAGTGTATTCATTCAGGTTTATGTCAACAGTAGTCAAGGACAGGTGAAGGTCAAGCCAATGTATTGGACTTAGTGGCCAGAGGGAGTGGCCACGCTGTCCGCAGACTTAAAATTCCAGCTGGAGACAAATCGTCAAGGGCCCTCGACGTGGTGGAGATGTAAATGAGTAAATGAGGTGTGTGTTGGGGGGGGGGGGGGGGGGGTGGCTCTGAAATATCCCGTTTGCAATTAAAAAGTTGGGATCTTCAGTGCTGCCCAATTGCTGAGTTTCTGGTCTGGGTCCCCAAGGTCACACCACTAAAGCAATCAATTGCTGCAGCTATTAATTCTCCATCGGCTTCAGTCCGAATGCCTCACAGCCAATTAAAAAGTGGTTGATTGAATCAGCCTCGGGACCCTACCAGGCAGGAAGTCCACAAATGAATTCAGCCTGGGGGGGAAGCATTAGGGTTAAATAAAAGGACTGAAATTACCAGAGCTCCATTCTGTGCTGAGAATAATGGCTCAAAACCGGCTCTGCTATTGATGTAATTTAAATCTCCTACCTGACCTTATCCTTCAAGGCCAGCCGCCTCGATTTGTTGTTATTCCTTCAGTGACCTTGTGGCTTGTGAGCCAAACAAACTCCACCGCATCAACCAGACACCGCTGAGCTGGAGTCCTCCTTAACATCTCTTCTGGGCGTGTGACCAAAGAACACCAAAGTTCACGTGTTCTCTTAGCATTGCTTCCTGTAAAATTCCAATTTAGAAAAATTCTAATTAGTCCTCAGATTTTTTGCCACAGTTTGACACGTCACATATCACTAGGTGAAGGTCTGCTGGGTGTGCATCTTCACCTTAAAGATTGTGTTTCAAACAGATGGAGGGATGCAAAGTGGATAGAATTATAAAAAGAAAACAGGATGAGGGAGCGACAGAACTCTCTACAAGTAGTATATTAAATAATAATGATCTGTTGTCTGGATGTTGATTTGACCAACCTTTTTAAATATGCAGTAAGAAAATAGACACAATTGAAGCTTTTTCAATCACTTTAAAAACCACTTCTGACTTTTGTTCAGTGTGATATAAAGTTTTTGGTATCCTGATTACAAATGCCACCAAAATAAAAAAAAATCAGCTTGCATCTCATGATGACTGGTATAGGGAAGAGCACTTTCCTAATAAATTATATTAATTGCCTTCTATTCATTCTGTTTACAAAAGCAGCAGCTGAAATGTGGCTTTATAGTACACAGCTAAAGGAGATGTTACATCTAAAATGGATGTCACAACAGCACTATTGAGTTAATCTCACACTTTCTTTACGTTAAGAATCTCAGAAAGTGCCAGGTCCACTTAGCTTCTACTGCTGTTGAAAAAGCTCAGTGCATTTTATTTTTCCAAGTGACCTTACAAGCTGCTAAAAAAGCTTCACAAAGTGATGTAAACAAGGAGCATACCATTAAAGCTTCTAGGCTGAAGACAGGTTTTTGTGAAATAACATCTGCTCTTGAGATTGGTGGTGGAAGAGGGGAATGGAATTTAGGCCAAGGACAACAAAAACAACTTATTCACACTGCTTTTTAATTCTCAAGATCATCAAATTTCTCCATCACCCTTCTATTAAAAAAGCAATATTATTACAAATTCAAAGCATGTCATAAGCTTGATCCATTATTCTATGAACTGTTCTATGAAAAGGGGGAAAGTCCAAGTTCTAGAATAAATGATAGGTGTATGGAAAGAAGGTAAAGGATATAGTACTGAATCAAAAAAGACAAAAGGTACTCCACCCTCCCTGAATGTGTCAAGGCATGGCTTAGCCACTGAAGACCACAAACAAACTTTACACCTGCTCACGGCCACGTGTAGCCTACCGCATTTGTGAATTCAAAATGCCGCTAAATGTAGCTTCTGAATGTCAATAAGAACATTAATTAATTTTTATTTTCTGTTAAATTCACTAGACAAAATGTAGCCTTTGAAGTGGACAATACAAATGTAATTATTATGATTGTAAAAACCAAGCACTTTAGATTGCGCCTATTAATCAATTGTAGGCTATGAAACTTATTTAATTAATGCTCCCAGTAGGCCACCATTTCTCTGAATTGTTTAAATTAAAATGTTGTATGACGTTAAATATGCTAATTAAAATACACATTTAACCAATAAATGAAATCTGCTATGAAATGGCTTGCAGGTCTATAGGCAGCGTTGCGATGGCTGATCTTGTGCTGTTGGAGGAGATAACACACACGGAGATGGAGAGAATGCATCTTTAGGATCGCACATATTTTTTGGCTGAGAGTGATGAATGGCTAGTTAGTCATTTTCGGGTTTTTATGAAATTGCCAAACTGCTCAATGTTATCGCTTTGAGCAGACTGCACTGCACACATGTAGCCTCAAGGCGCCATCTGAAAATAAGTTTGCATATAGGAATAGAAAGGGCTATCACATCAATTGCTCAACGTCCTGGCCGGACGGCCTGGTTGGACTCATGACAGCTTCATTCTGTGGGCAGTTCAGTTGGCACACTGCTGTGAGAGATGGCTGGCTTATTGGTAAGAATATATTTGTCAAATTGGGATTTACTGTGTAAGTATAGAACTACCTCTTTCCATCACTTGGGTAAAGGGGATTCCAAACCACCTCTCACAGGCACAGAACACCAACAAAATTACTAAATTAATAACATCTTATTTACTTCCAGGCTGCGAGAAAGACCATGGCCTAGTGATTGGCAGATGCAGGCAATGCGCTCGCCTGATGCAGAGAGGCCTAAACTTAGACGGTTCGTATGACGGGAGATCCTGCATTGACGGCACAAGTCATCGCCTTTTTATTTTATCAGTTCCTATGACACCGGAACGGACAGTACTAAACAATTTTTCTTCTCTTGACCGAACATCTGCTAATAAAACATCAATTTCAGTGTCGCAATAATTCTTTCTTTTGCTCTTTCTGGGCCATTTTGACTTTGTATATGCACCTGTAAATGGAATGTGAAACTTCCATATATGGCAATTCATGGGTGAAGATTTATGCTCATCGCAAAATAAGGTGCACGTGCCTGTCATTTACGTTGAATCGGAATTTATGCCTTTCCTGCTTTACACCGTTTGATGAATGTGGCGTACATTTTTCATACCAACTTATTTCTTACATAAATGTACGCACATATTTAGCACATATTTTAGTTTCATGAGTGAAGCCGATTATGTGCTCTAGGTTTATTTTATTTTTTTGAGTCGACAAAATTTCTCATAATCAAACCCATAAGATGCTTTTCAGTCAATTTAAAAAAAAAGTAAAGATTTGCATACTTTATAAAGGCCACGCATTTCAACTTTAGACACATTCAGAAGACTAGGATAGGAGAACATTTTTAATTATTTTTTTTACAGATGCATAAAGATATATAAAAGCATGCAGTTCTTGCGTGAGCTCAATTACGTCGCTTTCACAGCCATGACAAATTTACAACATGCAACTCTGATCCAATCAGCTTTTAGAGCTGGTTTACCAGATGGTGTACACAGTAATCATATTCCGTATCCTTTTCTTCAATAAAAGACACCCATTTGCCCACTGAAATCTCTAAGAGTATCAGTATCATCTGAGCCATTGCCGTCCGCACCGGTACTACTTCACTGGAATAGAATAAGCAGTGTTTAATGGGCTCCATGCGCATAAAACAGCTGTGTCATGCAAAGGCCAGTGCCCTGTAAGTACACAGCTTGTGGAAAGGCTAGCCCCTTCACCTCTGGACACGAGGTTGGGTAATCAGGGCCACAGTAAATGGCTCTCACTCTTTCTTTGGCCCCTGTGATCAATATTATAACTGGCCATTAAGGCTGTCCATCCTCCTGCAGTAATTAGACACTCCTGTCTTGAACACCAGTTCACCCAGCACCATTTTCAGTAATTAGTCTGTGAGCTGACAAAAAACCCTGGGTCCAGCTTCTACAGTTAGACCTGAAACTGAAACACAAGTGTTTGTGAGTTACGCACGTACCTTGCCTAACATCCAGGCAAGGATCTGCTCTTTGCTTTCTGGCTACTCCTGTGTCATATCAAGCTCTCTTGCAACAAAATCTTAATAATTGACTAGCAAATGCTAACATGATTGCTTGTGACACACCTACTCTGGTAATTATTGCTTTGAGGCCATTTGCTAATGAAATTAATGCATTCAGTGCCCTAACAAATTAGCATAACTCATACATAATGGCCCACATTCGAGACCTAATTGCAAAAGCTGCATCAACAAATATCAAAAAAATGAAATGGCAAAGGCATTGGATGGGAAGTTGCATTAAGCGAAGTGCTTTGAGTTGTCAAGCCATAATGGCTAAAGGCTTTTCATTTCAACCACCAGCAAGTACAGGAACGCATTACTGAGCAACACTAGCGGCTTAGAATTGCTGATTACAATTATGATTATTACAGTCATCGCTTATCTAGATGCACATCTTTATAAAGCATTTAAATACCACTACAATAATTCTAGAAATGTTATTATGTTGATACATTACCCATCACATTAATATTAATACAATACAGATGCAGCATAAGACTCGGTGTATTCCAATGCTGACAATGTCAGCAGGTATTCTCTCTGTTTTGCACACTCACTGAAATGTTTTTCAAATGGAAGGTTCCACATTAATACTTTACTGGTTGGACTCGACCGTGGTAACAGCACGGGGAGGGGAATTTTTTGAATTTCAGCAACGGCAGAGCCTCTGTCCGGCACAGTCACGGCTCCCATGTGGAGCTGGGAAGTGGCGAAGCGCGGGGGGGGGGGGGGGGGGGGGGGGGGGGGGGATAACTCTCAGCATGCCGGCTTCCCGCTTTTCGCCCCGGGCCACTGCTGCAACAATAGCCCCAAATGACTCACATTTACAGGGTACCGGCTTACATTACTGTGGTCAGGTGCAGGAATCTGGGAGCTATTAGGAGGGCAGTGTGGTTTCAGTGTGGCTGAAGAGCCGCATGTCAGCTGACATGCTGAATGGGTCTGGGCAAATGGGTTCACACCAACTGAAACCCACGGCCAAGCATAATCTGAAATATGGTGAGGCTGAGCCATTTTAAATCGACCGTGGGCACCTAGGGAGCAGTTGAATGGAACCGCCGTCGTGACCTCTGTCATGTGAAGATGTTCAGAAGTGATGGCATCTTAAACACAGTTGCTGTGCCTTAACTGGAGTTGCAAAACCTTACTTTAAGATTTAAAGCCATTTTAAATGCCTGTGTGCATTATTCAGTCACATTAAATGATGGAACACTCAAGTTGTAGCAATTCTTTCATTATTTTGTTACCAGCTGAACTATTCACAGTAAAAGGAATATTGCTGTCTACATACTGGGCTTTACTTTAATATTTCTCAGGGTATAATGGGAAGTTCATGCTGGTTATATTGGTCAACCTTGGTTACCATTTTTGCGTATTCTGGTTTAGCCATTTCTTCACCCACTGGTCGTCCAACAATGAGTTTAAATAAATCTAAAAATAGAATTCATAAAAGCACTGCATCTCACTAAAGCAAACATTTGGTTTGGCAATGGGATATACCATGCTTCCCCAAGGTTTAAATAAGGTATATATACACAAGACTATACATGTTATGCTCTCACTCCCGTCCTTTTTGTGTCCCGTGTTTTACCTGTTCCCTCTTGTAGCGTGTTTGTATTCCTGTTTGTTTCCCTCGTGCTGCAGACTGGGCGCGGTTTTCCCTTTCGTGTCACTCTGTTCACCACTCTATTTCCGCCTATCCCTTCCCTCCTTTCCGCATGCATTCCGCACACTCCCTACTCCATTAATCACTCACGCATACATTCGCACGCGGCACCTAATTGATACTTGTTAACATTTGTATTTAATCACCCGGTTTTCTTTGTCCTGTGCCAGTTCGTTGAGTCTCCTTGTGGTAACTCTCTGGTCGTGTCTCGTGGATACATAGTATCTAGTCCTGTCTTGCCTGACTTAAAAGCCTCGTCTTGTATTCAGCGTTTACTCGCTAGTCCTGCCCTGTCTGGTTTTGATCAGCTCTCGCCAGGAACGGCGTCACCACGCTGGTCATCCTGTCCTGCCTCGCTGTACTAACTCTGTTCTGCTCTAGTCTACCAGCCTGCAGCTGTGTGTGTGTATCCTGCCGCTGTGGTTGCATCCAGCCGGTGCTCCAGCTCAGCTACCCTGCAGCTTAGCGTACCTCCTGCTTGTGCTGCTGCTTTCGCCAACCTGCTGCTGTGTGTGCATCCAGGCGGTGCTCAAGCCCTGCTCCCTGCAGCTGTTCGTGCCACTCCACTCTGCCCTGTCTCCCGCTCCTCCTCTGCTCAACCAGCCCGGATCCCTGTCACCATCCAGTCCCTGACCTCTCCCGCTCCCGCTCATCCCCTGCCTCGTCCATTCCTGGTTGTCTGTTGTGTTAATATTCTCCCTATGCTTCCGGAGGGATTCTGGGCGAAGCAATAAATTATTTGAAGTATCTCTGAAACTTCCTGTGTGTGAGCCGTGCATTTGGGTCCAGTTCATACTCGGAAGGTAACAATACATGCCTTATTAAAACAGACCCTTCCATTTGCTTTGGTAAGGTGTGATAGAGGTGAGTCCTGGCATTGTGAAATCACATCATTCCATGTTACTCTGTGGTATTAACCAGATCGTCACTGGCCACCTTCAGAAATGAAATCACATTTAGTATGGACAATGACATCAAACATCGAAAACGGCAATAATTTAAATTTAAACTACACATTTTTATTTTTGATGTTTTGAATTCTCAACATTGAGCTGCTTATGAAATGGACAATTTTATCCACTTACTGCTCACTGCGTAGCCTATAGACCGATGTTTCTAACGTGAAAAATATTTCTGGGCGCAATTGCGACTACCACCTGCAAATTCCTAACGTTTTTTTTCTGAAATTCAATAGTGAAAGGAAAAACAGCTTTGTTGTTACAGGCAACCATCAATGTAAAATGTCGTAGGCACGTGTCAGCCAGCACATTAAGGAACGAAGCCCATTTAACCCCCATCTCTGATACCAGCACTTGGAAAACCAGCTGAACTATAGAGAAACAAGTGCTAGTTGCTCATTAGCGCTATAGTTCTTCTGCAAATCCATCTGTTCTGTGAACCGACTGCATGTTATTAGTGAGGTATATACCATTTGTAATGTGAGCCACCTGTACCAGCTGCAGTGGATTACTACACAGCTTTGATTTATATTTGAAATACACAAGTGCCCTTATCATTCTAAAGAAATCATGTATTATCCATTATTATATTCTCATTTTTCAAATGGGAAATCAGTGGCTACATTTCTTAAGAGGAGTTCCATTGACTGCAGTTAGCCATGAAATGTGGAGACGTAACATAAAGTGGGAACAAAACATATTTAGATTGTGATCACGTGACTAATTTCATCTGCCATGGACACAGAGCACGATACATGGAGATACCCAGTTTCTGCGTTTTATCAGGCGTCTGCAATTTGGCAACAATTCAAAGTAGTAAAAAGACCAGGGACAGTAATTAAATTAGCTCTGTGTCCTGCAGTGTGTGTATTAACACAGTGTCTTAAATGCCCTTGTGTCTAGCTAACAGCGTCACCCTTCCAGGAACCCATCCTGATAATGAGGGTCAAAGGTCAAAGTCTCATGCTGCCTTAAGCACCTGTATCTCCCCGCTACACTCACTCATCGACTCTTCCCCTATATTTAAATCCTGCCCGGAGAGCGGTTGTATTTATTTATTTTTTAAAGGCATTTCTTAACTAGCTCCTGATTGCTAATTAGTTTTGGGCAATGTGCTATATCTCTGGGAGCCAAAATGACAACATTAATATATCTTTAAAAAAGGCATACACAAAGCATGAGCATAAAGTCATACAGTATAAAACAAGCTTTAAAAATAATGCTGATGTATCAAATGTTGAACAGCAGCTAGACCTTAATCACTTTAAGCACTTTAGTTTATTCCCAGCAACACTAAGAAAATGGAATTTATGTCTTTTTTCGGTTAAACTGCTTTTAGTAGTAGTGCCACACATGCCTCCAGTCCCAGGTGGCGATCAAGAAGCACTTACAAACTCAAATCGTTATCGGATTACATTTCTGGCTTCATAAAATGTGGTTAAGGAGCACTTTAGTTGTACACGCATGACCTGCTTTTGAGATGGCTATCAGACTCAAGTATTGGGTCACTCACTGCTTGCATTGCTGTGGGGTGGGGGGTGTGGATGGAGTATGTGCATTGACAAGGGAAAGAAATCACAATGAAAAATCTAAAGGTATCAAATGAAACAGCGACACAAGCACATCTCTGCTGCGTATGGAAATTAATGATGTGTGTATGTAATTGGATATGGAGATGTGTGCAGCAGTCAAGGTAAATAGCCACGCACACTAGCAGAGAACGAGTGTGCGTGGCTATTTACCTTTACACCAGTGATCTCTCACTGGACAGACTGATCACTCCAAAGGGGTAAATGTGACGGTAACAAACGTTTCAGTGGCGGTAACAAGGAAACAAACGAGTATGGCGATGCAGGACAGCTGTACAACAATTTAAAACTTGTAGCTATATACACACACACACACACACACACACACAGTAGCCTACATGCGGTAAGGGAAAAATCATGTATGAATGATGATTCTAATCATACTAAAAAAAAAACGAAAACAAATGTATTCAGGTTTTCTATAGTTTCTATGATCGAGAAAGATCAATATCCCCAGGTTGAGCACAGTTCTAAATCTGCACGAATCAAGCTTGGCTCAATGTTTTGGGCATTTTGTAATTTTTCATTTTTGGTGAAAAATAGCTACGGCTGTGAGAGCAGGGAAATTAAAGTAAGAAAAATGGAGACCTTTGGGGGTGCTGTTGACCTTAAGAGATCTTTGATGGATGCAAAAGAGGAAATGCACTGTAAGTGTCTCGCTGAGGGGAAACAATCACCCCAATCTCTTGCTTCTGACAAATTCTTCTACATTTCGGAAAAAAAAAATGCGCATGTACATATTTTGCACGGCATTGTTTCTGACTGGTTGCCAGATTTCACGGTTGTTTTACCCACTGAAATCTGGCAACCCCACCCCCGTGGCTGCGAAACACTGACTTTAATTAAGAAGAACAAACAACGGGAGATATCGGATTCCATTAATCATTCCAGAGCGCCGCTCCCGTGCTCCGACCGTGTGCTCCGACCGTGTGCTCGGATGTGGCTGTATGTGTCACTGCAGGTTTGCGCAGAGCTTCGGCGGGGCGGCTGCGCAGCTGGACACCCATGACTGCGCAGGGGGGGGACACACCCACCCGTTAGTCCATACGAGCATTGGCAACATGCTACTCCGCTACTGCAGTCACTTTAGCATTTTCACTGATAGACTTCGGAGGATTTGATGTAGCGTGTGAACACGCTGAGCGCAGCGGAAGGTTGAATCTAGGAGCTGCTGGTCACATGATCCCAGCTCTGATTCACAAATTGCACCTTCCCATCTAACCACCGAATTCACCATCAAAAAGCCAGGCGGGTGGCAGAACAAGGCAGTTACCTGGATTCAAGAATTGCACTGAACAACCGCTCCTTCAGTACTGGCGGCTCAGGGATGGGAAGTTATCGGGAGAGATTACCAAAATACAAGGAATGTAAAACTGATACAGCTCTGCCAATGATTGCCCAATAATAAAAATCCATTGGAACTTGAAATTCTCTTTTTGTTTGGCTTGGCACTCCATACAGCTGGTTATATTGACATAGGATTTAGAGCCCATGGTAAATAAGCCTTCATAAATAAGTCAGAGACAATCATTTTATTGGGGCTGTCAGTTCATTTAGACAATAAGAAGCCTTTTGATATTTGTTTCTGTATGAGTAGTATTCTTTAATTTATCATTTTTTTATTGTTGTTATTGTCATTATTATTATTGCAGGATTTACCACAAATGCTAAGACAAATTCTGATCCCTTCACTGTTGCAATGCAGCAAACATTCCAGAAATTCCGATCCAAACAGAACACACAGGAATCCCTGAGAGAAGTACCCAAAGAAGGCTAATAAATTTCAAGTAAACTTTCCTTGTTCTTTATTGTGTTTTTATATTATCAAAATAATGAGAATAAACAGAGCGGGATAATCTATGCTAATCCTCAAGAGTAAATTAGATTGTTCTGTTAAACACATTGCCTGGTTTAAAGGACCTGAACCACATATTTACAGTCAGACCTTAACTAGAACTTTGCTTCTTGGACGTCAGCTGACATTTATTTCCCAAATGCATATCCATTTTGTACTGGCTTTTTACAGCCTTGTCCACACATTTGTTTTTCCTGTGCGCTTTACCCGCAAAGTGACCTGTTGACATCATGTTAGTGTGTTGTGTGACACATTAAATACAGATGTGCTGGTAGCTGGTTACTGCAAATGAAAGTTCTTTGTCCTTTTGCTGCTGGCATTAAACTCGCATTTGGTTAAAGATTGAGAACAGATGTTTAATTGTATCCTGCATTATGGCTGATAAATATTTCAAAACTTTTTTTTTTTTTTCAATAGAGTATTTTGCTACCCATGTTTTCATTATTACATTTTCTTTCCAAATAGTAAGCAAACCTCTGGAGCCTATATATTTTTTATGAATAATTTTATGCTCGGAAAACAGAAACGCACCAACAGGATATGTAGGCCTATGTGATCTCACCAGAATTTATGGTCCACCACTGCTTGTAAGATCGATTGCCAGCCATTGCGATTAAAATAATCGCTGTGGTTCTCGTTTGAGTCTATGATGGGGATATGGGATCCGTCAACCGCTCCCGCACACTGGGGGGAACCGCCTCTTCGTTTTGAAGCCATTGATGACTTCCAGGAGTCGATCACCTCGGGGTAAATGTATGTATTCTCTAAAAAGTTTACTTTGTAGGGCCTGAAGAACTGCACAAACTATAAAACGCACACAGAGGGTTTATGCCAAAATCGTGTGCAACAGTGCGATATCCAGCATCAGTAGTGAGCCGCCACCACCAACCTACGCCTACATTTACACGCTTCCTGACTGGAATTGGCTGGTGAAAAAGAGTGCTTTGTTCGGAAATGTGACAGGGAAAGACAATTGCACAAACGTTCGAAGGTTTCCCTTCTCATTCTAAAGATTTCCCACCGCTGGGAGTCATGGAAGGAGTGCACAATGAACACTCCTGACTCTTGACTCCTGCCGTGCATCCAAAGAGCCGTCCCTCAACGGAGGCTGCGGCGATCGCTGTAGAAAATACTAAGGCACCGTATACGTGATAGCCCTTCTCTGCTGCCTTACCGTTAATTGCTGTCGCGTGCGAGCGCTGCCTTTGAAGAGCAGGACATTGACGAAAAGCGACATCGTCGTAGCTTCACTGGGTTCCGTGTTGGCCTCTGTGTGTTGCCATGTCAACCTTACCTGCCTTACTCTGTGCGCATGCGTGTCGTGCAAGCTGCACGGACACGCAAACACAGAGGCCACGTACAGGTCATGTTATGTAAACACTATAGACAAAATATCAGATTTCGACAAAACATGCAATTCAGGCATCAAGACCTGCGGTGTAAATGTAACCTAAATGAACTGTGGGTTTCGTTTCATTATTGCCAATCAGATCACCGTTAGCGCCACGGCCAACCGCTAAGTTTGTCATGGCCGAAGAGCAAGTGGGTAATGAGATGCACCATTACGAGCAGCTCTACGAACCGTTACTCATGACATCAAAACTAAATTGAGACTGACTAGTTTTCATTTTCATATTTAATTTCCCCCACAAACAAAATATACTGTATTTTCCATTCATATGCCAATGTTAAAACGTGTGATGAATATTCCGGGTGAATATTCCCATAGTGGGCAGGAGCAGGAGGCAGCTTGCAGAGAACCCCTCCTGTCGGCCTTACCATCGTGCCGCTTCCCTCTAATCGTGCTGCTAATGTGTTCTACTCTCCATAGCTATCAGCCCACGTGGCTCTGCTTCTCTTTGTATGAAGCAAAGCGTCTTCTGTGAGGTCTACGTCACATCCATGGCGTATGGCTATGTCGTGTCAAACACGACATGTACCACCTGACCAGTCCAAACATCCGAATCACATTCCAAAAGGTCTGCTCAATCATTGACCTCGCCCCGCCCAACTCACAATTAAACCCAAGTTGATTGTGTGTTCTGGGCTCAATGTATGCAGTAAGTAGCCAGGATTTTAATGAATAAACATTGTCCCCTCACAACCATCCATCCAGGGGAGCGCCGCCCTGAGATGCTACAAGAATGATAGAGTTGGCCAAGATAAGAGTCGTGGGTAGACCCGAGATAATTTTGTAAACACGTTGCAATCGCAGACTACGAAACTACTAAACCTGGCGCATGCAATAAAAACCTCCTGGTAACGTGAGACGAAACGAGTAATTCCACTTGTGTTTGTGCTGTCACCAAAATGGGGCCTTAGCTTGTAGCAGTATAAATGTTTTGGTTTAGGATAATGGGGCGGGAATGCTTTTGGGGGGAGGGGTGGGGGAGAGGAAAAAAATGCACAAGCATTGCAATATTGGATTTTTTATTTTTATTTTTACTAGCAACTTTACACAGGATTTGACTTTTCAGCAAATGCTCTTCCGTGATCAAAGTTTTCATTCATCTACGTGCTTGGTCCCAAATGTCCAAATATTTTTCTGGAAGCAGCACCCCAAGTCATTGCCCGACACCTCAGATCTTCAGCTTTAATTAGAATGGCTTGGCATGCTTGAGTCAGTTACTACTCATTAAACCTGGAAGTCAAATTTTAAAAAAAGAGCAGTCAGCAGTTTTCAGCACTACATCAGGTGGAGATCTGAGTGTCTGAAAGCGTGCTCCTCAATATCCCAGTTAGGGGATTGGCAATAGAAAAAAGGACCATTGCTGAAAGTGCAAGCAAGTTACTAGCCCAGTTTAAAATGATCTTGAAGTAACCCCAAGGAGAAATATCCATCCGTGAGATGAACGGTTCAGTACATTGGTTGTCAAACACCAGGTGCTAGCCTCCAGCTATTAGGAAATCTGTATGTTTTCTTTTCTTATGACACATCCTCCATCTTTGATCCGAATACAGTCATTACAGCCTGCCCTTCATTTATAAATCACAAAACATGGAGCTTTGAACTGTAGTTTGACAGTTGCTGAAGGCCCTTCCTCCGCTCATTACGATGACTGGAAAATAGCAGCAGTGTTACCTGTCTTAGGCTTAACATAAACATAACTGCTGCTTCAGATACCTGTCTCCTGTGGTGCGACTGAATGAGTTAAAACTTGAAGTGGATCTTCATGAAAGCGATCTATTTGATTTTTAAAAATGACCTATTACTATCACTTTTAAATCATTCACTTCCAAGTACCTTTGAGATTGAATGGACAGATACCAGAATTATGATCAGTCCTATGCCACTTTGTCACTCCCCAGCCAGCAAACATACAGTGATCACTAGCTGGCCACAGTCGGCACAGTTAGTTCGTCAGGCCAGGGTTTCGCACTATGGTGGCTGGCTAGACAGATGAGGTCATGCAGACGAGTTTTTAGATAACCCCTTCAAAGAATGCGAAATACCCGGAGAACGGTTCTGCCCCTAGTTGACTGCTGTAGTGCCGATTTGCAAAAATGGCGGCAGACCTACATCGGCGCTTGCTTGCTGGCTCCTTACTGTGACATCATGCAGGAGGTCTTCTGTGGCTCCGAGGCACCTGGTCGCCTGCTCTCTCAAACTATGCCTCTGTTAATGCTGGCGAGAGCCATTTACCTCAAACACCCCTCTACAACTGTGCTCTCTGCACGGAGTGGGCATCTCCATGCGCCCAAGTGCTCCATCTTGTGCACACGCCAGATCTATTTCAGTCTGCCGGGGTTCACAGGCCTACATCTGCAGCGGTGAGCAGACCTGAGCCTGCCTCCCCTCCTTGGCCCGCCGTTTATCACCGCATTACCGTGATACCGCCGGAGAAACTCTTTATAAAGTTCCCCCTCCTTTTCTGAACTTTACAGGTTGCACATTTCAGAACAGCCGTCGTAAAAGAGGAGGCAGGCAAAAGCTCAGAGAGGCTCTGTGCCTCTGCGTCAGCTTTTCATTTTTACTGCGCACTGTCGTGTGGAGTTAGGTGACACAGGGAAGGTGGCGACACCCTGCGTCTACCATGCCCGCCTTGACCAGTCCCTGGGTACCCTTACATAAATGGAATATCGCTGAATATATTGAAATAAAATGCTGCCAAGACATTGCAACACTTATATGGGCAGATGTACAAATTATTGCTGCTTTCAGAGATTGCAGTATTTTAACGTGAGATTATTCATAACATTTTTAATAAGTGCAGTATTTACAGAGCATTGGTGTTTATTAATTTCATTTCCTTTAGTGCCCTTTGAGAAAATCAACTTATTGAACATATTATGAACTGTTCTCACTAGAAATTCAAAAATAAATTTAAAACATTTAAATAATAATTGTGGAAACACTAAGGTGATTAAGGCGAGTGGGGAAGTTGGGGTTCGCTCTGTACATGAGTCTGAATATCTTCTTAATTATAACATCACACCATAACTTCTGCAGGACACAATGATTCCAGGAAATAGTTAAGCATATGAAGTCCCCTTGATCAAAACGAATGCATATTCCTGCGTGGCGTTTTAGTCTTATCATAGTTTGCAGAGCACGGTGAAGAACCATGCCTTCTATGGTGGCAATTCCTCTACCGTGCTATTTAAAAAAAAGAAAGACAACGTTATGAAAATGTCGTTTTTTTTTTTTAGGCTTGTAGCTGCAGCCGTGGAACTTTGAAGACATAATATGGCAGACATCGCCATTTTCCCCTGCCCGGGCACAAATGAGGAGGCAACACTGAAGCATCAGCAAAACTAAAATCAGCTGTCCTCCATCCCAGATGAACTTGTTTGGAATTCGATTTTTTTTCTTTTATTATCCCGCAAATGCAGAATCTGCACACTGGCATCATTATAGCCACCCTTAGGCGGGTACTGACCCATATACGGATAAGCTTTGTATTGGCCGGGAAATGTCTTCAATGGAACAATACAAAAATAAACACGGCAACCCACTAGCAATGAATTTGAAAAAAAATCATGTCCAGGGAGAAATATAACAGTGATAATTAGCTGTCAGTAGCATCTATATAAGCCAATAAACCCGAAAAGCCAGTCTGGCTGTTATCGCAAAAGCAGTCTCTTTCTGGCAGTTCCACATCACCAAGAAAGTAATGACATACTTTTGTTCTGTTGGAGCTGGAAAATTATAACCACTTTGGTAAAATAAGAGTGATATGGGATTCGGTTAAATGTCAAAATTTTATTTGATTGATGATCAATAGGTCAATAAGGTCAGTTAATTAAGCTTTATATAAAGTATTTTTTGATGTGTTTATTTTGGGTTCATGGTGTATGTGTAGCGCGTGTTGACCTTTTATTTAAATGGGAATCGTGTCTTAAAAAGCGTGAATGAATATGTGAGGGTAAAGTGTTGTTTAAACATATTGGTGCTTTTTAAACATGTTTGAATAGGTTAAGCAACTTAAATCATTTATTAGAATTTTTCACCACACCAACCAATACATGAAAAAGTATTAGTTTTATGCAAAGCATGCATGTGTCAAAAATGTTTAAAACTAGAAAAACAGGTTTGATGTGCATTTTGAACATGTGTGTTAAAGTTGGGATAGTTAGCTAGCTATGCATCAGAGGGTTAGACAGCATGCAGGTTATTGCGTTAAATTTGTAGCCAAATGTTTCAAAATACAGGTGAACGTTGTCAAGAAAGAAACATTTTTTTAAACTAAATTAGCCCAATAGTGAGAAATATTGTCTGTGTGAAGAATGCATTCAGAGCATGTCTGTAGCTTCTGAAGAAGCTTGATGACTCCAAAAAGACTGAAATGAGGATTCTGTATTGACAGCCGAAAGGACACGCCCATGGTGGGGGTGTGGACAATGAAGTCGCAAACCAATAAAAACTTGTTAAGTTAACATGAACAGGAAAGCTTACTCGATTGATGGCCGAAAGGATGTGCCGGGGGTGGCGCACGTGCAAAGTGACATCTGAAATATTTTTTATTTTAAAACTGAGATAGCAATCGGTGAGAAGATCGAAGTGCAGCTACCATTAGCGGGTAGGCTAACTCGTTATAGGCGCTTGGCATGAAAATGTCCCCAGTGATTAGTTTTTTTTCCATTCTACAATTCACATAAGAAATTACCTTGCCTCTTTGAACCACTGACCATTTCATAGCGTAGACTCTTTTCTTCCAGTTTCTTTTGCCATGTACTGTATTAGTTCACAAAATGTTCAAATATTGGAATGTACTAATATGTTTCATTATAACGTTAGGCATACAAGCACATTAACGGCTAAAAAGAATTATCTAGAGCGTACTTACTCTTTAAGTCAGCCCAGTTGCAACACCTGTGATAGAGCTGTACTCCTCACCATTCCACAGGTGGAAAAGCATAATTTTTGCCTCCGATGGGTCGCATCCCACTTATGATGTAGTAACATTGCATGGACTCTAGGCATCGCTGCATAGGCTTCTTCGAGTGCCGCTGCATGGTCAGCATAGCCCTGTCAAAATTTCAGAGCTAGACAAATAACCCCAGAGCTAGACAAATAACCACAAATGTTGTATGTACAAACTATAGAGTTAATCCTTCTGCACTTTTTAAAATTCTGATTCCATTCAAATAAAAAGTTTAATTAGCTGCCATTATTGACCTATTGATTATCAATCAGATTACATTTTGACATTAAACAAATCCCATATCTCTAATAATATAATGAAAGGGTCCCCTTCCCACAATTTGCTTATGCATAGGTTAACTCAGAACATTAATATAATACATTAACTCACTTTTAATTGAAGACCATGGTGCTAAAAGTACTGAAGTCACATTTTTAGACAATTCAAGTTGAGCATAGAAACATGTTGTGTTTGTTTAGCTAAGTCCACACTATAAATATTGTTAACAGAAAAGGTGCCTAAGCAATGCATAAAAACAACAAAACTTTTAATGGCTGATTTTAAGGATCAATGATATTTTCGGATTTGATTTTCTCAAAATAGACATTTTGTGACTTCAGTACTTTTAGCACCAGGGTCTTCAATTATTTTTTCATGTCTAAATATTTAAAGACATAGTACTACAAAACTTGGATTAATTGTTTAGCATTAATACAGACAATTAATACAAGTTGAATGTGTTTTAATTTAGTTCAGAAGTGCAGAATCAGATCTTGGCAGTTACTCGACTTGCAATGTTTCATGTCTTCAGTATTATGCACATTAAGACACACATTTTAATTATAACTGCATACAAATATTAACAGTCAGACAAAATCACAGCACTTCTAGAACCCCACACTGCTCAGCTTGTGCAAGTGGCATTTCAATTAAGGCCTCTAAAGAGAAACAGATAATATTCACAAGCAGGACACAAAATAATTCATGGGGTAGGAAAAAAAAACCTGTGTGTGACTTGTGACACAGTGCCAGGTATTGTTTGTTAGGCAGTAACACTCGGATAACATATTAATTTTCACCCTTATGCCTTGCATTTAAGCGAGAATGAATACGCAGCCGTGTTAATTCCCAGTGCATGAATAGGAGCCATACGTATCAAATCATAATATTAAGTTTAAATATCAGGTTTGTGCAGTGACATACATAAAATTATATATATATATATATATATATATATATGTATTATATATTAATAAATATATATAATATATAAATATATAAATATGAAGTTCAATATTAATAAATATATAATAGCCTGTTAACAGGCAAGGCTTCTTAAACAAATTCTGTTTAGGCATTTTAGTCGAACAGAATACCTCATAAAACCTAAAACTGATATACCCATAATGCATATAAGAATATAAGAATGAATGCAGGATTTTACTTGACACGATTTGATATTGAAGTTGTAGTTCAGTTGTTTTACTGAACGGGACATTGAGAGGTGCAGTGCACTGGATGATACTGGTTGCTGCAACTGGAGTAATAATAGATGCAAGTGGCTACATCCATTCAATATCATTGAATTCAGAGTGCAACAACACCAGACCAAGGATGCTTTAAGAACACCGGACATTTCAATGCCTGTAATGACAAGTATTTTTATTATGTTAAAAATAGCAATGAAATAACAAATATAAAAATGACCACTGTAGAAAATAAATATGAAAAACAACAACAACAAAAAAACCTAATTTTGAAATCCTGTTGCAAAATGTGTATTGCTAATGGTCATGTCTCATGTGGAGCAAAATGGGTTTTAAATCACATTTCATTTGGGCATTAAAAAGGTCTTTAAAAGTCTTGAAATTGATACCTGCATGAACCCTGATAAACCATTTCACTCTTAGTTTGGATTCAAACACATCTCCTTGACGTTACAAGTGTTAAGGAGATGTGTTTGAGAAGTTTTAAGGAGAACAAACAATTTTTCCTAACAGGTCTCACAGTTCAGAAATCAAAATCTTCCCAAACTACTGAAGAAAAAGAAAAAAGAAAAAAAAAATTTGAACCAATGTTTGACTAACGTTGATTAAATCCAGGCCTCCGTGTTGGTGTCTAGACATACTGAATGGGAATTGTGCATGGAAATTAAGTTCAATTAGAATAATTAAAGGTGATATATGGGACATTAGCTAAGGATCCCAATGCATCTGACACCATGAACGTGGGTCAAAGGTGAGGTCAGTCTCAGGCAACTACATGCTAATGTTTAATGACCAGGAAATAGAGCTGGAGGGAAATATCCCACCAAGAGTAGTCCTATGGCCTGCAGTCATTCAGGAGAACGGATAGAACCTGACACCCGACTGCTTTCAGTCCAGTTCTTTCTGGGTCAACCGACAATACAGTTTGGGAACACTACACCTAATGACCGGTGATATTTTAAAATGTAACTATAATGGGGAATTCAGTGGCCTGAGTGATTGCTTGTGTGGCAGATGTCGTTTTTGAATGACCAAGGATCCCTCCTAGCCTTGGGGCCGTGTGTCACTTATCCAGAAGACCGCAGACCACATGCACGAGGTCCCACAGCGCGGATCAGCGCAGCGCCCCAATTCATAGCCGATAATCGCCATTCGATGCCGTAGTAATCTGACAGAGTCCTCAGTCAGTGATGGGCTCTTTGGATCCACCGTTATGTCTTGCCTTGTCAAAACTGACAGGAAACAGGGAGACCGACAAAAACAGCTTGCTCCCGCAGTAGCGGGAGTCTCCAGTGGTCGATCCATTAGCAGGCTTTAGCACCCTTTCAATTTACAGAGGCACCAATTTATTGGCATCCAACTTGGCAGCAGAGGCCCTTTCTGCTATTGATCTGGTCCGTGTGCTTGAAAAGCAGCGCCGGATTCGCAGCACTGTATTACAGTCCAGATAACTCCTGTCCACCCCAGGCTAAGTTTGCTCCAGAGACAGGACAAGTGCGTTCACTCTCCCAGTTTTGCACCAATGGCAAATTACAAAAGATTTCCTAATCAGCCAGCCTTGGCCCTTGGAGTGAACACAGCTGGAAAAGACTATGAATATGAATATTATTGTCTACTACCATGGAGAAAGCACAGCCAAACCAATATGGTGTGCTTTTTAGTGAATAAAAGCCTGGGTTAACCCATGATTTGTCCTTAGATTTGACTTAATGCTTAATACTTAAGTACTTTTACCCCCAACCCCTTAAAAACTGTTTGGTGAGCTAACATTGGCCATCGCTTAACTGTTGAATAAGCTGACACACATTTTAATTGTATGCCAAAGGAGACATTTTGATGCGGACATTTTTCACTCATGAGGTACAGCAGACCCCATTACGTCCTTGCGTCATAAAAATAGAAAACTGAACTTTAAGCATGACTTGGGCTATTTCGTAGGCCCCAGTTTTTGGAAGAGAAGATGAACCTTTTTACCACTGTAGGCTGTGTGAATGAGATAAGCTCTCCGGTACATCCCGGCTGAGTTAGCTGGTCTGGGTCTCTGGCATCATGTATAATTTACCATATCCAAGAGGATCTGATCTCCCTGGATTTATTGCAACTGCACCCAGTGTACCACAGGTCAGTGGTTCAGAGTGTTGGGGGGGGGGGGTTCACTGTAAATAGTATAGCAATAGTAACAATACCACATACTAGTACTAGTACCTTAAATATCATAAAACACACAATCAGTGATTTCCAGGCCGATAAGGCCATTGTGCAAGAGTGTAGTGGCTCTGTCAATTATTATGCTGCGGTGGAAGTACTTATTCATGCTGACAAACTAAAGCCTAATTAAACCCCCCCCCTGCCGCTTAATTAAAATCTGAAAAGGACACCAAAGGTAAACCATAGCAGCTAAGCACTCACCTGAAAAGGAATACGATAGTTGGCCGAGATTTGATATCATAGCCCTCGCCCATTGTTTCGCACCTTAATTTGAAGTATATTCCACGTCCGCAAATTATTAAAGCTGCATTAAGCATAACTACGAGCACAGGTTGAAAAACAGTCTGGTTTTCTGTGATGTTAACTGCGCGGTAAAATAGCTTGTGTGCATCTATTTTCCTCCCCCCATTACTTTTGTTTTGACTTTGAGAGAGCAGTAGCGTGCAAAGGGCTTCATCGAAAGCTCTCCGTCGAGTCCAAGAGGGGCCGTGGTTTGGAGATTGTATTATTTGTGTTGTAGGAGGCATGTCGCCTTTACATCTCTGGAGGAGGACTTGTTTAATTCCTAGGTGCTGTAGGTCTGCCACTGGCCGTCTTTCTACGTTTGACTATGTTTGAGTACCAATATATATAATAGCGGTACATTTTGTGAGCTTTTAGCTAATAATTAAAGAAACAAATTTCACATAAGCTTATGAAACCATGTTTACCTACAGGATATATAAATAATGAACTGATTAACTGAAAATGCACACCCACATATGCATACATCGTCTCCCCCTCACACTCATAAACTTAGCAGAACCTAATAAGTAGTTGGGTCTGCAGCAATGATGAGCACCGCATGAATCATTATTAATATGGTCATTAATAATGACCAGGGGGAAAGTAATGTACCAGATGCACTCCAAAATGAACTAGTGCTAAATTACCCTCCAGCAGGTATATATTTGGTCCTTGCTAGCCTTCGAAAAGCAGTGCTGGTGTACATTGGTGGAGTCGTCAGATGAAGGGAGTGGAGTTTGTGATTCGGAATGCAATAAATTAAGCGTGTGCTGTCAGCTGCTGAGGCCCAAGTTCCCCCGCTATAATTGCTGATTTTCAATTCAATCCAGCTTTTAAAGTAAATGGAAAATGTCTACTCCTTGAACTTGCATTTCTCTGCACCCTGTAAATCAAATCATCTGAAAGGGGAGGGGGTGGGGGTGTTATTTACTCTGAACTAGCTGGTAATCAGATGCCAGGAACTCTCCCTTTGGGACTGAAGATTCTCTTTCCTGCTTGTAAAACCTGCCGATACCGTTTTGTTGGTATTCCGTTCAGAGGTCAGTTTTTTTTTTTTTTCGTCCTTGTGTGGTCGCAGATTTGTTTTGTATTTATATTTTGATTTGTTGTGCATACATTGGAAAGACTTTACCAATTGGCACCACTACTAAATGATGGGTTTTTATATTCTTCCTTTCTCTGTTAATGACACAGAAAAGCAGAAAGGACTAAGCATTTGGCACTTTGTTCTAGAAGGGAAATTGACCACAGCAGGCCACCATGTTGTGAATATTTTCACGACTATGAATGCTCATAAATGAGCTTGTAAGAAACTATTAAAAATATGCAGCAAAATGATAGACTCCAAGATTGCCATGTTAACAAATCCGAAGTACACATTTAAGATACATCTTCGTTTTAAGCTTTCTCAGCTGAAGTATAATGAAAGAACGCAAACTTCATAAATCTGCCTATAAGGTAGAAACTGACATACAATTTTAAAACAAAAATGGATATACTTTTCCTATTGAAAGCATTGAAAGATGCAATTCATTTCTAATTTAGTGTGACTAAACGGGGACATTTAAAATATGCACCAATATGGGAAGATACAGTTGGTCTGTGTATAGTTGCTAAATAAAAAGTAATATGTGGACTGTCAAAACAGTTTTGACAGTAGAAGTTCATTACTAAGGTAGCTCTCATTAGCCAGATGGTGCATGGTTTTCAGTTATTCAGGGAACATGAAATAAGATCAGCAGGAATTTTAATTACTTTACCATTGCAACATTTAATACATGATTATATTCTCACAGCAATACCCTTCAAAATGGTGCATGGGAGATTATACGCAATCATTTCAGTCTGTAGCACAACCAATTAGTGATCTTTATGCTTGGTGTACTCACATTGGTTGAAGTGAATAAATCTGACCAGCTTTTGGTTTCCTTACGTCTGAAGACACAAAATATCACAGGAGGGAGACCCCTAGCCTAGGGTAGGTGTGTCTCCAATTCCCTATTTACTGTAAAATGTCTGTTGAATGTAGGTTGACATTTAATAGAAGGCTATGACCAATAGGCATGGAATGCAATTTCTATATTGTCATTTTTACTTATGTGATTCTAAGAACAGATCTATCACATAAAAAAACCTGACAAACGTAACTCTGACAGAGGAATAATGCGCCAACAGTTTACAGCAATTCGTTTTCCATACAGTTATGGTGATGAAGCAGTCTGGATAGCATGCCATGTGATGAGATTTTTTCCCCCCCAAATGATTATGAATTTATCTCCAAGATTACATTAATACATTAAGTACTGGGACCAGCAGGAGCAGCAGAAAATTACAAAATGCATGTCGTACAAGTTATTCTGCTAAACTGAAACTTATTTCAGTTGGAAAACCTTTCATCCCGTCACCCAGAGCTGAGTATTGGAAATACATCCAATTAGATTTCCCTTTTCTCTTTTTTAGAAACTAACACATCCCACCACACAACTTTTTCTCCTTTCCCCATAGGGTCTGGCTTTGGAGGAACATGTATATTTAATGAAAGAAGAGTAGATTTGCTTGTTAATGCATGGCAAATTTAGTGTTATTTTCTTCCCGAATCCCATTAGTAGAGGAACTAAGAGGTTGTTGTAGCACATATGCATATATACACATTTGACCTCTTGTTTGCCAGCATAGTGCAGACAATTTGGCTTTCTGCTGTACATTAACACTGCTAGCTCCCCCTAGGAGAGGTACTTAGCATAACCTCTTTCTCCATTGCTCTTAATGAACAGTTTAGTTTACCTCATCCATTTGGATTCTTTTCAGTGACCAAATGACCCTGTGTGTATTAGAAACCTCAATGGATACCACAACATGTTCAGTCCAGGCCTGATTCTGTCAACAAAAAGTCACATTTAACAAAGCCAGACAAGCGTTATGGACAAGCGTTGATTGAATTCAGATCAGTGTGTAAGAGGAGGCCAACTGGAGCCTTCCATTGTCACACAAGGAGGTTGTTTATTGTTGCCTCCTAGTCCACAAATGACCATATCAATGGAGGTATTGGATCACAGGTGTTTTGTATAGTGTGAAAACTTGTGCATTAAATACACACACCAATTGGCTTTGCCAATCACAATACTTCAAATGTATTTATTTATTTTTATTTCCTTTGCTAAATTTAGGTGACTGCAGCCTGGTCCCAGTAAGCAAGCACCCATTGGACCAAGCTGTAAATTCACCAGCACTTTGTAAATCCACACTACAACTGTCCACTACTGGTAGGAACGTTCAACTATGTTGCATTCTTTAAACAGCTTATCCTCAGCGCTACTGCCTTGACTCAACTGTGCGCTATTGGACTGTTCTAGTGCTGTTTTGCAAAATGAAGATGGACAGTCAAGTGTGCACTATTGGACTGTTCTAGTCCTGTTTTGCAAAATGCAGATGGACAGTCAAGTGTGCACTATTGGACTGTTCTAGTGCTGTTCTGCAAAATGCAGATGGACAGTCAAGTGTGCACTATTGGACTGTTCTAGTGCTGTTCTGCAAAATGCAGATGGACAGTCAACTGTGCACTATTGGACTGTTCTAGTGCTGTTTTGCAAAATGCAGATGGACAGTCAACTGCGTGCTATTGGACTGTTCTAGTGCTGTTTTGCAAAATGCAGATGGATAGTCAAGTGTGCGCTATTGGACTGTTCTAGTGCTGTTTTGCAAAATGCAGATGGACAGTCAAGTGTGCACTATTGGACTGTTCTAGTGCTGTTTTGCAAAATGCAGATGGACAGTCAACTGCGCGCTATTGGACTGTTCTAGTGCTGTTTTGCAAAATGCAGATGGACAGTCAAGTGTGCACTATTGGACTGTTCTAGTGCTGTTTTGCAAAATGCAGCTGGACAGTCAACTGTGCCAATGGTGGGACCACTAGGGAGCAACTGGGGGAAAACCTTTTGGTGGCAAAAAAAATTTAATAAAAATATATGTTAACTTGTTAAACATATGGTAATATGGTTTACAATGACTGTTAATCACAGCATACATAATCACAGTACAAGGTCATTAGTAACCAAGGTTATTATAGTTAACTGAAACTAAAATAAATAAATAAACAGAAAATAAAACTGAAATAAAAACAAAAACTAAAATGAAACTAAACCTGTAATGTAGTGTTGCAAAACTAACTGAAATAAAATAAAAATTACCATGAATTATTTAGTTTTAGTTTCCGATCCTTTGATTTCCACTATCTGATTCAGTTTGATGATGCTTATGTTATTCTAGCTATTTTTTACATTTATCTGTAATCTGGATTGCATATAAACAACTAAAATCGGTTGAAAAACTAAAACTAAACTAAAACTAAAAACACACTCTGAAAACTAACTAAAACTAAACTAAATTAGAAAGTGAACTAAAAAAAAACTAATAAAAATAAAAACGAAATTAAAAACTTAAAACTATAATAGCCTTGCATGTAACCCATCAAAAATCTGACCTTGTCGACTATACTGTATAAAAACTCATCACTTCAAGGGGAACTACCTGATGGAAGGCATGGAAGCCATAGTCAGAGCAGTTCAATTTCTAACAAGGTCCATGAACAAGTGTAGCAGTTTAGATGGCCTGACGTTAATCTGCCCCCAGAAAGCAATTTCAGACAGCTCTTGAAAGTTCAGTTTCACATGGTACAGATTCTGGGGAAACTAAACCAGAGGTTTAAAAAAAAAACCCTGAAAAAACGTCTGGAAAATGGCTTTGCAGTTTTGCCCATATCTGTTACAGTAACAGCATGCCGCTGCGTGTGTAAATTACCATACCGAAAGGTCATTGTAAGGTCTGCTACACCACAGGGGAGTTTAAACTTCAGATGTGGCTTTAAATGGCAGGACGTTCCGCAATGAGCCCTGGCCACACCCTCCCTTAACTACCAAGCCACAGTGATGCATTCAGCCCGCACAGTTAACCAGAAACAAGATTGCAGACTAAAAATTTGAGAGCAAAACCTACTCCATAATTTTAGAAGGATATGAACACATATTTTAGCAGGGTGATCCGAGGATGAATATATATTTATATATATATATATATATATATATATATATGAAAAAAAGGAGAAAACGCCTTGTGCACAAACGTGTCTCCATCAAAGAGGTGCTGGTGTCGGCGTCGAAGATACGTCGTTCGTTCCACTTTTTAATAAACCTTTTTTGCATCTATATACTTTTTGCCTCTGAAGGTCAGTCTTTTAACTTTTTCGTTTGAGTGTGCGGATTGAACATTGGAGCTGTGCATTGTATATTTTCGCCCTGGTTTTCTCTCTTTTTTCATATATATATATATATATATATATATATATATATATATATATATATATTCATCCTATATAATGGCGCTCATTACAAAATTACATGAGGCTGCTGATCAGCCCCAACAGGCATCACACAGGACACCTATCTGTTGTTTGACCTACTTAGATGAAAATGCTGATACCAAGGTGCTACATGAATGAGTTTGAGCTTTCCCTCCATCATGGCTTTATGACATAATAGCACTAGAATAGCAATTTAACATGAAGAACGATTGCGCCGTAACATTCCAGAATGCATGAAGTGTTACTAACATTTGAGTCGAGCATACTGCAGTCCACGTTCTCCTTGTACATTCAATCATTTAAATTTGAAACTGTACAACGCTATTGTACAATATTCAAGTCTCAAGGGTACTATGGCCCATAAAGAATTACCAGTTGATCAAATTTAAACATTTCATTTTTAAGTCCCGAATACACAGAGTATACAAAATCAATGCAGTCTCAAAAACCTACTGTACATAATTTTGTATTTTTTTTCAATTCCAAAATGGTTCAAATACGTGCTTTGTAGATGTGCAAAAATAACCAATTCTATTGTTGTACACGCTGCAGCATTAGGCCTTTGTGTGATCTGTTACCCTGGCAATGAGTTTTATTCATTTCATTAGTGGTGAGCAAAAGCCCAATGGCTCAGTGCATTAATACTATGAGCCTCATCCCAGTCATCTGTGCCATTTCTATACCTACTGTAATGACAAGGTAATGGTAGGCAACATTTTTCATATTTAGAATAGTCATTTCGACATGCATTAAATATATGAAGAGATTCATACATGCAATTTGTAAGATTGGTATCTTGAGCGACTACCCTCGGGGAGGCGATACAGGCGGCTACGAGCCACTAAAAATGTGTACAATAATTAATTTGTGCCGACTGCAATTACAATATTAAAGGTATAGCTAGCTTTCCCGGGCCACCTTTTTCCCGGCCCCCCAGCTAAATTTGTACATTGTACTTCCTTGCGGAGCATTGTAATATTGAATCGTATTGTATTATACTGTAAGCTTTCCAAGTGTGTTATCGTGTGTTAGCTATTTTCTTGTATGTAGGCCTAATCCATGCTGTTTGTGGTGAAGCCAAAGACAATGTTCCACTTTGTGGACAGTAAAGTTTCTAATCTAATCGAGCTATGTAGTCCTATTAATCTTTCAGTTTCTGTGGCCTCTATTGGTACTTGAGGTGCTCACAAAATGCAGTTTTGTGTCACCAAGAAATGTCTATAACAGGGGCAACTCCAGTACCGGAGGGTCCAGTGTTCATGCAGGTTTTTGCTGGTACCAGTTACCCTGGCTCAATCAGCTAATTAGACATATACACCATACAGATTCACTTAGACCACAATAGAACGCTACAATACAGGCACAAGAACATTCATCAGATGCCGTTCACACCATGGAATGTAGCTAAAATGCCGGATGGTGTAAATTATTAGATTAATTAAATAATTTAGAGCAGAAATTCAGACCTTCAGGATGGTCTGAAATCCAGAAGTGGATACAGCCCTCCTTGCCCGTCCCTGGTCTATTTAATCTTGATACAATTGTCCACATAAATAGTAGAAGCAGCCAAAACAAGTTAACATTAAACCCACATAAGAACCCGTGGGGATATTGTCCGATATGTCACAAATGCATGCAAAATGTTAATTCTATTCTTAATGCAATTACAAATGTTTGGAAACCTTACAAAAGTTGTCAGAAGGCAATCAAACAGTGCATCTCTTAAAACAGTTTGAGTCAAGCAGCATTGCGTCGTTTCTTTAAGGGTTAAAAAATAAATAACTAAAAGAAAATACTCAAACCTGTAAGAGAAGCAGACATACTCATAAGTAGACTTATGGACCTGCCAGCATGTTGACTTTCTGCTGCCTGGCAACAAAGCAGGGCCTCACTCGGATGTCCTCTTACACACGTTTAGAGTGAATAAGTCATAAATCCAACCATGCTGACCGCACAGGTGCCACTAATCAGACTCAGAGAGAGAGAGAGAGAGAGAGAGAGAGAGAAGAGAGAGAGAGGGAGAGAGAGAAAACAATGTCCCTTTTTCTCCGATGAAGAAAATTTAACAGGAAGCTCCCCTAGTCTTGGAGAGGAACAGTTTGATGGAGAATAGCCCTCCCTTTGTCCAATTAAAAGGCCGGTCCCCTTCTTTTTCATAAGGCGTGACCTTATCAAAACAAGCATCCACAGCCACTCTGGTAGATAAATGTCTCTACACCCAGTGCCATGAAGCCCATTAAATCCCTCCTTTCGAAGCGGCCTGGGTCCAAACACACAATCAAGGGATTTTACTGGGATTATCTCAGATTAGAAACAGAAAGAGAAAAATGATCATAGAAAGAGAAAGGCTACATTAACAGCTACATGCCATGCTATGCCAGACCAGCCCAAATTTCCCAGTGCTAATATAGTACCAAAAATGGAACTAAGAATAGGAATGGAAGAGAAATTAGAAGGCATTAGCATCCACGGTTAAAGGGAATGTGGTATGCACAAAGCTTGAAAGCCTCCAACTCTTGAAATGTAAATAGACTGCCTCTAACAGAACCAATGAGCAAAGAGAGGTGCCAAACGAAACAAGACCTGCTCTTTTACAAAGGTCAGAATGCATTAGCTATTCTCTAGTCAAGGTTTCATGCCCCCCCCCCACCCCCACAATTGAACAAAGCACTTTCTAGAATCCATATACATGGCCCTTTTATTGTATTGTACAGTATTATTTATTAGTGGTCAATATGTACATAATTTTGCCTGCATTTACTACCAATTCTGGATCCCTAAGAGGCTAGTACTCGCTGTAGAAATAGTAAATAATGAATTGTACAAGTGTCACGAAAAGGAAAATTTGCAGGCAGCACTATTGTGAGAGCTACATACCACATTCGGCACCAACAATGTTCATAAGTAGGACCTTAATTTCATCACATGGGATAGAATCCATTTCCTTCTTCTTCCATATCATTAGCAGTAATGGGGCTCTGAGTGTGCTTGGAACACTTAGTCCACCTGAGTTGTATTCCAGGGGAACGACTACATGCCTTTAAAGGCAATGCACTTTGAGAAAGCAACAGCTGAAAATTTATGGTGGGGGGGGGGGGGTGGATTTCATGTATACACAATCCTGTCCATTCTCTTGCACTGCATCTGTGCTTACCTTCACCCATTGAATTGACCTCACAAATCATTCCTGCTGCAGTTAATCAATTTGCTAATGACATATTAAACTGACTCACGGTGTGTGGAGTGATCTCCACAGTTGCCACTGCATTCTGGGTCAAGGAGAAACAAAAAAAAAAAGTCTCACCCTCATTTTTGGTCAAGTGAAGGTCAAGACACCTGTGAGCTGAAGTCAACATCACTAATGCCTTCACAGCTGTACCTCTTAAATTATAGATTTTGACTCCTGGGAGAGTCATTTTAATCTTGTGTAATGGGCAGGGAGGAGCTTCAAGTTTAGTTCAGGGCTGCGTTCAGCCCCGACAAAACGTAGCAAAACGTTTATTTAAACGGAAACGGTGGTGCGTTGAACACCCTGTTGTGTTACGCAAACATTGCCTTTTTAATACGGTGGGGTTTATATACACGTCGCTGCTGATTGGGTAACACCTCTGACACACCCACCAAATGAGAGAAAACGTACCTCAAAGCCCGTTGCACACCATTTCACATCGTTTCGAGGAAACATGTCGTTCAACCCGGAAACGGTAGCAAAACAGTGCACACCGTTTTCAGATTGAACGTGGCCCTGGTTTGCTATCCCTTCCCTGGCTACATCTTGAAAAACGATTCTGCAATTTTGCACCGATTACTGATCGCAGGAAACTTCCCACTTTGTTACATCCCTCACACTACAGCAGGAATTGCTCTTTAGTATGTTTTAATTGCCCTACAGGGAGAAAAAAGTGTCACTTGAAGAGACATGAACAGAGGGATTTTAAGACACCAAGGTGTCCACCGATATAGCGTTGTTCCAATGACCTTCGGTATGCGCCTATTGTATTTCGCTTCAGATAAAAGCGTCTGCCAAACGAACGTAATGTAATATAGGGTTATTGGGAAGACAGAAACTCGGCTTACAAAAAGGAAGATAGAATCTCATCCCTAATTTTCCATGATTGCTAAACTGAAACTATTTTCGTTGTGCTTGTTACTTAAACTTTTCCCCCCTTTCATTTTGTTTGAAACTTCATTTTGGTTGCCTTCATTTCACACACTTTTTTTATTTTTACAAATTATCAGGCGGCAAAGCACCAGGCGCCTCTGACAAAGCTCACACACGCAAAGTCACTCTCAGCCAAATGAGCACACAAACCATCAGGCTTTTAATGCCTGTGGCTGATTAGCCACAGGTGAGCCAAATCAAACTATCTCCATCAAGTGAGCTCCACTAACGAGGAAGCTCCTCCTACCAGCCTCAGGCTTCATGAAAATCACTGGCTTCGGGAAAAACAGACATTTTTTAAAAATGGCCACAGCCACCCCAACATCTTCCCCCTCAATAAATAAGTGGTATTTATCTGTAGTCCCCTTTTATGCACGTGATAAAACATCAGCTATAACATTTTCAGGACTTGTGGCGGATGTCTAGACTGTAGTTTTGCACCATCAGTGACCAGCACATCAGTCCTTGGTCACTGCTGTATAAACAGAATGACTCTTGATAAAAATGAACAAAATAAATGAAAATGCCATTGCATTCTGAGTCACCTAAATGAGATAAAAGGGGGTTTAAGGGGGGTCCGTCAGGATTTCAACGATTGCAAAGGGAAATTCCCAATTAGCCGATCTTTCTCAAGATAGGAGGCAGGCTCAGTATCGGACACCGAAACCACGAAAATGCTGATTTTCGACACACTATTCTAATTTCTTGAAATACTGTTTTAGGGGTTTTCTGGAGCTGTAAGCCAGAATTATGAAAAATGAAACAAATAAAGGCTAGAAATATTTCACTTTGTGTGTAATGAATCTATAATCTATGAAAATTTCACTTTTTGAATGGAATTATGGAAAAAAATTAAACTTTTCCATGATATTCTAATTTTTTGGAAAGGATCTGTATATGCAACTGCTTGTATTTGAAACTTACTGGCTGTTTTGCCTGCGTACTTGTAGGAGATGAGCGGAGGAAAGGAGGTGAGGAGTGAAGACTATTGGGACGCACCCCTTGTGTCGATTGCAAATTGAACAACAACCAAACAAGAAACAAGGATAATGCAGGGAGAAGCCTTGTTTACGGCAGTTTAGTATATAGCTAGGCCGATATGTCACAATAATACAACTGCAGACTGCTGTAGGCCAGGGTATCTGTCTGTTTGCACGGTAATTTTATACTTTTTGATAGATGGCAGATCTGCTGAATTAAACCACTTTATTCGGTTCAAGGTCTTGGTCTGCATGGACGAAACAGACAGAGATGAAAACTTTTGTGAAATTACGTTCGCTGGCAGCTGCAGGGGATGGAGTTGGCCCTTACAAGGATACATTAAATTGCGACATAATTATCTGATGAAAGGTTGCTTCCTTCAGCCAACAATGGCAGACAAGATCAAGCCATTATCAAATGCAATTAGAAAACCTTTTAGGAGGCCTGTCCTTTCCCGCTGCACATTTCCCAAAGTAAAAAATGAAAAAAGCTATCAAATCTATGCTGTTTGTTCTTTGTGTTGCATGATCTTGAAAGACACAGCTTGTAAAGACACTTCAGATGTTTTCTCTTTTTTTGGTTGTGAATAGCAGGGTTCAAGTGTTTCATCCTTTCTGTCAGGAGAGGGGCATATAGTATATTGAAAGCCTTGGTCGTAAGTGTCCACTCACATCACAGCATACGCCTATATATGTTTTTTTGCTTTAAATTTGCAATGCGAGGATATGCTCCGTATCGAATTACAATATGTTCAGCCATAGATAGCAGCTGTAACAATGAATATGATTTTACACCAATAAATTCAGTAAAATTAATGAGTGAATGTCACACACTAATGCCCGTCTCTAAAATGTAAAAATAGATTAATTAATTCAGGCCTTTCACGAGGCTGACACATTCCTTTCTGCTCAGGATTTGTTTCAATGCGGCGATAACATTCTCGTGAAGCAATTGTAGAACAAATGTAACGGACAAGTGCTTTTTGCATTTCACTATTAGGACCAAATGTAATTGGCCAGTGATGAGGAGTTCACTTTTTTGTGACTTTGTTTGTATGAGAAAAAGCATAACTGAACTAAAAAGTGAATGGCAACATGGCTCTACTAATCCAGAGAACCACAGACATTTTTACTGCTACTCTAAGCATATAATACTTTGTGTACATACTGTGTGTGTGTGCGTGTGTGCGTGTGTGTGATAGAGAGCGAGAGAGTAGAGAAAATCTTTTTTTTTTTCAAGACCTATACACTGTAATATATGGCAGTTATCTTTAAAAAAATATTAAGATGCCCTGTGTCAGATCCAACAGGAGTTTCTCCACTTATCCCTGGAGTGAACAGGCTGATGTTGTTCAGTGTATTATTTTGAACCAAACTTGGAATTCGGGTTGCAGTCACCAAATACTCAAGCCCGCTTTTATCTGTTCTTTTGAACATCTTCCAGAGATTTAAAAATATACAGCATGAAGTCCAAAGCGAAGCGGGACCCAAACGTAGCCTCCTTACCATCAGCAAGGGAACGAGGGGAAATGGCAGCTTTTTCGCCCCCTTTCATAAGCCTCGAAATAAATCTTTGGCCTCTGTTTGACTTCTTGATGAGAATGTGTAGCGCAATAGCGCAACACTGAAAGGGGAAAGCACTTAAGAGGCTGAGAGGTAGATTAGCAGTTTGTAGGAACTATTTATAATCATAAATCTCAACCTATCAAGTTGCCCTTGTGTTTTATACCGTTTGTTTCGCTTACTGAGAGCGGGAGTCTGTCTGAAAGGCAATATCCTGAAAGACACAGCTGTTCCAACTTACAGCTGGAGAGAGAGAGAGAGAGAGAGAGAGAGAGAGAGAGAGAGGGGGATGAAGAAAGAGTGTGGGGGAGGGGGGGGGGGGGAATGAAAGAAAGAAAGATTGGAGAGACTGAGAGAGGCAGACAGAGAGGGGTGTGCAGTTATGCCTGACCACGTATAAGCTGACTGCTTTGCTGTTTAATGCCGAGCACACAACCAAAGAAAGGGCCTCTAAAGGGGTTAACATTTGTATTTTGTTTATTATTTTTTAAAAATAATAATAATTTGTTCCTTTGAGTTGTTTTCCGTACTTCAGTTTACCTTGCTTAAAACAGCAAAGTAATGCTTGAGGATTTGCATCTGACAAGATTATATTGTGACATGATGACAGGGCTATCACATTAGTTTGCAAGTGCATTCAATCCTTCTTATTTAAATGTACTGGCTGACATGGCAGCAGTGATGGGATTATTAGTCATTCAAGAGACTAATGTAAATTCACCAGATTGGAGAGGAAAGGTTTGGGAACTCCTGGCCATAATTGTTTGGGATCTTGGCTGTTATATTCTAGGTATTTTATTGCAACCTAAAACGCTGCTGCTATGATTTTCTGCATTTTGCATCACTTACACTTTTTCCGTAATGAGAATACCAACATCCTGAAGCTGAGGTTCTTATCGTTCACTTGACATTTGTATCTGTGACAGTTTATATTATGAAGTAAATGTATTGGAATGATGTTTTTATTTTAACTGATTACAGTGGCTTAGCCGTAAGAGATGCAAGAAGATGACATCGGAAGTTATGTACCGATGCATCGAAAATATTATATGTGAGGGTTTTCTTGGCATGTATTATAATTAAAAAATATTTGTCAGTTCCAAAAAAATCTATCCATGAATATAAGTACAAATAGTACAAGAAATCATTTCTCACTCAAAGATCACAGGAATAGAGAATTTGGATGTTTTCATAATTTGGGGAACATGCCCCTGAACTCCCTTACTGGTCATGTATCATTTGGAGAAGTCTAATTCTTGTTAAGACTCAGGACGTAAAACAGATTCAATTGTGGTTGTACCTTAATTTATAAGAATATTTCATCCTGTCATATTTCAGAATGTTTCAGCAGAACCTACAGTATCCTTGGATCATAGTAACATGGTAAGGGTCAGGCTGAACCTCTTCAGTTGAAAACACAGAAGAATTATATAATATGACTTTGGACTGAGACACAATTTAACAACATTTAAATAAGAGACAGAGCTGGGGCTTAAGTTGGCTGTGGATTAACAGGGTCATTCAATATAGAGATATTGGTAAGTGGTTGAGCAAAAAAAGAAAAAACCTGATATTACGAGGGCTGGAATATTAAACAGGCTAATCTGCAAATAAATAGCTAGTATTCACTAGGCAGGATGGTCAGTTCTGTTTCCCTGGAATTTTGACTTGTCATCAGCTTGCCTCTGGAGAGTTCTGGAAGCAGTCACGGGACTGCGGGAAACTGCTGAAACGTTGAACAGAGGATTCAGATCATCTACCCCAAGTATTTCCATCGTTACCGGGGGAATTCCAGACGCCAAAGGATTGTCTTGTCTGAGCTTGGCGGTCTTCTGTCTTAATTAAAAAGCTATCATTACAGCACTGGCCCGTACCTGCCAATAGCTGAGCTCCAGGCCTTTACACTGCACATCAATCTCAATGTCAGCTTTCGCGTTCGAGCGCCTCTTAGTTCAGCAGTCCTTTTTTACCGTTCTTTTTTTTTTTTTTTTTCTCCCTCAATTTTCGAATAATTGCAGATGCCCTTTCAATGGTTGAGCACAGGATGCCTGAGCCTCCTAACCATCTGCTTCCTTCATATTGAACACGAAATGCTTGAACTTTCCATTTTAATCAATCCCCTAGAGTCTTTTCCTACATTACACGATGTGGAATTGAAATAACGATGATTAGCCAAAGAAATGTTGAATTAGATTCTCGGGACTGTGAAAAAAGTTTTGAGGCACGTAAACTTGAATTGAAATGTACCGAGATGAAAAGGTTTTGGTGGCTGTGTGGGATGCATATGGGGCTCGGCTAGCTCTTGGCTTGGAGGTGATTCCCAATCCCACGTCTATCTCTGAGGGGGGAACCCAGGAAACATTGAGGGGATTTTCATTTGCTTGAGACATATTAGTTGCCGAAAACACCTTTATTTAGAACACATTTATTACTGTAAACAAGTTTTGCAAAGCCACAAAACAATAACACTTCAGGGACGTCAACTTTAATATGCCTTTATGGTTAATTTACTCATGAAAACAAATTATGGAGGATATGTGCCAATATATATTTTCAGAATTTTGTGCACATATGCAGAGGTGGAAAATCCACATTCAGAAAGTAAAAGTCCTCCCCAGTATTTTGTTTCAATCACCAGGATTTGCTAATTAGCACAATTCTTGTCAGGGAGGTAGAATTTGTGAAATCAGCTGGCTGAGTTCATGGGTGGAAGAAATACATCGCAGGACTTTTACTTTCTGACCCCTGGACTTTGCACCTCTGCACGTGTGTATTGAAATTCAAAGCAGCAATGGCCTTAGCAGTATACAGCATTATGTTTATTTTAATAATAACATTAAAGTTTTACAGAAGTTTAAAAAGTACTAAAAAGCTAGAAATATTGGGTTATCCTGTTTGAGACCTCTCTGATATAAAGAACAATTACTACATTTGATATACTTGATAACTGATGGTGGAGTAGAAAATTCAAAAATAAAAATGTGCCTTCTCTTTACAATAGATACTTTATGAGATGTGAAAAAGGCACTCTCCAGTAGAGTACAGTATATAGTTACAGATCTGAGCCTCAGCCATGGCCATATCATATGGCTGGGAATCTTGAGTGGTATGGCACATTTGACCTCGTCACACCAGGGGTAAGGTGGTATTAAGTCGGCCTGGGTTCCTCGAGTTACCACTGCATTAGTTTCTCTTAATGACATGCCAGGCAACCACCGGCTGTCACCAGAGAGATATGCTACCTCTTTCCTGTAGCGGTGAATTAACTGTGGGGTGTAATACAGCCGCTGCTCAAAGTCGACTGCTTTGGCGCAGAGCACACACTTCAACTGCAGCGCTCCTGGCATACGTGTGCGGGCGGGATAGCGGTTAATAAAAGACGACAATGCAACTTGGCGGGGCACATGGCGGGGCTCCTGCTACTTTTAGCCTGCGTCTATAGTGACCGTTGACTGATCCAAACCGCTACAAAAGCCTTTAGCTGTCAGCGCTGCGACGGAAACACAGATCCGTAATGGAGTGTTGGGGTACTTTTCGGAAATGAGCACCACAATCGCAGGCGGTTGAAAACCCAATACAGAAAGTTACAGTAGCTCTATAAAGCGGTCTGAATGAACCGTGAAGTACTTCAGCGGCTCTAGGTTGCAATCCTACCTGTGCTGTTATTACAGTCTAATGATATAACCTGGGGAATGAGATACAGTGATTTGATGCTGAAGAGGGAGAAAACGGAGGGGAAAATTTTAAATGGGTGTGAGCTGTGTCCCATGCATTCAGTGTGAGAAGGCACAAGAACAATTTCTTAACCCTCTGGAAATGTGAGAAATTTTTTAAGATGTTGAGCCAGCTACCTCTAAACAGACTTTGATCGCAAAAGCAGTTGGTGAACTTACCAATGCGGTTGCCCAACAATGAAAGGATTGCACTGATGGTATTTTCCACAAGCCTCATGCGAACCAGAATGATAAAAACATTCCTACGTTAAATAATTTCAGGTATGCACATTAGAAGTGCACAAAAATATAAACAGCTTTTATATGTACACTTTATGCTTGAACCTTTGTACATTGGCTAAAAAAAACATTGACACCAATAATTGTAATGAAGGAGTACATAGATTTATATTAAGATTTCTCAAGGGATTTTTGGGGACTATGTCATTATACCATCCATTATTATAATTCTTTTTTTCTTTGAGGAGTAATTTCCTGCTCTAGGGCATGACAGCAATATCCTGTCTTTAATCTATGCCCAAATACCTCAGGTACAGGGTGCCATATTTAAACACTTCACACTGTTTCTTTACAAAACACACAAGTTTAATTTGTATGGCAAATGTGTAGCCAATATCCAATGAATCACTGAAGTTGTAGATACATTATTAGGCCATTGATTCGGTATGTTAGACTTGAAATATAATTTCTAAATTAAATTATTTTAATTGAATTACATCATTTGAGATTCCCATCATCAAGACAGAGAAAACTGCTCACTTGCCTCTGCATTGTGACTAGTCCAGCAGGAATTACTTATTCTCGCAGCATTCAGCATTATGTGGTCTATCTTTCAACTGTTCATGTGGAATTCAGGCTTTTGAAGGGAACGTGTGTGTTGTGCTGATTTATGATGCTTGTGATGCGCAAGGCCGGTTTCTCTAATGACAGAAAGGTATTTATTTTAATGAGCCTACCTAAGCAGGATAATCCAGTTATTCATATTTACTGTTAAAAACACAACCAACCACACAATCCAGAGAAGAAGCTGAACCCATAATTTGTGAGTCATGAATGCATGGGCTGCTGAAATTTTCAAGTATTTGGTGCAATCTGACTTTTTTTTTTCTTTTCTTTTTTACTAGAGACCAGCACATGATTAGTATAAATGGTCTCTTGCAATATTATTAATGAACATGAAAAGGCAAGAGGAAATTTGTTTTGCATGTTCATCTCATTCTGAGAGCAGTCTTGACCATGTCAGTGTGTTACTTCTTCTTTGAATTAGCAAAGAAATGTACAGGGTGATTTATCAAGATCAAATAATTAGCGGAATTAGCCAGTGCTAGAGGGACTCCAGGATTGACTTGCTTGCCAGCTCATTGTCTTGTTTCATTTGATCGATTAGCCGGTTCAGGATTGCAGAAAGGAAAGATAGAGATTTGAAAAGGACACAGCGGAAACAGAAAAGCTGATAATCCAATAAAGCAAACCTGTGTTCTAGATATATGATGGATATAGAACGATAAAAGCATAACTTAAATGCTTTTTTAATTTAACTTAAAAACAAAAAAGCCTCCATTAAATCATAAGAATGTTCACGTTAATGTGCTGGCGCTGTGTGCTGTGTGTCTGTTGGGGTACGGAGTACTGCTGTTAGAAAACCCCTGCAAAAAACATGGTCGTAGGAAATACAGATCCTTTCCAAAAAATTTGAATATCATGGAAAAGTTTTTTTTCCCCATAATTCCATTCAAAAAGTGAAACTTTCATAGATTATAGATTCATTACACACAAAGTAAAATATTTCTAGCCTTTATTTGTTTCAGTTTTCATAATTTTGGCTTACAGCTCCAGAAAACCCCCAAAACAGTATTTCAAGAAATTAGAATAGTGTGTCGAAAATCAGCATTTACTTCAGTTATTTCAGAGAATGAGTGGAGTGGCTTGACTCGAGGAATCCGACAGTTGTAGCCCATGTCCCGGATACGTCTGTACGTGGTGGTTTTTGAAGCACTGACTCCAGCCTCAGTCCACTCCCTCTGCATCTCCGCCAAATTTTGGAATCGTCTTTGTTTGACAATCCGCTGAAGCCTACGGTCATCTCTTTTGCTTGTGCACCTTCTCCTGCCACATTTTCCCTTCCACTAAACTTTCTATTGATATGCTTGGACACTGCACTCTGTGAACAGCCAGCCTCCTTAGCGATGACCTTTTGTGGCTTACCCATCTTCTGGAGGGTGTCAATGATGGTCTTCTGGCCAATTGTCAAGTCTGCAGTCTTCCCCATACTGAACCAAACTGAGATAAACTTTGCATTTGTTTTGAGTAAATTAGATGATAGTGTGACACAGTCTAAAACATTCATTCTCTGAAATAACTGAAGTAAATGCTGATTTTCGACACACTATTCTAACTTCTTGAAATACTGTTTTGGGGATTTTCTGGAGCTGTAAGCCAAAATTATGAAAAATGAAACAAATAAAGGCTAGAAATATTTCACTTTGTGTGTAATGAATCTATAATCTATGAAAGTTTCACTTTTTGAATGGAATTATGGAAAAAAAAAAAACTTTTCCATGATATTCAAATTTTTTGGAAAGGATCTGTACATAACAACGCATTGAATCTCAGTGGATTGCTAGCTACAGACTAAAAACCACCAGCACAGTCAGAATAAATGTTTTTTCAACAAAAGGCCTTGCGTAAAAAGAGACTTTTCCATTTCAAGATGTGTGTATTGTTTTTTAAAGGTGCTATAGGTAAATTTTTCATGTAGACAATGTAAAAAAAAAAAAAATAAATAGCCTACATGCACAAATATGCAGAGTAAAGTATTTATTTTCCTCAAATAAATGATATTGACTATGAATTTGTCATTTCAAATATATTTTATGGTCCGTAAATCGTGTTTTGTTTTTGTCTGCCTGTGACATCAGATACTGTGGTTACCGCCTCCACATACCGCCAACAATGCCCCTGAGCCAGTAACATGCCCATCTTTTGCTCACAAATAAAATGTGCAGCCAGTTGCTAGTTAGAGTTACAGTGAAGACTGGAAAAGGATTCTCAAATCTGAAATGCTAATGCTAGCTGTCTATCGACCATTCTATAATAGTTAAAGTAAAAGTTAGTCTACATGTCGAATAACACCGGACACAGCTATCCCACATAAGAAAAATCACCCAGTGAACAAAAGCCAGATTCTAGATCTCTAGATGGGTGGAAATCTAGGTTGAAAGAAGTTTTGATATAAACAGACTTGGTTAATCTTAACGTAGGTCAGGTTTTTTTCCGGATATAGCCTGGCTATGTCCTTGTCGGCTAGAAAACTTTCACTTTTAATCCAAATGTATCTGGTTTTCACCTGAACACCTAGGCAGTGTTTCACCAACTTTTCAACACCAAAATATTCAATGGGAACTAGCAATCTGTGTAGCTAATGCATACTACATTGCAAAGTTGCTATGTAAACGTAGGCCTAGTATTCATTACTTGCCTGACGTAAGACTCATCAGATGATACAGTACCCACCTTCCCGTCGTACTACGTTCAACAATGCACCACCACCACACACAACGATGCAGCTGTGGTAGAAGACCAGTCGCAGGGGACAACTAGAGTGTCATGCTATGGGTTGGCATTGCAGTTCTCCCTTGTGGGCACTAGATGGGGTTTCAAATGATATATTGCTCCTGAGACCCCCCCCCCCCCCCCCCCCCCACCTCCAATCTGACATGGATGACGTAAGCATTCACAGGCTCTGCAGGATCGACCTGGGGATCGTCCCCACTTATCGGTTAAGTGCTGCAATATAGCCCCTTCCACAAAAACTTTGTCTTGGTTCCCGTCACGCTTAATAGCCAGGGCTCAGCTGGCGGCCATTTTCCCAGGTCTTTCTGCCTTTACAGCCAGAACATAAAGTCATTACAGCATAAATATGAGCTGATTATGGTTGGCCTCCATTAGCATTTGTTTCCACCACAAGAATAAAAAAAAACCAATTGATGCTTTTAGTTGATATGAAGGATCAAATATGCATGTCTACGCCCATGCTTAAGGTTGCCTGTAGTCCCTGCCACACCCCCAACCCCCATCACTCTTAAGAACCAGGGGGAAATTAAGATTAATACTACAATTGAATATACAGTATATTGGGCCTTCAGAGGGGAGATTGAGTTTCGTTGATTGCCTTTCGCTAGAGAGGCAATGGGGAACTCAGGGGGACACTGTGCTCGTGATATGATCATACGGACGCTTTAATAAATAATAGCTGACTTGGTGAACAATGTCTGTTCCTGGCTGCTGTTAATAGGAGACACAGATATCCTGGAACTCAGGTAGGATTGAGAATGAATGTTTCCCATTCGCTTAAATCAGTAGGCCTTTCAGAGACAGTGACTCAAATGCCAACGGCCAACACATCACAGGTTCATGGCCAGTCAGTGTAAAACTGGCCTTAGTTATACTTTATATACTTAGTTGCTAAGCTAAAACATTTTATTTTTTTTAGACTGATATGTGTGTATGTGCTGACATAAACAAGAAACAAGCCAGGGCTAGACAACTCCTACTTAATGAGGCCATGCCCTGAGAATCCATGGGCGAAAGCGTGCCAAAAGTGCATTAAGACATGGCTGTTGTACAACAACATCAGTAATCAGTGCGCTTATCGCTGCAGTCTTGAGTCTGGTGGTAACTTTTTTCTCCCCTGTAAGTAAGTAGGCCTACTGATTCTGTTTGATAATCTGCGGCTGATCACACGCAGATATTAGCAGATATGTGAGGGTGCCTCCGACATAAAGACGCGATACAAAAAGCAAGTGTCATTTTCTAAGGCGGTAACCTTGGAAATTTCTATAGGAGAGAGGGGATATGGGGAGCTCACTGCTTCCGGGCAGGGAATGAAGCGCTTCGTGTCCAAGCCACGCAGTCAGCCTCCGCCTTGGAAATCCCAACGTCGGAAAGGTGCCAAGCAGTCAATATGAGCATCTTTCAGGATGACCTCAGTATATCCAGTGTATATTTGAATAAATCCCTTGAGTGCTTTGTTCGCTAGACGAATCCCAGAGTACGGCAGCCAGAGCTTCCGATTGCCAGTGTCTATACAATCTATCTCGCGTACACCTGGCCTGCAGTGGCCTCTCCCTAACCTGCTGGGACGCTGGGACTACATCTCTCTGGGAACGTCCGGCCGAGAACATGAGAGAATCTTCCAGAATGTGCGAGTAGAGCAATGGCAATATGCCCAAAAGGAGAGGTAGGCGGCATCTCTGACTTCGTGCTAACGTGCTAATACTCAATTTACATTGGAGAGGATGACGCATAGGAAAATGGCATACATTACTATCTGGTTGTTACTGGGATTTGTTTTGTGTGAGGTTCAGTAAAATATGCATGTTTACTGCATACTGCCACGACTTTAAATATATGTTGTTATATAACAATTGATTAATGCATTGTATGCCATTTTATACAATGTCTACTTTACATTGTGTGTGTGTGTGTGTGTGTGTGTGTGTGTGTGTGTGTGTGTGTGTGTGTGTTTTGCCATACCTGGTCTCTGCTCTCTCCTCAGAACTGCTTTGATGAAGGAATTTGTCATTATGACTTCTGATTCTCTCCACAGGACAACCCGCACTGTACTATTTTACAAATCTGTCCTTACAACATTTCCCCAGCTGCTGTAAGCCATATGTCACGTATAATGAAAACACTACAAGAAAATGTGATACAATTCACAATCCCATGAAGTGCGCACGAGTGACTCACATTTTCAGTAGGTTTCCACATGATGCTACACCGCAGCCCTCGTCCATATATGGTCTGGGTTGAGCGAAAGCTTTTTTCGTTCCGAAAGTATACTTTTAAGCTAAGTGCTCCCCCAGACCATCCCATCCAGGCAATTCAATTGCACCATTTTGAAACTGCCCAAAATTATATAAGACCCTAATGTCTTAAAAGAAAGATATGGAATTGGATTGTCGACTGAGCGTCTAATGTCATTGGGGAATGCAATTTTCTGATGGCATTTTCTTATCTAGTTGCATGGAAATGCAAGACCAAATAAAATTGGCCGTAAGTAATTTTCAGAAGTGGATTTCGGCTGCTGCTGTAGAAATATGGGGGGCTAACAGCATTAGCACAATGAAAGGAAAGTACAACTTTGATCTACATCTAATGAGTGGCCGTATCATGAGTGCAAAGTGTCCTGAAATGTTGGTGCACCACGTGTGATCTTCATAAAAGCTACGGATGATGAATGCCATCGGCGTGCTCACACGCCTGTTTGTTCTTGTGCCAGAAATCACTAGAGTCACTCTCTCCTCATTTCAACAGCGCCCTCATAGAGAATATGTGTTTTATTTTTGACTAGAGTTTTGTCATGTAAAGGGAAATGGGGTATGTGAGAAATCACGTACTGGCATTTCCCACGTTCAATGCAGCAGTTTCCTGGCACGAGGAAAACTGGTGGAGACATAAATGCCAGTAGTGACAAGAGGTTTGAGCTCCAGCCCCATGGACAAATTTAATGTCTTGAAACTCCCAGGGGTGCAGGTAAGTCAAAGCTTGGACCCCACTCACTTTTCTCAGCTTATAAAGCTGATACCAGCATCGGGATCTGAGCAGGGTAGATCGGGAGAGTAATTTAGTTAATTGCACATACGGGCTAAATGTGGGGAAATGTAGCGAGCCCTGCAATTTAATTAGACAGACATGCACTACAACAGTCTCTCTCTCTCTCTTTCATTAGTTGAGCCTGGTTATGGTTGGTGAGCCGATTGCTGATTCTCCAGCAACACATTCTTTTTTTATGTTTCAAACTAAGCGAGGAACAGTGTGACTTTAAAATGTGCGCACTGGCAGACTAAACAACGGGACGCAGCAGTCCCGTTCAGTCTTGAATGAACAGGAGCACTGGCAGACTAAACAACGGGACGCAGCAGAGTGCCGTTCAGTCTGAATGAACAGGAGCACTGGCAGACTAAACAACGGGACGCAGCAGAGTCCCGTTCAGTCTGAATGAACAGGAGCACTGGCAGACTAAACAACGGGACGCAGCAGTCCCGTTCAGTCTGAATGAACAGGAGCACTGGCAGACTAAACAACGGGACGCAGCAGAGTCCCGTTCAGTCTGAATGAACAGGAGCACTGGCAGACTAAACAACGGGACGCAGCAGAGTCCCGTTCAGTCTGAATGAACAGGAGCACTGGCAGACTAAACAACGGGACGCAGCAGAGTCCCGTTCAGTCTGAATGAACAGGAGCACTGGCAGACTAAACAACGGGACGCAGCAGTCCCGTTCAGTCTGAATGAACAGGAGCACTGGCAGACTAAACAACGGGACGCAGCAGAGTCCCGTTCAGTCTGAATGAACAGGAGGAGCGCTCACCTGGTGGCGAGGAGCGTAGGGAGCCATAGCACCTGTGAGAAAGGAACAACCAGTGATTAGTGAAGCAGGCGACTAAGGTGAGGCTCAGGGTAGTGAACCGCCGTTGTGGATTTACGAGTCAGTGAGCTGATGTCTAATGCCGTTACGTGTAAGTTGCTGAGTCGTGTGCTTACCTTCCAGCAACCAAGGGGGGCGGATGAAGGCCGTGGAGGCATGCAGTAAACCACAAGGCAGATGAGCATTTCCTCCTGAACTAAAGGGAGTTATCCAAGGGTGAGATTACTGGCGGGAGAGAGACGGCGTACGTGTATGTATCTGAGGAAGTACCGATCCTTTCCTGCGCCAGAATGATCCCCGCCTATTGCTGGTTTTATTTTTGAGGTGAGAGGAAGGGTGAGAGGTCGTAGTGTTCTGGACATGTGTAGTAGGGAATGATTAAATGGTGCACCAGCATTTCCCTCGCTCTTTCTGAGGGGCTTGGTCAGATGACGTGTGCAGTGGAGTGGAGTGTGAATACATTATCAGATTAGTGCAGGTCTTCAGCTGGGAGAATGCACAGGGATAATTTTGCTATCTTGATAAGCTTTTAAATAAAAATTGCACTATTATTATTATTTTTTGCTTAAAAGGGCCCGGAGAGTTGCAAAGCATTGGTGTTCAGTGGACAGTTTGGGGTCATTACAACTGTGTATAAGATAAAATCAAGCTTAAACTTGTTCATTGACTTTGTAAATTATTATACAAGTATTTTTATTTATTTAATTTCTACTCAAATGCGACATCATAATAGACCATTGACCTCTCCACACTATCAAACATATGTGAAATAAATGTACCACTACCAGCCTTTGTCCACATGTATTTCACAGTGTATAGTGAAAATTTGAAACTAGAACAGTTAAGAAAAAACCAAAGGCCTGAGGACAGAACCTGGGACTCCGCATTTTTGTCTGGAGATATCAGCTGACACTTAATTGATCTGGCGACCAATTCATTTGCAATAAGTATCACATGACGCTGTTTTTTTGAAAGATTTAATTTATTAGAATTTTATGATCAATGGTGTCAGATCAGAGGATGAATTGGTATCAATTGGTCAGAGGACAAAAAAAGTGTTCTTTACAACTGTCCCTGGAGGGGTTTCTCTCTTACAACCCAGGAAAAGGTCTGAGTATAATTTTTCACATATGGTAATTGTGAATAGAATTCAGAGAGACATTCTCCACTCTACATTACCTTTCCTACCTGGACACTTGAATCATAATTATTTTGGTTAGTTCGGAATGTGCTAACAACAGGAAGAATAGTCTTTGACACTTCAGTGTAACGACACAGCTGTGCATAATCATTAGCGAGATTTGAGCCCTATATAATCAGATAAGGTTATATGCTTGCACAGTAAGGTATATGACAGCTTGTTGTGAATTATTTATGATCCTGAATCTTTCAGAAATGTTACTTTGCAAGGTTTCCTCAAACAAAGAACTGAATGCCACTACTAAAGAAGATAGACTTTCCACTGGGTGAAAAAAGAAAAAAGAAACGTTATAAAGCTGATGATTCCATATAGATGGCAACACAATGTTTTGCAAGTTTTAAAGCTAAGGTTAACGAAAAGCCATGAAACCATGAATTTGTGATGATACACATCTTTTGGGTACTGACAGCCTTAGGATTACCCCAAAGCAATATTAACAACAACTCCACATGAGTTTCTGGTTAAAATATCTTCTTCTTTTTTTCTTATGTAAACATCCAACCAGCAGGCAGTTTCAGACAACTTGACGTTTGTACATTATTAGAAAGTGAGATAAAAAAAAGGAAGAAAACAAGACACAAGAGGTAAAGCTAGCTAATGTTAGCTAGACACATCTTTTCAATCGGTTCGCTATGTACCGTACTGTAACCGTACTGCTACCAGAAACACACACTTTGCCAGGCAAATTACACCTAACATTTGCCAATTTGTGTCGAACACGGCAAGATATCTTCCACGATGGCATGATCTTGTGATTGATCAGGCTCCTCAGGCTCAAACATATATGGCCTCACCATAGAAATATTAACGGCACTCCTTTCTGCAATGTTTACTAGCTACATTGGCTGCAGAGAAGTACAGTGCAACAACAATAATAGTGCAACCTAGCAACCACAGCAATGCTTGTTTGTTTATGTGTGAAGTATTTAAGTAATTTGAATATCAATGGAACATGCACACCATCCTATAAACCTTCATGCACAACATTATTTGAGGAGGGTAACACTTATTTTTTTGTCTTTACCCGATTCTCCTGTTTTTGTCACGTTTTATACATTTTTTATACAATATTTATAATAGTGATATACAAGAGAGTTGTATGGGATTTGTCATTTCTGGTGCAGTAACAGCACAATACCTTGTAAAATTACATCAGATTTTCTGGGACCTCTGGTATATATCAATGATATATATTTCATAGAGCTGGTACAGATATCTTGAGTAACATACAGATTCATGTAGCTTCACATCAATAATCTGATTTACTATATATGGCTTACTGACAGACATGGGGTTAGAGCTTAATTACATTTACTGTTTAAGTGCAGTGATGCACCTCGTGGCCTGAAATCAAATCCTGAACGTGTCACAGCTGACTGTAGCAGGAATCCCCACGGGGGTGAGCACAATTGAGCCATAGTCTTGCCCAGGCATGGAGGGTGTCTGCTGACAGGGTTCACCATGCCACATCGGGCAAGAGCTCCTCTGGGTGGGCCATGTGCCCGCAGCCTACCTGCGCCAGCTGCGCAGTAACTTTTGCTCTCCGACGCATTGGCTGCGCAGCTCAGCTGGTAGTCCATAGAGCGGAAAGAACTGTGGTCAGTTAAGGATAAAATACTGATTTCTACTACAGTAGCATCCTGGAGATAAAAGATACTTTGTGATTTTTGTGACCGCTGTTCGTATCACTCTTGTTTATCGCTTGTTTTTTGGAGAAAGTCATGCCCTGTGCGAAGGGGATGCTCTGATATGGTCGATATGGTAGTAACGTCAAAGGAACAGTACCAACTAGTTACTAATTACCCTTCTTTCACATGAAAAAAGGCCTCTGCACTCTTGAGAATCAAAGAAGGATGGGTCATTCTCGTCGCATAATACCTGCAATATTGCAATATGCCATTATACTATAGCTAATTAAGGGCGGCTAATGTCAAGCATAATTAATCTAAACTTTAAAGACAAAACATCCCCGGAATCATTTTATATTAAAAATCCAATTACTTGCTCTCATAAATATTTGAAAGGTTAAGTGATTTTAGTGTGAGCTCCAAAATTCTTCAATCAACTGCACTCGCCCTCCTCTGTCCCGTTCCGAGGCTTTGATATAAAGTAATCAATTAGGCATTGTGCGGCACGCAGCACAGTAAAACAAACAACAAAAAACGGGCCGAGCTTTTTTTTCTAAAGCCTTTCTGATTATGATCCATTTTAAAGAGATCTTATTAATATCATTTGATCCCAATTGTAATGGAATTGAGGCGATCTAAAAGCCAATTACAGGAACGTGAACCTGAGCATGGATGCATCCGAAATGTGATTACGGCAATCTTCAAATTCTTTGACATTTCACCTGGCCCCTCCGAAGGTCACCGTCACAGGCTCTCTCATCCATTGATTTTTCACAAATGAGGGCAAGCCAAAAGCAGCAAAAGACAGCTCAAATCTAATTTCACCTTTGCTCCCTTTTGCCTTCTGTCTGGGAAAATGTTTAAATGTAGCAGAACTAATAATGCATCACTACAGAAATGCAGACACTTTTGGGCTTGTACTCTTCCCCTTGTCTGGAGTGCGGTGATTTTCTGCAGGCTGCCGTGATTCCATCTCGATCAGACTCTTCGCTAAAATCTCTATGAGTGCTCTGCAATATCGAATTCCCCAAATAATTAAACGTTTTCGCTATGGTATAATCAACTTAGAGAACGGGGTCTGTTTGGGGTCAGGTGGGTGTGTGTCTTTGTCTCTGTGTGTGCATGTACAGTCACTTGTTTGCAGCCAATGTGGCTATATTATGTGAATCTCAGGCCTCGTTTTTTAAAACATTGTAAGATGTATCAAATGTGTCATGCTTCCCTGAAAATGAATTACAGATTTACACCATTCCTTTCCAAGATACTACCTTTCTTGTTGCCTCAATACAGATTAGACTTCTTTCTCCAGTGTGCTATTACCACCATTAACTTTGGAGATTGTTTTGCTCATAAATCAATGGTAACTAATGGCCTGTGTTGCATTTTACATATTATTTAACTCTTGGTTTCTACACTGCATTACCCCCCCCCCCCCAATGAGACAGTGCTGTCACCCAGCAGATATTAAAGTGCAACGATCAATAGTATCCATCTTATAATAAAATGGCAAGGCCAAGGCCTTTAGCTGAGCCACCAGGAGGAAGGTGCAGGCCTTATATCCTCTCTGAAAAGCCACCATCTGCCTAGCAGAGACCAACGGTGATGAGAGTGACATAATATATTAACTACATGATCTAAAGCTGTAAGTTGTATCATAAACCTTGCAGTGAAAGGTACACAACAGCCTGTCCATTGCGGCCCTGCACGCGTCTATGATCCCTGCTTTATGCTTGGGACAAACCCCCCAAAAAGAGCCCGTCATCTGTCAGACGTGGGGGGATGAGGCTATCCCACTGAAATGCCAGGATGATAAATATTCAAAGGGCTGCCATCAATATGGCTAGAATGCAGAAAAGCACTTAAGTTTTTGGCCTGCGTAGCTTGCAGAAAGTTTGGTTTCAGTGTCCCGTGTCTCATCCATCAGCACTCCCATTCCTGATGAAGTAACAAGCGATCTAGAATTAAGTTACAGCACAAACAAGCAGAAACATGAAACTGGGCATGGAGCTATCATTAAGCAATAAGGCAGGCCCCGCTATAATAGTGAATATAGTCACACGCAACATTGAGTTGACTGTGACTGTATTCAGAATGTAACCTAGCCTCAAGCGCATTAGCCTATTGGTTTTATTTAAAAAAAATAATGACAACATTTTCATTGAAGTTTGATTTTAATATGCCAGAACATGGAAAATAAATAATGTACCTAAATAAGATTAGGATGTACTTTATTGACCCCGTGGGGTAATTTGTGCTCTGCTTTGACCCTAACTACTTAGGAGCCGTAGGCAGCCACAGTGCAGCACCAGTATAGCTGGGCGCTGCAACTAAAAGCTGCAGTATAAGCCTAGAGGAAATGCCAAGAACCAACAAGAATACAAGGCTAAAAGACTTCTCTCCTCCCTCCTATCTCCCTTCTAAGCCCTCTCACCAATTTTTATATGTATGGAGCAGAAGCACGCACCCCTGCGCAGCCAGCCAAAGGAGTCCATTCTAGCTAGCTTGCTAGTCAGTCATATCTGACTCACAGAAACAACACTGACCATAATAAGCATAACGATTGAACATACGAATGTGAATGAATAACTCAATATGAATCTACATTATTTCAATGCTTACAATAAAAGCTAATTAAATTCTAGACTGCTAACAACAAAGCTAGCTAACGGAACACAGCAAGCTAGCTTTGTTATAGTGACAATGATATAGCTTTGTTGTAAGACATATAAATTGGAAGTTTGTTTGTACGCCGTTGTCGGTAAAGGTGGAATTGAAAGTTTGTGTTTTCCGTAGCACACGCTAGATAGCTAGCCAGCTAACATTAGCTAGCTCTCCAGCCATATCGTGAGAGAACTTCCGTTTGCTGCATAGTACATAGTACTGCTGCCACGGAATAAAAACAACTCCAGTTCTGAGGCCATGCAGTGCCTTGGTCAAGGGCAATGGCATGAGTATATGTAACCTGACATACATGTCACAATGTAGCCTAGCCTCAAAAGCATTAGCCTATTGGGTTAATAAAACTTTCCAGTTATCAATAAATACATGCATGTAATTCAAGCCTGCAATTAATCCGACAAAATGAAACACAAAGCAAATTGTTTGGACACACTGTGTTATCAGTTTAAACTGACCCTTCTAATTTATAAATACTTGGTATGCCCAACACAGTACTTTCCCTGAGTTTTAATTTTGCAGTGACCCACCCCAGGTGCATTTCATCTGAACTCCAGTTCAGCCGCTTTTATTGACTTAGATTCTACAGTCTATTTGAGCACAGTCCCGTCAAATCCTGTCCAGACCTGTGCAAACGATGAGGAGTTTGACAAAGAAAAAAACATATATCAGACACTTAGGCCCTGATCTCTCTGCTATTATAAATGCAAGAACATGTTGCCGTTGTCAAATCCTATTCATAAAAATTAGTAGATATAGTTAAGAACACGGCCACAAAACACATTGATTTATTTTCTCTACTAGACTGGCATGCAGGAAAGCGCTTGATTTAGTGAACATGTCATTAAAAAATGCCCCTGCTTATGGTATTCACTATAAAGGCCAATCTTGTGCAAGTTAAACATTTCACATGGATTAAGATCAGATTCACTGGCCCATTAAATGAAACTGAGTAACTAGGCAAGGATGAAAAACCTAAACTGATTTCTGCAATTAAGATAATGCTTTAAGTATGGTCTTAAAAGGTACCATGTTAGACAAGCAATAAATATTATCAGTGCTTTTACAAGCTTTTAGGTAACTCAAGAACACATTTTCTTGGGCAAACCCTAGCTCTGTTTTGTGGCTCGGGCTCCTGTTGTTTTTAGTATACTGCTGGACATCAATTACAAATTTAAGTTGACAAAAGACAATATGCCTGTTGCTGTCATAGATTTTCATAGAGATAATATTTATTTCAAGAAGTGCAGATATAATTCAGAAAATTGGCAATAGGTATGAGTGTGTGTGTGCCCTGCGATGAATTGGCGAACTGTCCAGGTGTATTCCTGCCTCTCGCCCAATGAATGCTGGGATAGGCTGCAACCCCCCCCCCCCCCCCCCCCCCCCCCCCCTTATTTTGCAGCTATGGCTACATGAATAACTTATGTCCATACTTACATAGACACTGTTGCAAAATAATCAGTTAGGAAATGAGAGGCCATTACAGCGAGTCATATTGTTAAAGGACAGTTCACTTTCTGGTTTTTTTTGTTTTTTTTCAAACAATCTCTTTCATAAATTTCATATACCAATTACTGTTTTAATATGTGAGGAAAAGATTAAAACATTATCGCACTGTGACAGTCAAGCCAACCGCTGCCGCTGGAATAAGGGACACTATTAAGATGAAAAAGAGATATCTGGCATTATGTGTCATTCACCAGCCTCCTCGCCACATGCTATACAGGTGATGTCGACGGGTTTGAAACAGTACCCAGCCACTGGGCTTAATTAGCGCACTGTGTTGGCGTCAATTGTGCGTGGCGTGTGTAGTAAATTTCCTTTGATTAACCGGCCTTGTTTGTTAAAAGCTCCCATTACCATCAATTCTCTCTCTCTCTCTCTCTCTCTCTCTCTCTCTCTCTCTCTCTCCTCTCTCTCTCTCTCTCTCTCTCTCTCTCTCTGTGCTGTTGGAAGAGACTCTGAACGGGATCAGGCCAAGATTAATGAGAGGCATTGGACCACTTTAATAAACTCCTCCAGCCCAGAATTATTTAATGCTTTCATGTTCATGGTGGCTATTTGGTGGTCATCTTGACCATCTTTGGTAATAATATAAAATAAAAATGCACAAGAAGGATAAAATGTCACCGACTATGAGATAATTATCTCTCCACCCTGACAAATGGGCCAACACCAAAGTGTGCACAGGCTCTAGAGCCCTTCATTTGATGTTGGGTTTAGAAGGCATTATAAGGTCTTCTACCATTATTTCAGTATAAACAGAGCCCATTTTTCCTGCAGTGCTAATAGCAAGCAAGCTGATTTGTGCAACCATTTCATTATATAAATATGCATAGTTAATAATTCATTAGATTGGATCGGTCTTGAATTGCAAGTCATGCTTTGATATAAAAAAAAAAGAATGAGCTCTTGATGGGAACTTTGGGCTCTTTTCCAAAAAAAAAAAAAGATTAGCAGTTTCTTTACATTTTCAGTCTAACCTGCATATCTACTTGGAGCTTGAAATTAATTGGTTTTCAGGAGAAGCCATTAAGAAGTTGCAAATACACTCCAGGGAACGTGTCTCTCTGTGTGCACCAAGCACACACCAAGTCAATGGGCCTTCTGTAGGCTGTAGTCAAATGTTATTTATGAGTTTTATTTTGTCACCACGGGAGCTTTTTTTTTTTTTTAAAGCAATCAAATATGGCCTCTAATGAGTTCCAGTCACGCCTCTCTTTGGCCTGTACATCCTCATGTAAATACTCTAAAAATAAAATAAAATCAGAAAGTCCTCAGGGACAGATTAGATCAAACCTCAAACCCACTGTACCCAATTACACATTACAGGGAAGAGAGAGCAATGGTCTTTCATTTCATCTTCCTCTCTGGCTCCGATAATGCGTCGGAGAACAAGGAACACATTGGTTCATCCGTTATCACAACCGCCGTCTTATCATGGGGCCTGCATTCCAACCCCTGCTAGTTATCTCCCTTCATTAAAGATAATGGTTGATGCGGTTGAATTTGACTTCCTTACTGTGTATTGAATTAAAGACACAGGCACGCAGCTCCAGGAGAGCTGTCAGGTAATAAGTTACTGAAACCAGGGTCAAATGGAGCTAACCTCGTTCATTGTCTCCTGTTTTCGGTGTAAATTCTGGCAAATACAAATATAACTGAAGCCTGTCTCGAGGATACTCATTTCCTCTCCAGGTAAAAAGCCTGTGAGGCCATTTTATCAGCCAGCGCACAAGCTAATAACTGTGACTATCTGATATAAACATCAGAGGTAGGCGATTTGATTTGGCCGGATAACAGTAATGTATTCGGGATGAGGCTTATCCAGAACCCCAAGGATGATTTCCACTCCCATAACAGTCGTTTCTTCTGGGGGAGGGTGCTCCTCGGCTCTGCTTTATAAAACGTGTACTGTATTGAACCTTTTTCCATTCAGGCCCTGCGAATCCCCCCTCACATGCTATATTGAAAGACAATATATTAACCTTCGTCCTGACGTGACAACTTGGAAGCCGCACGTTCATATTGTGTGCCTTCTTCATTGAGCAGAACTGTATGTCAAATAACAGAGAGCCCGTGTCCTCCAGAATTCATTTCCTCTCTGTCCTGCTATTCATATGCTGACAGAAGCCATTACATCATAACTGAGACCACATATGCATTACCCTGTGATATGATTAAAAGGTGGTCAGCACAGTTACAGCAGGCAGTGCACTGTATTAAATATGTATGGCTCTCATACGCTGACCATATATAGTATGTCTGAGCTAGTTGGGTTATTAGAAACAGACAGGCCCACTCAATTCAGGCCCAAAGCTCCCTTAAGCTATATACTTTAAAAGGTATGCAGAAGATGGAAAACCATACCATGGCATTGACATGGCTGCTCACTAACCTCTTAGGCAGGAGACCCATTTCCTGCGCCTAGATTAGACACAATCAAATCATTACTATAATGCAATATTGCGAGGGGCATGTTTAAGCATTCCAGCACTGCGCCTATTTTTTTATGATATATTATTTTAATCCCAGGTCATAATCATAGCCCCAAGGCAAACATATGGCGCATGTTTCTTGAATGACATACCTGAATGTACCGAGAAGTGGAAAGTACTTGGAAGGTGTGACAAATGTGTGGCCAAGTGCAGTCTTTGCAGAACTCAGTTAATGCATCATCAAGAGAATACAATTTCCATTGTGTACATGTCCGGCCGTAACACACTGCAGTATCCCTGGCAGGTAACATGTTGGACAAGTTGGGACTAACCCTAATATAATGTAAACAGTAGATATTTAAAGAGAACTAGGCAAAAAAGATCAAACTTGAGATAGGGGTAGATTTCCAAACGGGCAATGTGAACTGAAATTTGATTCAAAAAGGCAGAATGACAGAACTGTAGTCTACCAGACCAGTCCCAGATAACGTGTTAATAATAGTCTTCTGGAACTAACACAATCCACGCAGAGAACATAAGGTTAATCACTTTTATAAAATAAATAAATAAATACGGATTTTTTTTACAAGGTCTCCAAATTTTGCAGATGCCGATTATGTCGTATTAATTGGGCCGGCTCTGCGAAGCTTTTCATTGCCGATAGTTTCCATTTCATTTGCGCAGTTTTCCTGGCATATAAAATTAGACAGGAGGAGGAAACTGAAACAAGTCATTAAGGCTGCCTGTAGTAATAAGGCTGATCACATTCAAATTGAATTAAATTAATTATCTTTGATGATTTGCAAATGAAAGGTAAGACAAATTACCTCCCTGTATTTTGCACCTCTTCCTTTTAATGCCTGGCCAAGTAATTAGTTACACTCCTGAAACACAGAACCTATCAAGTCACATTAATGGTTCTGCTGCCGAAATTAATTCAGATATTAAAAATTACATTTCTGACCATAATCTCCAGGACTCAAATTAAATATTAACCAAAGGCTGTCTGCGGCTGAAATGAAATTTGTCCTTTGAAGTGTTTTTATTAATCTTCTGTGATGTGGGAGGTGTTTGGAATTCTCTGAATGTGCACACCGCCTCCATTCCCGCGCATCACTTAGCTCCATTTATTTTGCGGAGAGTAATTCTATTTATAAATGAAAATCTTATTAAAAAAAAGAAGACAAGAAAAATTAGTTGGCGGGTCCGGATGGGTGGCGTGGAAACAAAATGAGCCGCTTAACAAAAAGTGACATTTACAAATGACTTGTTAATTTAAAGGGGGTTGAGGGATGACTGAATTGAGTCGCAGTGACAAGAAAGAAGTGAGTGAACAGTCGCGGTCGGTAGTGACCACGCGCCTCATGCAGCCAGACCTTACTCCCGGTCAATAGGGAGGGGGTTAGTGCTGTGCGTCCGTGTGCCAAAAAACAGACACCTTTTGCACTGCCTCTACACCTGCGCTCTTAAACGGAGCCGCAAAAGGACGGCGGTACGATCTCATTGGTCGACGGCGTGTCATGTGACCGCAGGTGTGTGGGTCCCCGCTCTCCTTCGGCCCGGCCCCCGGAACCCCTGCCCTGCGACACAGATGAGAAGTGACAGAGCCTTCGGTCGGCGTGCCTTCCCCGCGGCCGAGTCACCCCCGCCGCCGACTGCCACTTTCCGCTTGAGGAAATCCCCAAACAGGCATTATTACACATCACGCTCATGTTGGCGGAAACCGGATGATAAATAGCTACAATCAGCCTTGTTTTAGCGAGCGGAGCTCCAGAGGATACTCGCCCGGCGGAAAAGCCTTGAGAGAGAGAGAGAGAGAGAGAGCGGGATGCCGTCTAATGGACGCGCCGAGCCGGCGGACGTGGCGAAGTGTCACCTTGCGCCGGCTCCCAACTCTGCCCGTCTCCGTTGATTGAGTGTCGGAGGTGGCAACTGCACGGGGCCACTTGTACATATTATAAATTCTCTGTTTGAAAAGCAAAAGAAAATAAGGGAAACACTCCTAAGCAAATGAACGACGGTGCCCATCGGGTGTCATTTGAATTGAACGTCTCAGTAGTTGCTTGCCGTGACCTCCCCTTCTGATCTCCCTCCACTGCCCCCATATATTGGCTGACATCAAGTTCAAAACCTTGGTAAAGGTAACGCTCCGTTTTATCTTCAAACGATCATCAGACCCCGCGCGCCTGTCATGTCTCTCTGTTCTGCTACCTCTGGGCGCTTGGCCCCTCCCCCGCCTGCACGTCCAGGTCAAGCATCCTGTCTGTTCTGCCCCCCCTGGTGGTGTTTTCCACTGTGGTCAGAATTCTGACAGACTGAAGGCTCATTTCTTCAGTCTGTACCTTGGTTCCACTGATATCCTCTTTCTTATTGGATTTCCCTTTGGGATAATAATGTTATAGGCACAGCTATCTAAAGATAGTTGTATATGGTATTCACTTTTGTTTACAATACTAATTGTTCGTTTATTCGGTTAAGCTTTTTGCTTATTGATTATAAATGGGCCTTCTATGCGTTCTGATGGCCTCTGCTTTTGTAAGTCGCTCTGCATAAAAGTGTCTGCTAAGTGATTGTAATGTAATGTAATTTTGCGGAAGGAAGTCGACCAGCTGTTCTGTCACAAGGATGGAGCGATTGCAGAACAATGGTCCACTCGCTTTTACCCCCTTCCTCTGTCTACTAAGTGCCATGTTCGGGCTTTTGCATCCTGGGAGAAAACGATCTCTTCAGCCAATCACAGCCTCACATGCTGGGAGGAAATGATCTGTTCAGCCAATCACAGCCTCACATGCTGGGAGAAAATGATCTGTTCAGCCAATCACAGCCTCACATGCTGGGAGAAAATGATCTCTTTAGCCAATCACAGCCTCACATGCTGGGAGAAAATGATCTCTTCAGCCAATCACAGCCTCACATGCTGGGAGAAAATGATCTCTTCAGCCACAAAGCCTCACAGTGTTTCCAGCCGGGAAAACACCGATGTCACACATATATCCTCAAGGAAAACAGAATTTACTTTTATTATTTACCTACTAATATGCTTACTACAGCATATTCACTTACTATAGATATACAGCTAGCATTTCACATTTTATTTATTCATATAGCTGAACATTTACATTAGTAATTCACGTCAAGATCGCTCAGGTAGTACCCAACTGATATTTGAACCACACACTCCCCAACTGACAAAAGAAGCAATGGCATGCTTTAAAAAATCCCTCAAGCAGGTCATGGACATCCATTCTGATTTAGGGGTTCAGTGGAGACCTCCGATGGCTGTTGGCATGACGGCACCAGCGAGGTTGTCAGGTGCCCCTTGTGTCACTGCACTCAATCAGATCCGTAGCCTCAGCTGGTACTTCCCACAGAATAATTAAAGGGAAGTAGGAGGTTCTTCAGAGTCTATGCATTCCTCTCTGACCTCTTTATGAAGGCAGGCAGAGGCACTACCTGACAGCCCACTGCACCTCGTCTAAACGGGCGACTAATGAGAGATCTGCTCCGGACTAAACTTAACGGGCTCAGTGCTTTCACTCAAGGCCAACGGCTGAGAATGAGCATTTAACCATAGCCAAAGTAATTGAAAAAATGACAGGCCATACATACCATGCTATGCATAGCACACACGTTGCACAGGCCATACATACCGTGCTATCCATAGCACACACGTTGCACAGGCCATACATACTGTGCTATCCATAGCACACACGTTGCACAGGCCATACATACCATGCTATGCATAGCACACACGTTGCACAGGCCATACATACCATGCTATGCATAGCACACACGTTGCACAGGCCATACATACCATGCTATGCATAGCACACACGTTGCACAGGCCATACATACTGTGCTATCCATAGCACAGACGTTGCACAGGCCATACATACCGTGCTATGCATAGCACACACGTTGCACAGGCCATACATACTGTGCTATCCATAGCACACACGTTGCACAGGCCATACATACCGTGCTATGCATAGCACACACGTTGCACAGGCCATACATACCATGCTATCCATAGCACACACGTTGCACAGGCCATACATACTGTGCTATCCATAGCACACACGTTGCACAGGCCATACATACCGTGCTATGCATAGCACACACGTTGCACAGGCCATACATACTGTGCTATCCATAGCACACACGTTGCACAGGCCATACATACCGTGCTATGCATAGCACACACGTTGCACAGGCCATACATACCATGCTATCCATAGCACGGTCGTTGCACAGGCCATACATACTGTGCTATCCATAGCACACACGTTGCACAGGCCATACATACCGTGCTATGCATAGCACACACGTTGCACAGGCCATACATACCGTGCTATCCATAGCACACACGTTGCACAGGCCATACATACCATGCTATGCATAGCACACACGTTGCACAGGCCATACATACCATGCTATCCATAGCACACACGTTGCACAGGCCATACATACCATGCTATGCATAGCACACACGTTGCACAGGCCATACATACCATGCTATGCATAGCACACACGTTGCACAGGCCATACATACCATGCTATGCATAGCACACACGTTGCACAGGCCATACATACTGTGCTATCCATAGCACAGACGTTGCACAGGCCATACATACCGTGCTATGCATAGCACACACGTTGCACAGGCCATACATACTGTGCTATCCATAGCACACACGTTGCACAGGCCATACATACCGTGCTATGCATAGCACACACGTTGCACAGGCCATACATACCATGCTATCCATAGCACACACGTTGCACAGGCCATACATACTGTGCTATCCATAGCACACACGTTGCACAGGCCATACATACCGTGCTATGCATAGCACACACGTTGCACAGGCCATACATACTGTGCTATCCATAGCACACACGTTGCACAGGCCATACATACCGTGCTATGCATAGCACACACGTTGCACAGGCCATACATACCATGCTATCCATAGCACACACGTTGCACAGGCCATACATACTGTGCTATCCATAGCACACACGTTGCACAGGCCATACATACCGTGCTATGCATAGCACACACGTTGCACAGGCCATACATACCGTGCTATCCATAGCACACACGTTGCACAGGCCATACATACCATGCTATGCATAGCACACACGTTGCACAGGCCATACATACTGTGCTATCCATAGCACACACGTTGCACAGGCCATACATACTGTGCTATCCATAGCACACACGTTGCACAGGCCATACATACCGTGCTATGCATAGCACACACGTTGCACAGGCCATACATACCATGCTATCCATAGCACACACGTTGCACAGGCCATACATACCATGCTATCCATAGCACACACGTTGCACAGGCCATACATACCATGCTATCCATAGCACACACGTTGCACAGGCCATACATACCGTGCTATCCATAGCACACACGTTGCACAGGCCATACATACCATGCTATCCATAGCACACACGTTGCACAGGCCATACATACTGTGCTATCCATAGCACACCACGTTGCACAGGCCATACATACCGTGCTATGCATAGCACACACGTTGCACAGGCCATACATACTGTGCTATCCATAGCACACACGTTGCACAGGCCATACATACCGTGCTATTCATACCGCACACATTGCCCAAATTGCTCTGATGATTACCACTGCGGTTGTTATTGGTCCTCGCTGTCCTAATAAAGGCCGCGCTGGTCCGTGGAAACCATATGACTGGGACACAGGGATTGCCACAGCACCGGAGAGAAGCAAGCTGGCAAAAGCACCAAATGTTATGCTAGAAGAAACTCTCTCTGAGGGACTTTTTCCTGAGTTATCATCATCCACGTACAGGCAGCAATGGGGTCAGTAATAAAATAAAACATGAGGAAAATGTTTCTGTGAAATATGTTTAATGGAAATAAGCATCCTATAAGGTTAAGTCCAACTGCACAGACTTCCTAAAGTTTATTGTCTTTTAGTCTTTGACTTAGCTAAACTCAGTATCAGAGCATCTGCTAAATGCTTAAATATAAACCTTCCATTGGAAGCGCTCAGTACATATCAAAGATAAATGATCATTGCAAAGGAACCACTGATAATTCTGCTGAAAGGGTGCTCTGGAAAAGCTTTGGGAAAACACTGATTGAATGTGTTAATTTTGCATTTTCCTGGCCATGCAGAAGGTCCAGCTCTTGCCAGGGAGGACCCGGTGAAAGTTAGCCTAAATGAAGAGTCTGCCCTGTTTGTAGAGGGAGTGGGACTACCGTTTTTCCTGGGGTTTAGCTTTGCTCACAGCTCCACCTGCTTGCCATCCATAGATACTGACTGTGCCTCCACCTAGACCTCTCCCCAGACTGAGCTCTGTGTCCATTTGCTGAAGCATTCAGAGCCGGAACCAAAAGGGGGCGGAGGAACAGCTCCCCAGGGAGCTCAGGGTCTAAACCAAACAATTTGAATGGGACACGAGTGTCTGCGGGGAACGTGATGTAATATTAGTGAGGCAGGTGAATTTTACTTTGAACTGTGGCAGAATTTCAATGAACATGCGAAGCAGAGGAAAACAAGCAAAGTGACTTACAACTCGGTCATATTTTCCGCGACAGTCGCGTCGACGGTCGGGGGGGGGGGGGGGGGGGGGGGCTGTCTCTGGCTTTTAAATGACAGGAGAGGAAATTAATTAGGAATATGCGAAACAACGGTCAAGGTGCAGGGGACAGAAAAGCACTCTCAATCCCGGCGAATGGGTGACTTCTAAAATGCTAAACAAGCCTGCCGTCATTAAACATTAAGCTATAAGGATAATGAACCTGTAAATCTCATAAAATGTAATCCCCAGAGTGCCTCTGATCTTGGGTCGCACACAGGCAAAAACGGCATTCGTGGCATTGTAAATTCAAATTGTCACAGCGACAAGGGGAATGTAAAAAAAATTAAATAAGAAAAAAGCGCTGGGGTTAATATTTCCCATTTGTGCCATAATAGTACACTAAATGCTCCTTTTAAAAGTTCAGGTTTTATGACAAACAAGCACTAAAGAAAAAGGCTGTTATTTTTAATGAGAACATAATCAAAAGAGTCGCACTGTTCCAACAGCATTTATGTTGGTCATTCAGGAGCCTTGCGCTAAATTCAGTTAACACTCGCCTCCCCGATCTCACGTGTAATTAAAGTAGTTTTGGTGCACCCCTCACTGCTAATCACTTAAAATGTAACAATTATATTATGATTCTCAGACTATTCTAAGGGCACAATTTTTAGGGCACAATGTTTATGCTAAATCAGAGTAATTACCTTAACTGCTGTTAATTCTGCGCTGAAATATTTCACACATACATCACTTACAGATTAATTTGCAATAGATCTGTTCACAGAAAACAAAGGGGCACTTGTTCTTGACATATTTCTCCGTGCAAGATTTAGAGCTGCGTTTTGTAGCAATAATAAACGGGCTCCCGAGTGAAACAGGTGCAGTCATTCCGGCGCTTCCTGTTTCCAGCCCACGCGAGGCCTGCCGTGTCTTACCTTTAATGGCTTCAGAATCTAAAGCTGGCATGGATTGAGCTGTCTAATTCAAACTCCTCAAGCAGAGTATAATGTTCAATTTAAATTGCCGGAGTTGGAGTTCGCTCTCCAAATGTGTCCGCAAATGCGAATTTGAATTAATAATCCAGAAAATTGAAACAATTTTCAATGCCCGGGCTGCGTATCCCCCGCCCCCCCCCCCCCCCCCCCCCTTTTCTACCCTTAATTTCCCCAGCCTGGCACTCCCTTTCTTTGGCCTCAGCAGGGTCTTCATTTGCACAGGATGTAGATGTTGGGGGACGCAGAGTGAACTCTCGCTAATGAGCGAAGCTCGTCGGCCAGGCTCCAGTTCACCGCACGCTCGGCAACTTATCGCCCGGCGATATTATTTTAGTCTTCCAGAGAGAATGCGGGGGAACTAGTTGCCAGGGCAACGAGAGGTCACATGGCCACAGGGTCCAAGCCCACAGTTGTGGAACCACAATGCATCCTGATGATGATTTATTCAAGCACAGTTTAAAACCTGCAGTTTCCTCCCTCATTGCCTTAATGTAGCCGGGCCCTCATTCATAACTGTCAAGAACCTATTCATCTGGACCCTGGCTTATTAAGTTGAAAATTGTACATAAAATGCATTTTCTGGGAAGTGAGGCAGCCGTCACTTGTCTGCAGACTGATATTTGTAATTAGTTTTTGGGGAAGGGAGGTAGTCGGGGGCAAATTAGGATCAGCGGGGGATAGACTGTCACTGGCAGCCCTGTCCCTGGGCAAGAGGGAACCAATGAAGGCATTATGGGGGAATTGCAATGGTGTCCCAGTGTCCCCCTCCTCTTTGGGCAGCAGGGAGGAAAGGAACAGTGGCAGGGTTTCACTATAGGAATGAGGTGCTGGGAAACAGAATATTGTGAAGCGAAACAGCAGCTGTGTGTTGTAGCGTTTATGATAAGCTGAACACGGGGAAGAAGATCACTGGCCGTCATTCACAGCCCAATGGAAATGAAGGGGAACAAACGCAGGAGAAGCCTGCCATGGTAACGGATCTAGATCACTGACAAGGAAGTGATGAATGGGAAGTCAATGGCTCTGGAAAGGACACACAGACATAACCTCAAAATAACACTAAGCTGCCTGGTGATAATTAGGGATGCACCGGTCGGAGTATCGGAATCGGGTTCGATACTGGCCTAAAATGCCGGATCGGGTATCGGAAACAGTGGACGTTATTATCCGATCTGATTCTTTTTTTTTTTGGACGTGACTGACTGACAGAAACAGAGCTTGCACGTGAGTGAGTGTAGCTTGCGTTAGCATCATGTCTGCTGTGGGGCTTTCGTTTCCCAGCTTGAGTGTTTACTGTTTTTAGATGGACAAGAATGATGCCAAGCAGAACACACCCACACAATGGGCTTGTAATCAACTGAGTAATTATTAAAGAGGGGGGAAAAAAGTCAGTATCGGATCGGTACTCGGTATTGGCAGCTACTCGAAGTTCTGGAATCGGAATCGGTATCGGCCATGAAAAAGTGGTATCGGTGCATCCCGAGTGATAATGATTCCAAACTATAGATTCCTTTCCCAAAAATGAAATGAGTGCTGAAAACACTGCTGAGATCCCGGACACGTGAGCTCGGCCTGGCACGAGTTGTTCATTTCTGTTGCTGATGTTATGATAACCAGTTTTAGTCAAAATACATTTTTACAAGAGAAGTGAATGATTATAATAAAGACATTGCACATTGGCATTGCACAATCAAGCCAAGTTGAGCTACCTCACACAGATAACAAAAAAATCAGGCAAGCGGTCATACTAGCAGTAGGTTGCAGGTTCAAATCCTGGGTCGACCACTGCCGAGGTGCTTGTTGAATTGCGTGGAAGAGTTGAATTGATATAGAAGACGATCTCTGGTGAAAATGCTTTAACTATAAGCGTCACCCATTGCCTCTAAAAGGGGCATCCATGAAACGAGTGAAATTATAACGGAAAACGTCTTCTATGCTCTGTAAGGCAAGAAGACAATGACCCAAATGTGTCTTTTTTATGTACAGGTACAATTTGCAAATGCAGTGTCTTCTTCTTAACGCTGCCGCCGCCATGTTAGAGCTGAAGCTGTTCTCATGGAGAGGGCACAAGTCAGGTAGGTGTGAAACTGACAGCCGATCCAAGCAGCAGGCAGAAACCAGAAAAAAAAGTTCATTAGTATAATGACATGAGAACACTAATAAATATGAATGCCTCCCAGAAGCACTTGCAAATCAAGCCACTTCTATTAATAAATGGCACGCAAAGAGAAAAAAAGAAGAGATAAATGTATAATTACAATTTTGCTCTCCACTGTGTTCCAGCATCATGTTAATTGATATTATGTAATGGACTGACAAGTAGGGAGTGTTTGATGTAAAGTATTTTGCCGTGGCCAGAGAGGACGATGTTGTAATGTATACCATACCCAACTATATTATTTTAAGTTGTTCCCAAGGCTAAAGTAAGGCCTTGAGTCATGTTTGTGGCTTTATTCTAGCACCTAGACTCTTTACTGCCTGTTGTCTTTAACAAGTATTGGCATTTAATTGCTGTTAACATTTTGCATTCGCAGCAGTGACTCATGCATACACATGGTCTTGTATATGAAGTGAAACACTGCTTTAATTCACTTCATAAAGAAAGGATAAATCGTACTGTGATTGTATTGCATTCTGGGCCATAGTTGTCAAACAATCGAGCCCAATTAAATACATTATCCCAAAGTCCTCTTTGCCAACACATAGAGAGAGGGAACTCTCTTTCGTCTGATTTCATCTGGCTTTCATTCTCAGTATCATTGTTACAATAACCCCCCAACATTTCCCTAGAGTCTTTACAAGGTTTTCAGTGGCACACTGCACTATTTAAAAATGCTACATCTTGTGATTGTGTTATAGTCTGACAAACACTGCTTGGGGCATGTTTTAGTAAGGTCAAGACAGACATGTGTAAGCTCACATTTACCTTCCCCTTGTTTGTGTGTGAGGTGGTAACTTTGGGGAGTAATTGAATTGTGTTAGCAGGCGAAGGGTTGGGGAGGTTGAGGGTTCTAGTAGAAGGTCGCTCGTTGGTGCTGAGAGACAGGAATGGCACGTAAGAACGGTGTTTCCACTTTGTGTAAATAAGAACCCTTTTTAACCGACATGTATTAGGGTGACTAGCTTTGATAGGGAGAGACGGGAGGGATCTGACGTGAGCAGGTGGCTGGAAGGGGACCCGCGTGATTACAGGGAGACATCTGTCGAGGGAGATACACAAGAAACAATAAGAGGGACTCGGGCGACTCAACCACGGCCTCGCCGTTAATCTTCCGAGAGGAGTCTCGCACGCGAGCCGGGGTTTGTTAGTCGCTCGGTTCTTCTCCTGCGACCCGCGGCATTGTCTGTCTGACGTGTGTCTTGGCCCGGTTTCCGCCCTGCAGAGCGCCGAGCGTGGAGTCGATTTCAGAAGCCGGCCTGGAACGGGCGTGTCCCTCATGGACCTTTGTGTGCACAATTATCCCACTCGTTAAATCCCGGCGCCGTGAAAGATGCCGCACGTGCCCTGTGATCGTGGTGCTTGCCGTTGTGCCGGATTATTGACAGGCAAAATCGCAACAGACTTATCCAGTTCTCGTTCCTGCTTCATAAGCCTACCAGTTCAGCCATGGTTCCCAAATAAACGCTTAGAAAAGCTATCCCCGTCCGCCCGTGTTGTCCTCAAAGATATCTTCTGGTAGGTGTCTCCAATTTCCTCTCCTGAAGATTTTTAAATCTTCAAATTCCAAATTCCAGCAAATTCCAAATTACATCCAGGGAGGTCAGGTGATTGTTTAAATCTAGGCTTGACTTAAGCACAAGGCACTTCAGAAATTGGTTCTATTTTACTAAATAAAAAGCATTTGTCATGCAGATAAGGGGAGAGGTAACCAGAGCCAAGACAAATATGGAGGGCACTTGTTCTTCAGGCCAGAGAAACATTATTGCAGTTCAGCTTGGTCCTGGATGAACTCTTCCCTCATTATTAACTTTCCACACTTTTCCCTTCAATGTCAAAACTCAGCTGCAAACCAAACAGAGCAAAGCATTGTGGTTTGACTTCCTGCCAGCTCAACCCTGGCCCAGTTGCACAAGAGAATATGAAAATGATACCAAACAGGTTACTACTACACAGTACAGTAATGCAGTTATTTTTTTGGCCAGACCCCAAACATCTACAATCAATGGTCATGTATGGCCATGGTCTGTGACAGATGAATGCTTTGTATGTTTATATTAGATGAGATATGTTTCCATGCCTATAATCAAACTGGTTTAGAAACTGTCTAGCAGCGATTATCACTGTCTATGGTATAATAGATGTACAATAGCTGTGCTCTTAGATAGCCAGCCATTTAGCTAATGCTATTTATCCATTTTTAGCTGTACATTTGCAAACTAGTAATGACGTAGCAGAATAGAGCCTTTTTTTTTAAGATACTGGGTATGTATTATGACATAATGGTGCAAATAGCAATAGCATAAGTGAACAAGTGAATTTTGAAATGATCTTATTAAAAGCAATGGACTCAATTAGAAGTATGTAAAAGAAAGTTACAAAATGTGACCATGAAGCTAAGGTATGGAAACTGTCATATGATGCCATACCCAAATGACTCCCCTGCACCTAAGTACAATAATCAAAGATTTTGTTCTGTTTGCCAGGCCTTACATTACATTGCATTACATTCACTTGGCAGACACTTTTATCCAAAGCGACATACATTAAGATTGTAACTGTTACGAACCAGAAACGGGACGAACCCAAGTGCAACGACCAGGAGACAGATTCACAAAGAGGGTGTTATAATAAAATTAAGTGGTTGGGGTAGTCCCAACACTGTACAAGAGGGGAAAAAAACACGATATCACACAGGAACAGTATGTAGCCCGGGACGGGGCTGCTCCAAGCCGGAGCTGGACTGGCAGGCCTGGAATGTTTCGTTCCCAAACCGGAACTGGACTGGACAGGAACTGGACCGGGAGGTCCACACCGGAATCTGGGTCTGGAACAGTTTTGTTCCAAACCGGAACTGGACTGGACTGGAACTGGACCGGAAGGTCCACACTGGAACACGGGTCTGGAACGGATTTGTTCCAAACCGGAATGGACTGGACTGGAACTGGACCGGGAGGGTCCACACTGGAACTGGGGTCTGGAACGGATTTGTTCCCAAACCGGAACTGGACTGGACTGGAACTGGACTGGACTGGAACTGGACCGGGAGGTCCACACTGGAACAAGGGGGTCTGGAACGGATTCGTTCCAAACCGGAACTGGACTGGGACTGGAACTGGACCGGGAGGTCCACACTGGAACAATGGTCTGGAACGGATTTGTTCCAAACCGGAACTGGACCTGGACAGGTAGGTGCGAGACTCACACCTGGACTGGAATTGCTGGGGAGCGGCTCACTACGGCAGGGACAGGAACTGGACCGGATTGACTGCACCGTACAGAACAAAAACAAAAGGTAGGGTTAGTGCAAGGGAAGGCACGGGAATGACCGGGAGGTTCTCACGGAGGTGCAGGGTTTTGAGAGGGAGGTGGTTGGTGAAGCACGGCAGAGATGGGTTGTGTGGCGTAGCTGCGGTAGGTCCGGAAGGAGCTGACTGTCTCCAGAGCTCCAGGAGCCGGTGCCGAAGAACTCGTTGGCTTCTTCGGTCGGACAGGAACAACTGGAGGGTAGCCAGGTAGCAAGCTCTCCCGGAGCCTACACGAGCTGGAGGTGGAGGTACCGCAACACACACAACGATAAAGGTGGGGGAAACGAACACTGCCACGGGTGAATGGGAGCTGGGTTAGATGGAGGAGAAGGGAAACAGGTTAGCTGCATGCACGACAAGAATTGACGGGGGTGGTTAACTACCAGACTGTAGTTAGGAGCCGAACCCAAGCTGCACGGGGATAATATTCCCCGACCAAGCGAGTAGTTCTCTTTAACACGACCAGGAAAAACAACGAGCATGAACACCGGGGTGACGAACGTTAACGAACTGGCGCCGACTGGCAGCCAGCCGAAGGACTAAATAGTGAGGTTAATAATAGAACCTAAACAAGGGACAGGTGTGGAAAATCAGCAGGAGTGATTACAAGACACCAGGTGAGGGAAAGCATGCAACGAGGGGGGACGGAGTGAAAAGGCGGGAAGTGAGACAACCAAACGAACAAGACAGGGAAGGAAACGCCCAGACCGCAGCAGCGGGGAAAACACGGACAAAAGGATCCAACATGACACGGAGGGAAAACAGGAAAATACAGAAAACGAACAGGAAGGGAGCGGAACATTACAGTACCCCCCCCTCAACGTACGCCCCCTGGCGTACCTGGCGGCCCTGGTCTTAAGAGGGAAGCGACTGTGGAAATCCTGGATCAATGATTGATCCAGGATGAGGCTCCTGTGGAGCCACGACCGCTCCTCAGGACCATACCCCTCCCAGTCCACGAGGTATTGAAAGCCCCGACCTTTACGGCGGATGTCCGATGATGTGGTCCACCGTGTAGGCCGGGGCGTTGTCGATGACCCGGACGTGGTGGAGGAGGGAGGGTAGGGGCACTGAGGGGGCTGGAGGCGACAGGCTTGATCTGTGACACATGAAAAACGGGGTAGACCTTGAGGGAGGAGGGGAGGGAGAGTTTAACAGAAACCGGGTTAATGAGACAAACAACAGGGAAGGGGACCAATAAAACGGGGCCGAAGTTTTTTAGAGGAGGAGGGAAGGGAAATGTTGGAAGTAGAAAGCCAGACCTGCTGACCGGCTCTGTACTTAGGGGCTGCGGTCCTGTGCAGGTCCGCCAGACGTTGGGAACGGGCATTCGAGCGCAGGAGTGCGGTGCGTGCAAGTCTCCACACGCGTTTGCACTTGAGGATGTGGGATTTGACGGAGGGGACTGCTACCTCAGCCTCCTGGGCCGACAGGAGAGGAGGTTGGTAGCCTAATGAGCACTCGAACGGGGACAACCCTGTAGACGCACTCTTAAGAGAGTTATGGGCGTACTCTACCCAGGGAAGAAAACGGCTCCAGGAGGCGGGATTGCGTGCAGTGACGCACCGCAGGGCGGCCCCCAGGTCCTGGTTCGCCCTCTCTGCCTGGCCGTTAGACTGGGGATGAAAACCAGACGACAGACTGGCCGAGGCCCCCAGGGCTACACAGAACGCCCTCCACACCTGGGAGGAGAATTGGGGCCCACGGTCCGACACAATGTCGGATGGGATCCCGTGCAGCCTGACCACATGAGACACCAGGAGCTCCGCAGTTTCGAGGGCGGACGGGAGCTTAGGGAGGGGAACAAAGTGAACCGCCTTGGAGAACCGGTCCACAATTGTCAGAATGACGGAGTTGCCTTCTGACAATGGTAGACCGGTGACGAAGTCTACGCCAATGTGGCTCCAAGGACGGCCCGGAACAGGGAGGGGAAGGAGAAGACCAGAGGGAGGCTGGTGGGAAGCCTTGCTCCTGGCGCACACCGCGCAGGCCAGGACAAAAGCACGGGTATCCTCCTTGAGCGTGGGCCACCAAAAACTCCTCCTGACGAGGGTGGTCGTTCTGGCAACACCTGGGTGGCACGCCAGACAGGAGGCGTGAACCCACTCAAGGACCTGGGAGCGGACGGGGTTGGGAACAAACAGGGAGGAGTTAGGGTTACTACGGGGGTCAGGGTGGGAAGTCTGGGCGGACCTCACAATCTCCTCAATCCTCCACGAGACCGCAGCCACCATACAGGAAGCCGGTAGAATGGACTCGGGGTCAGCAGGACTGGAGGGAAGGGAAAAAACACGGGATAAGGCATCCGCCTTGATATTGCGGGAACCGGGGCGGTAGGACACAGAAAAATTGAATCGGGCAAAGAATAATGACCACCTCGCCTGTCTGGCATTAAGCCTCTTAGCAGATTTTAAATAAATGAGGTTTTGGTGGTCAGTTAAAACAATAAAGGGGTTACCTGCCCCCTCCAGCCAGTGGCGCCACTCCTCAAGAGCCAGCTTGATGGCCAGAAGCTCCCGATCCCCGACATCATAGTTCCGCTCGGCGGAGGACAGCCTCCGGGAGAAGAAAGCACAGGGATGGAGCTTGTTGTCCAAGGCGGCTCGTTGGGACAGAATGGCCCCCACGCCGGTGTCGGAGGCATCCACCTCAATCGTAAATTGGCGGGTAGGGTCAGGGTGACAAAGAATAGGGGCTGAGGAAAACCGAGTCTTAAGGCGTTTAAACGCGAGCTGAGCCTCGGAGTTCCAACAAAAAGAAAAAGCAGTGGAGGTGAGTTTGGTTAGGGGAGCAGCAATGACACTGTAATTACGGATAAATCTACGGTAAAAATTGGCAAAACCAAGGAACTGTTGTAGGTGCTTACGAGAGGTGGGTTGGGGCCATTCTGTCACCGCCTTGATCTTGGCAGGATCCGCCCGGATGCTGCCCTCCTCGATGATGAAGCCGAGGAACGGGACTGAGGAGACGTGGAAGGAGCACTTCTCTGCTTTGACAAAGAGCTGGTTTTCCAGCAGACGCTGGAGAACCTCCCGGACATGGAGAATGTGCTCCTGAGGGGACTTAGAAAAAATCAAAATGTCATCGATATAAACAAACACAGTTTTCCCCAACAGGTCTCGCAGGACGTCATTTACCATGCCCTGAAAGACTGCCGGGGCGTTAGTAAGGCCGAAGGGAACCACTAGGTACTCGTAGTGGCCCAACGGGGTATTGAAGGCAGTCTTCCATTCATCCCCCTCCCGTATACGCACCAAGTGGTACGCATTACGGAGGTCGAGCTTTGTAAAAATGACGGCCTGCGAGAGGGGTTCAAATGCAGTATTAATAAGGGGAAGAGGATATTTGTTGCGGATGGTTATTTGGTTTAGCCCTCGGTAGTCGATGCAGGGCCGTAGTGAGCCGTCCTTTTTCCCCACAAAAAAGAACCCAGCACCAACAGGAGAAGAGGAGGGGCGGATGATGCCCGAGGCGAGGGACTCATGAATATACTCCTCCATGGAGAGTTTCTCCGGGCCCGACAGACTGTAGAGACGACCCGACGGGAGCTTGGCTCCTGCCAGCAGGTCGATACAACAATCGTAGGGTCGGTGAGGAGGTAGGGACAGAGCGCGTGATTTGGAGAAGGTGAGGGAGAGGTCGTGATATTGCTTGGGGACGTTGGACAGATCGGGTTCGGGTAAGTTGGTGCTGGAATTCTTGGACCCCGGAGGGGGGAGAGCGGAACGGAGACAGCTAGCCAGGCAGTGGCTGCTCCACGCCAGGATACGACCGGCTTGCCAGTCGATATGAGGGTTGTGAAGGCGGAGCCAGGTCTGACCCAAAACTATGGGGGATTGTTGCGAATTAATGAGCAGAAGTTGAATACTCTCCCTATGATTGCCGGATAACACGAGCTGTACGGGAACGGTGGAGTGGGTGACTAACCCCAGACTTCTACCGTCTAACGCAAAGGCAGTGATGGGAGAGGGTAGTAGATCCGTGGGGATGCCGGCCCTCCTGGCGAAGGTGATGTCCATAAAGTTGGCGTCGGCCCCAGAGTCGATAAGGGCCGACGAAACTTCGGACTTGTCCCCCCAAAGGAGAGTGGCCTTGAAGACCAGGCGATTCTGAGCTGCATGGCAAGGTATGATTGGGCTCGTCAGTACGCCCAGTTTTACTGGCGAGCCTATTCTTTTGGGCGAATGGGGCATGAGGCGATCTGGTGGCCTGGTTTGCCACAGTAAAAACAAGATCTTGATCGCAGGCGACGTTGGCGCTCTTCGGCGTTGACCGCAACTCTGCCCAGTTGCATGGGCTCTTCCTCAGAGACACCAGACGCCGCCCTGGATCCAGAGGCAGAAGGGTGCGAGCGAGTGTGTTGTTGATGCTGATGCTGATGACCGGAGTTCCCCCCTCGCTCACGGGCCCGGATACGGAGTCGGTTGTCAATAGCGATGGCCAGGCTAATAAGGCAATTGAGTGACGTTGATTCCTCACGGGTGGCAAGTTGGTCCTTTAATTCTTCGCTAAGCGCCTGGCGGAAAGCCCCCTGAAGGGCGGTGTCATTCCATCCGGACTCCGCTGCGAGGGTACGGAATTGTATTGCCATTTCCGCGACACTGCGGCTTCCTTGACGGACCCGAAGTAGGCGTTGTGTTGCGTCCCGCCCACAGGTAGGGTGATCGAACACTCGCCGCATCTCAGCAGTGAAGGCGGCGAAGTTGATGCAGAGCGCGGCTTGGCTGTCCCAAATGGATGTAGCCCACTCCAGGGCACCACCTCCCAAACTGCTCATAATGAAGGCGATCTTACATGGGTCGGAGGCGAAGGAGGAGGGCTGCATCCGGAATACAATGTCGCATTTCATCAAAAATTCGCGACACTTTCCCAATTCCCCGCGGTATAATTCTGGGTGTTGAACGCGGGGCTCACGGAGAGAAGTGGGCACAGAAGGATCCACCGGCGGGTCCGGCGCGGGCGGTGTAGGGCCCACAGGAATACGCGGAAGCGGCTGGTGAAGAGCTAGCTGTGCTACTTGCTCCGTGACGACCCTCAGCACCTCCAGCACGTCATCCAAACGTCGGCCCTGTTGGTCGCTGACCGCAGTTTGGCAGGAGAAGGCGTGGCGAATTTGCTCTAGGTCGGCTGGGTCCATGATTTTGGGCCAGTTCGTTCTGTTACGAACCAGAAACGGGACGAACCCAAGTGCAACGACCAGGAGACAGATTCACAAAGAGGGTGTTTAATAAATTAAGTGTTGGGGTAGTCCCAACACTGTACAAGAGGGGAAAAAACACGATATCACACAGGAACAGTATGTAGCCCGGGACGGGCTGCTCCAAGCCGGAGCTGGACTGGCAGGCCTGGAATGTTTCGTTCCCAAACCGGAACTGGACTGGACAGGAACTGGACCGGGAGGTCCACACCGGAATCTGGGTCTGGAACAGTTTTGTTCCAAACCGGAACTGGACTGGACTGGAACTGGACCGGAAGGTCCACACTGGAACACGGGTCTGGAACGGATTTGTTCCAAACCGGAACTGGACTGGACTGGAACTGGACCGGGAGGTCCACACTGGAACTGGGGTCTGGAACGGATTTGTTCCAAACCGGAACTGGACTGGACTGGAACTGGACTGGACTGGAACTGGACCGGGAGGTCCACACTGGAACAAGGGGTCTGGAACGGATTCGTTCCAAACCGGAACTGGACTGGACTGGAACTGGACCGGGAGGTCCACACTGGAACAATGGTCTGGAACGGATTTGTTCCAAACCGGAACTGGACTGGACAGGTAGGTGCGAGACTCACACCTGGACTGGAATTGCTGGGGAGCGGCTCACTACGGCAGGACAGGAACTGGACCGGATTGACTGCACCGGTACAGAACAAAAACAAAAGGTAGGTTTAGTGCAAGGGAAGGCACGGGAATGACCGGGAGGTTCTCACGGAGGTGCAGGGTTTGAGAGGGAGGTGGTTGGTGAAGCACGGCAGAGATGGGTTGTGTGGCGTAGCTGCGGTAGGTCCGGAAGGAGCTGACTGTCTCCAGAGCTCCAGGAGCCGGTGCCGAAGAACTCGTTGGCTTCTTCGGTCGGACAGGAACAACTGGAGGGTAGCCAGGTAGCAAGCTCTCCCGGAGCCTACACGAGCTGGAGGTGGAGGTACCGCAACACACACAACGATAACGGGGGGAAACGAACACTGCCACGGGTGAATGGGAGCTGGGTTAGATGGAGGAGAAGGGAAACAGGTTAGCTGCATGCACGACAAGAATTGACGGGGGTGGTTAACTACCAGACTGTAGTTAGGAGCCGAACCCAAGCTGCACGGGGATAATATTCCCCGACCAAGCGAGTAGTTCTCTTTAACACGACCAGGAAAACAACGAGCATGAACACCGGGGTGACGAACGTTAACGAACTGGCGCCGACTGGCAGCCAGCCGAAGGACTAAATAGTGAGGTTAATAATAGAACTAAACAAGGGACAGGTGTGGAAAATCAGCAGGAGTGATTACAAGACACCAGGTGAGGGAATGCATGCAACGAGGGGGGACGGAGTGAAAAGGCGGAAGTGAGACAACCAAACGAACAAGACAGGGAAGGAAACGCCCAGACCGCAGCAGCGGGGAAAACACGGACAAAAGGATCCAACATGACACGGAGGGAAAACAGGAAAATACAGAAAACGAACAGGAAGGGAGCGGAACATTACAGTAACAAGGCACTGCAAACAGAACAAACTCTTGAGAGTAATATTTGAAAAGAAAAACATCTATCTGAATCATTGCTGAAAAAGAGTGTTGGACTGTTAAAGCATTTTTTAACCAGTGCTAAAGCCCGACATTTTAATGCGGTTCACCTTTTCTACTTTGATCAATAGGCAGAGGCAAAATACTCCCCAAATTCTAACGGCAAAGAATTTTGAAATCAGCACAGCGCTGATTTCACCTTTTTTTTTTTTTACTTTTCCTTTCCTTTTCATGCAGAGAAAATACCACCTTCTGAAAGCCTACTTTTTCAGTCTTTTATAACCTCAGGCCATTTTTGTAAAAGGAGCCTTTTGATTATGATTAACTATAGAAAATCTAATTACAATGAGCTGCTGCTTTAAAGTTTTCTGCTCCCACCCACACAGCCCCATGCTGACAAGTACCATTTTTTATTGAAGCCATTATATAATGTCATGTTTCCATTATAATGCTATTAAGGGATTTAAATGTAAATGTGAGATCGAATCACAAGCAATACGGCAAACAAAATGCCTGGCATCTGCTAGTGGGAACATTGGTGAATCATCTGCACACGCGCAGATACACCAGTTCTTCTCAAATAGTTAATTTATTTGTTAAGGTTTATTGTCGCTGCAGTTTCTTGTGCTTGATAAGGCGGTCATGGTTGGTGGGGGAGGAATAACTCAGTCAGGATCAAATAGGATGCATCAGTGTTCTGTCACCGTGCTCAGAAAGCAATTGTGAAACCGTAAAGATCTTTCTAGAAAGTGTTGTTGGAATGAAAACCCTAGACCTCAGGATTTACACCTCAGCCTTCAACAGCTTTGGCCACCGAGAAATGTGAGACTGTATTTCTGACGCTTATTTGAATGCCATTCACTTTGCCATTTGAATTTTTCATACAACATATCAAAGTCAATATTGACAGTAAACGCTGTCTCAGCAGCATTTAAAAGGAAGAGCCACCTAATTTTTTGATCAAACCTCCCCCAAATAAATAAAATAAAATAAAATAAATAATAACATTTTCAGGGGATAATCATAGGACATTGTTTAGACAAGGCTCTAAAATCGATTAAATCTGAGCAAATCCAATACAGTGTACTCAGAAGTTTAATAACCATACACATATTTTATAGATTAAATCATGTGGACAAGCATCGTGGAGCTTCACATGTCCTGAAGGGAGAGGTGGGACCCTTAAAGGAACTAGTATCCAGCTCCCCTAATTCCTGCCTCGGGAGGGTTTGATGTTTACATCTTCAAAGGATGATGCTGATGGTATTTATAACACACAGTTTCTTTACATATGCCGCCATCAAGCTTGATTCTGGATCAGATCCAACATAATTACAGTCACCATACATCAAGAAAATTACACCAAGGGGGATGCTGGACTCAGTTTATAATTTGAAAGAGTGCATATTTAAAAAGTAGTACTGTTCCTTTGCCTGTTACACCTCTTATGATAACATTGAAAATATATAGACTTTGCCTCATTTTTATCTGAAGCTACTGTGATTATGGGGAGTCAATGCCTTGGTGACCACAAATGAATATTTGCAGACAAAAGGCTGTCTTTTCCCCCAATATCTGTTAGGCAAATATGGCTCTAGATCCAAAGTTTTGACTGGATAGTGTACATCCAGAGAAACCACAGAATTCATTAGACAACCTCCTTTGTTGATGATGGCTGACGGTCAGACAAAGTAAGAGTTGGGACCAAAATGCTGGTGTTAAAATATAGCTTTGAACAAGGGCAGTGTTAAACTGTGTGAATGCAGGTGTGTGTGTGTGTGTGTGTGTGTGTGTGTGTATGTGTGTGTGTGTGTGTGTGTAGGGGGTGTCGGTGTTAACTCATGAAAATATATTTTCTATTTCATGTTCTTCTTAGACCCACCTTCACTTTGAGGTGTATGTGTGTGTGTGTGTGTGTGTGTGTGTGTGTGTGTGTGTGTGTGTGTGTGTGTGTGTGTGTGTGTGTGTGTGTGTGTGTGTGTGTGTGTGTGTGTGTGTGTGTGTGTGTGTGTATGTGTGTATTCTTTATGGGTGCTTATCTCAAAAACAGACACGTCTATCCTTGCGCTTTACTAAGTCTCAATAATTTCAGTTCAAAATATCAAACCGTACACTTGTAGAGACAAAATAGTAGTTTGTTTTGTTTTTATCTGCGGTGCTGTGGTTCTGTAGGTTCACTAACTGGTTATGGGCCAGAATATGTGCACAAATAGAAATCATGCTGAGGTTCCCAGCCCTAGAATGCTTGTACTGGAACATAGATGTCACTCCAGTTAAAACTGCATTCCAATGGCAGATCTGTATAGACTTCAATGGTATAATTATCCAGAAGATAAGTGCTTGAGTAATGCAGATTCTGCATCAGACCTGCATGCATGCATGTCATAACGGAGCAGGACCTCAAATAATTACTGTAAACCTGTGGCCTCTGAAAATGCGCCCTTAAACTATTTACATTGATATTTTGATTGAGCGATCTATAACGGGTTGTTTTGTTCTCAAATAAACCAGTGAGAGCAATCTGTCGTGTGCCCTGTTGCCCATTGTCTACTGGCCTTGACTTTAATCTACAGTCCCTTTCATTCAGATCATAATCACTTGTAATCAGAATAACAACCAGGCAGTGGTCACAGTTAATTCAGAACGCTGACCCGATTACTACTTGGAAATAAAAGAATTTGTCTGAGAGCTGTTCTTTTTGCCCACTCACGCTGCAGTGCGATGTGTCATTAGCGTGGGCGAGTTAAACCTTCAAATGAAGCCCTAGCCTGAATGCCACCTGATTAGAATATAAATATAAGCGCTGATAAAGAATGTTTAGAGGGCTCCTGACATGACGAGCCGATACATGACTAATATGCTTGATTACCCTTTGGATGTCTAATGATGTCCAACTGACAAATCGAATGACGAAAAATGTACAGGGAACAACTGGCATTTAAAGTCGTGGCAGATTTTTGTCACTGTGTACATGCGAATGCAATTTACATCACTGGAAGAAAATAACAAGACCGGGCATATACAGAAACACAAACTGACATGAATTATAAAGGGAATTCATAACTACAGTGCACAAGAATGACATCTCCTTACAGAAAATGATCCTCATTCCTGTATGACAAACAAACAAGCAAATAAATAAATAAATCCAAAGTAAAAGTTAGCATTCTGGCTGAGAGGCGCGCACACCTGTCCGATCAGCAGGTTTGGCGTCGGGGAAGCGGCCCAGGGGGGCGCCCCGCTCCCCGAATCCTCCACGCCTCATCCTTCATCCGCGCCTCTCGTAATGTCCCGTCACCAACGCAGTTACACCTGAACACTCTGCTGCTGCCAAACACCTGCCGTGATCTTCCTCTGTCCAAATGAAAAATAAGCATAATCCGCTCTATGGGGACACGGCAAACGATGGGCTCCGTGACAAATTGAACAATTTTACCCGTTCTTATGCCTAACAGATAACGGCAATACACGACTGTGAATTTCTTCATCCGTTTTAGTTAGTGTTGTTTCATTGTGAATCATGCATTGACTTAGCAGATGGCCTGGATGGGTTTACTGTCCAGTTTGCGTGTGCTTTTATACAGCCGGGCGCTTACAGAGGAGACTCAAACAAAGGGTCTCTATCACAAAGGTAGAACAAGAATCCTATTGGTCTATAGCCCTTTGACCTTTTGCATATCTTTTGTTCAGCTTATTCATATTTTCCTGCGTTAAACAGTGCGCAATTAACAATATGAAAGGAAATCATATGCATTGTTCCATAGTAAGCTAGTTTTCATTGGCGGTCTTGCTTTCGGGCAACATTGCACATGAAAGTACAAGGCAAAAACTAAATATAAGTAAGTAAGTCAACATGTGGAGGATTAGGGAGAAAGGCAAGTTTTAAACCAAGTCAGGAGTGGTCACGGAAACAAGCCCCAAAAAACTATCCTCTGCCACGCCTGTTGTTCTCTCTTGCAGTCACCCCCAAAATGGGTCCTGACAGTACGGGATTTCAGGGGCTTACATCTCAGAGAAATACATGATTTTATTAAAAACCAGCTGGAGCCACTTAATCATTTCAAAAGCTTCTTCTGCGTCTGGACAAGGCAACAGCAGACCTCCAACAGCCGAGGTTTGGAAGCCAAGAAGCTCTAAATGGGGAAATGAAACCTAGCCTATGCCTGTAAGACGTTTTCTCTCGCTTCATAGAACAAAACAGGGCCAATGTCTCCACGGTGCTTCAAGCTACAGTTTATTAAGTTGCATTGCACAATAAAAAGAAAGGTCAATTAAGCCCACCTATCTTTTACAATTCAACACCTTCACCCAATCCATATTCAGTCAAGGATTCAATTCCTTTAAATGACAGCAAAATATGTCATACGTGTCATAGGAAATCAATGTAGGCCTAATTATGTTAAGGTAATTTTGAAATGGAAATGCAAGGTCACTGTGCCAACATAAAGTGGTAGTTTATTATTCAGTCTTGCAACCATGTAAGCTGAAGCCTGCATGTATGATGAGTTTCAGGTGTACTATAGCACTGTAGTACTGTAGAATCTGCTACCCTTAAGCAAGAAATGATCCAGAACTGCTTAAGTAAATATATCACGTGTCAGTAAAAAAATCTTTGTAGTCTTGAAAGCTTTAATTATTGTTTAAATTATATGGTCCACATTTATATAAGAAGGGCTTTTCTTATAAAAAAAATCATTAATAAAAAATGTTTTTAAAAATCTGTAATGTTGACATAAAACATGACAAGGAATTAAAACTCTTTGCTCACATTTAATCTAAAAAGGTATGTATGGGTGTCGAAGAGGCTGCCAATATAATAGTGAAGTAATACTCTTAACTGACTCCACAGTCAGACCTACAATGACAATATAATATAGCTTGTTGTGATTTTCTTAATATGTTCTGTATGAAATTATGTCCCCGAAGCTGGATACTTTTCTTTTTTTTTGTTCAAAAGACCTGCATCTAGAGCGAATGAAATCCTCAAATGTGAAAGATGGCTTTTCTAAAACTGCTGATATCTGTAGCTTTGCCTCAACATATCATCTGAGTCTGCCATGTGCACTACGAGTCTTATGTTGCTATCAAATTACTCTCAACAAATGTTATGTGCACCATCTCAAAAATGTTACAGTTTATTCCTTTGACAAAATCCCACAGTAGGTGACATGATCGGTTTTGCCAAAAAGTAATGAGATCACACTTTTTTGTGAAATCTATCACATCACGGGGGGGAGGCTGAGTTCCAGCATTGCAGAGAGAAGTTAAATGGCATCAGGCACTGAGCAATGGGCATGGTGAGTGGCATGCCCATTGCTATGGGAAATGTAGTCCATGGTCCAGACAGGCTGTTAATCTGAAATCATTAGTGCTTCCAAATTGTTTTATGTCAATGAAACAATGAGACCTCTTATAAGTGCCCTATGTAACAGCTGTGTTAGCCATGTTCCTCTGTCCTTTCTGACAACCTCTGTGGCCATAGTTCGTCAGAAAGGTTTGTATCAGGGTCAATAAATAGCATTATTGTCAAGAAGTAGACATGAAGGGCAATTTACCACAGTTAAGGACTAGACATGAGCAAGTCTGAGACAGGGTGCATAACCTGTGAGGGATTTAGTTTTGTGAAGGGAGATTGTGAAGGAATGTGTCACGCTGTCTGAATGCACAGAACCGTCCTAGACATGGTGTACAGTGAACAGTAAACCACAGGAAGAAAAAAGCACTAAATCTTATCTGTGCAAACAATTAACACCACATCTAGTCTCACACCGAACCCACTCACTAAACACCCCCGTCAATGTGTCATTTTCATTAATCACCGATGCCGTTGGAGAAAAAAAGCTAACAGATGACTCCTCTCAACAAGCCTGCTTTCTGAAAAGCCTGTATTAATACTTATTTTTACAGGATGGATCCACAAATCCAAATCTATTCACACGTACATCACAAATACATGAGATAGAAATATGATATTGAAATAATTTACAATATAAAAACTGAGGCTGATCCTCATTAGCATGTTTTTTTAAAAACTTGGCTATGCCTTCTTAACATCTTAATAATTTTCTATGGACTTATGAAATATATATTTTCAAAGATTTTGACCAGATTTCTCACGTAGTGCATGGCAACAGTGATTTTGTGGCATCATTCTGAACTATCAGCAGTAATAACTAAGTGCACAATTGGTGCTACTATATTAAGCAGTCAATTATGTAATTTCATTGTAATAACTAAAGTATTTTACATCCATCTCTGAACTATATAATAAAGCCACAGGTGGAAAGAGCTACCATTCTCTAAATGGCTACTGGTAAATGTCAGGTTGGTCGAATCTACGCAAACAATGGAGCATGATTGAAACCCAGCAGAGTGAAAGCATGCACTCACACACACACACATGCACGCACTCATGCACGCACGCACACACACACATGCAACTAAAAGGACTTTGGAGGAGCAAAAGTTGAAAGGTTCTGTGTTTCATAGGGAAATTAACATTTTAAAAGTGCTGACAACTGAATCCCAATGAATTTTCATGTAAAGAGCCTCAGTCTAGTGATGCACAACCTCAGGATCTGGAAAGATAAAATATTTAATATATTAGAAACCATACCTGCCGGTGATTAAAATTAGCTCATTCTCAAATTAGCACTGATAGCAAAACAAATGATGAAATATATGGAGGCTGCAAGAGGCGGGGAAAAAAGATGATAGACAAAGTTAATGGGGTATCCTAAACAGCTCCGCTGTCAGAACACATCACCCAACTAATTCAGCCAGAAAAATATGGCAAGGGGAAAACCCATTTAAAATACTAAAATACAGTTTTGTTTTGTAAAAATGTATTTGCTTCCATGGTGGTGTATTGCTTATGGGTCATTAGCCGCACATCCAGTGCCGTTGTCTCGTTTGCTTGTGAAGAAGGAATTAAATGGAGGCATCTTGTCCTATTGTTTCATTGGGATTACGGCATTGCGCTCAGTCCGTAATTCAGAAAAATGTCCACGATTGCGAATTTGGGACTAAGTGACTGCCTGATGTGATGGATCCTGTTAAAAATAGATTACAACACTGGTCCAATGACGGATTGTCCTCAGTGCTAAAAGAGGTACTAATGACGAAGACCCAGAGCATATCCTGTTAGTTACAGTTAGGTATTCTTGAGGAGGATATAATCAAAATGCATGGCTGTTCTAAGAATTTGATACTATCTGAAAGCAAAATGTTAGCTTTGGTAGAATAACAGTTAGCGAAACAAGATTAAAAAGTAAATCCATTAATTTCCATGTAAATAAGAAAATATGACCCTGAGAAAGACACATGACCTCTTTTGGAGATGTTATGGCCAATGGTGTTTTGCCCTATGGCACTCTAAGACACAGTCAGACTCAGCACAGGCATGGTGGTCAGGATTGAACTCCAGACATAGTGCGAGTTTTCATCTTGTTGGTCAGCTTTCTGTTCAGTTCTCTCTTTGATGAGCCTGAGTTAAGATGATGATGATGATGATGATGACGATGATGAAGAAGCTGATGATGATGACTTGTGAAGCCACACAAATACATGTACTGCAGTCATCAACAGGCCGTCTATAGCAAAAGAAGTCAGCGCCATAGCATTGTCTTCAAAGGCCGTTGTTCAGCCTGATAATTGAAAAGGTTTACTGTGGTGTTGTATGGAGCGCATCATCTATTACCATGGCCCTGCGATATGTGGCAGTGTGGACATGTCGATCTACGGGCAATTTGCTGTATGATAGGGGGGAGTTAAACCTCCTGAGCAGCCTGGCTGGAGGGTGAAAAAGCTGATTTTCAGCTCATGCACAGAGAAGGGACGAATCATAGGTGTATTTTAAACAACCAACCTTGGCTCAAAAAGCAACCCTGTTTTGTTAATCTGCAACAGAACAAAATTTATACAAGGCGCAGGGTACATATCGCCGCTTGAAATGGGAAATCCAACCTGGTTGCGAGCAACGGCAATTTGCAGCCGGTTACGCCTGGACAATAACCCTTAATCATCGGCGTTTCAGGAGAATGTTAAATCATAACATCTGAAAATAGTGACAATCTGTAAAAACACAAATTTCAGTCTGAAAAGGCAGAGGCCGTCGCGGCGCACTTTTCGCCGGCACCGACTAATTGTGATGCAAATGTAATGTTAAAAAACACGGGATCTCGTTTAATTACACATCATTAAGCGGGCAACTTTTTTGATTTAAAATTCACTCATCTGCCTGGGTAATTTGCCTCTTCATTTTTTAATCTGAATAAAAAGTTTTTCTCCATAACTGCATGACAAAGAACCCCGCCGGCGCGCATATTTATCCGCAAACGGGAAGAGGGAACTCTCAGGTGATATCTTATATTCTGCCGCAGGCCAGAGAGACCTTCTCGCGCTCTCGTTTTTTTTATCTTTTAAAATTCAAAGGATAGGATGCAAGGCTGTAGTTAAAGTGTATCTTGCTATGTATTCCGCAGCCTGGGGGGCTGAGAATGGCTGAAGAGGCTCGGCAGAGGGCTGTAATTAGGGCTCGCCGTCCACGCTTACCGCGGTCCGGCCAAAGCTTTCAAACGATCGTTCGGCTTTCATGCGCCGCGAGTAGGAGCTGTTGAACCGGAGACGTGGACAGGCGGTGGACCCGGTCCCATTGTCCACTGCTCGCGGCAGCCTCCCATAATGCATTGGGGCAGAGAGGCATGCCAGAACTTTTTTTTTTTCGTAGCAAATTGTCCAAATTATAATTCTAATGATATACAGTAGGCCTACTTTATATTTCATTTTAGATTAGCTTTTCAATTGTTGTTATTGATTTTCAACGGGTTTTTTGAAGTCTAATGCAGACTGTTTATTTATCTTGTCTAGCGACGGGACCAGAAGGCATAGATGTGGAGTGCCAGAGTACACGCTGGTCATCCTTTGCATGATCCTTTCCATTAATCCAAACTGAATAATGAGCAATGCATACAACTAGCTTGTGCTGCCATAAGGCATCTAACGGCATCCCATAGCGAATGCCCTTCTAAGTTACCCACTACTTTCATGCATCTTGCTGACAAAAGCTAGCGCTGGTGCTGGGTGTGCACTGTGGTCTTAAACCATTCCAAGAAGTACATGCCCTGCAGTGTTACGATTAGCCAATCAGAATGAAAATATCCTCTACTGGCTGAAATGAATGTTAATAATTAATTAACTAAATGTGGATTAGCTTAGATCTGGCATTTGTTCTGTCTAATTCTTTAAAATACAATGTCAAAAGTCTGAGGGGAGCAGATTTTCATAAGCGCACGCAGACTATAACTTCAATGAGTATACCAATCAGAAAGAATGAAAGGCTTGTTGGAATAGCCCTAATTATTACTTAAGGGGATATCTGACAATCAAACATAAGAACACAGAATAATAAAATATGTGCTTTCAAGTAGATTAGTTTCTACATATAATTCATTTAAGCAAATGCTTTCTGTGGTTCAATGGATTAATGCCGCAATGCCCTAGACACAATATCATTTTATGGCGCAGGGAATCCTTGAAGTTTAAACGAGTGCCATAGCACAAAGCTGAAAAGTTTAGAGACTAATCGGCCAGACTAACTCACAACATTCCTGCAAAATTCCTGTTTTACTCCTGAGGTTTTTTTTAATGTTATTCTCAGGTGAAGTCCCTGCTACAGTAGGGTCAGGCTTTATATTAGATTCTGGTTTTTAAAGTAGAGTCTGGGTGTGGTGCTTAAATTAGAGTGTGCTGTAGAGAGCTCGGTTCACACATTCGGCCTGCAGTAACCTCCCATTGCAGACCTCTAGCTCTTCAGAATAAGCTGCTTGAGAAATCTTCTTCATTTGGACGGGAGAGCCCTTATCCAAAAAGTAGGTAACAGATGGATCATGAATTCACAGGGTTAACTACAAACAGAGTACCATCTTGTACACTGTTTTTTTTTTTTTATTCCCAACAAACAAAAAACACAAACAGTTTGCTTAATGTTTGAAGCTCACCAATAAAATCCTAAAACCTTCAAGCTTTATTTATGCAGCCCTTTCATTTAGTTATATCCTGACATTATTGTCATGTTAGAGGTCGCTTTGCAAATGTATAGTTGAAAGAAACATGAGAACCATGGGAATAGATAATGTAAAAACAACCACAAACATGAAAGACTAGCTCAGTGCAGCTAAACAGACCAACTGGCTTATGTCATATGGACTTTCAGATACTATTGATGTTTTAGCCAATAAACTGCCAAATGCAGGCAAGGCTTGATGAATAACGTTTTTATATAACCAGTCCATACACATGCTACTACATCCTTGACCACTTGAAATCAGAATCATTAAACACATTTGTTGTATGGCTTTCATTGCTAAACAAATGCAATGTGGCATACCCCCAAAAGGATAAATTCAAAGAAATCTATATCTTGATTCATTTTTGAGGAAGTTGTTTTATTGCCGTACAAGAGGGCAAGCCCAAACAAGCAATACTAATGATGGAACAGGAAGTACATACGTGAGGCTGATTTCATTATTATCATGTAGTAGTAGATGAGTATTCACGGGCCCGGATTGGGTGTGCCAATCAAATTACAATATGCCACGCCCAAGCCAAGCCAGTCATTGAATCTCAGAGACTCAAATCTGTAGCAGATATTCGGTCTACAGTAGTGTTGCTCAATATCAGTGTCTGTAGTACAGTGTGGTTTTCACATCAGTGTTTGCTGGAGAATAAGGTTCTTGCATTAAGGTTTGCAGTAAGGTTTGGTTCTCACATTAGAATCACCTGTAGAGTCTGGTTCTTATATGAGAGTGTGCAGTGAAGGCTGGTTCTAACATTAGTCAGCAGTAGAGTCTGGTTGATCCATTAGGGTCTGCAATGAAGTCTGGTTCTTACATTGAAGTCTGAAGTACAGATTAGCTCTTACAGTCAAATCTACATTCTCCTTAGGAAAGTGCCGCTTGCTAGCTGACAAGAAGTAGCATCCTGCAGCCCTCCAGCCCTCCAGCGGACTATTGAGTTCTGTGTGTTTGAGTTGAATGTTGGTCTTTTGTTGAACCCCTGTTGGTTAAAGTAAAACATTTGGTTACGATGGTGGTGGCCATGCAAATGTAATGAGGGTTTCTGAGGACGACAGATCTCATACCTAAGGAATTCCCTGTCTCAAGTGCACAGCCTGATTTAGATTAACCCCCCCCCCCCCCCATTCAGAACTCACCAAGTTTAGGAAAAAGCTGAAGAGGTTTCCAATGGCATCTGCCAAATAAGCTCCTCAGTCCAAAAGCTTTCGGCAGTTTACAGAAATTAAATTTTCCCTCCAAAGATTAGTGGCCGGCATCAACCTACTTAGAGCGCCTCTTCGTTAATGCTACCCGGGTCACAAGCGCTCCTCTGAGGCCCAGAGCTACGGTACGCCTAACCCTGCTCCCCCTCTGTCGCTTGACCTTTGAACTTCAAAGCTCTACCTAATTCGGGAAAAAATGACTGCATCCACATTGTGGTGTGTCATGTTTTTTTTCTGCCAGCTGTTAGTTTGCACAGCCTCCTTCACTTCTGAAGCTCTGTAAATTTCCCACAACTCCTCTCACTCCGGGTTCCGTTGGTCAGCTTTTGCTTCAGATTGGAATCCACTGAAGTGAACACATTCACGACATCATTGTGGCATTACAGCAGCCTTTTAAAATTACCCACAGATCACAGAAATGTAGTAAAATGGCTACTCTTCTGCGGGCTACATACAATGGGCTCCAAGCTCCAGGAGGAACCAAACATTGCAAACTACCAATGAGGAAAATAGATGAAATTGTGATTTATATGTATATGTGGCCTGAACGAGTGAGAAAACACTTTTAACTGTCTCCACCCTGTCACTATAATTATATTCTGAATGGTTGGAAGCTATATTCAACATGACTAATCACTTCCCTGCACCACCAACTCTTTCAAGTAGTCAAGAAGTTTTTAATTTAAAATACTGTACAAAAACAAATATTTCCTATAATACACAAATTTGTATCTCACACACACACACACACACACATACATGTGTTAGACAGCGCTCTCCACGAACATCATCAAAACACCAAATGATCTTTTGGAAGAATGGTGTTTCATCCCTCCAGTAGAGTTCCATGTATATATATATATAAATCACGGGCGTGGAATATATATATATATAAAACTTGAAAGTACTTAAATATTAATTTGTCAAAAAATAAAAAGTTTGTCAGTTATCTTTTGATTGATATTGTGTTACATTATATTAGTGGAATTTGGTAGACACTCTTACCTAGAGAGAAATACATGAGGAACACAAGTGTAGTGGTACCCTGAAGAGGCAGAAGCATAGTCGTAAGAGAGATGGAAAAGTGCAGAAAGTGCTGCACTCAGCTGATAACTTGTGAACTACAAGCATTAGCTCATAAAGTTATTCAAAACAGGCAAATACAACCGACTCAGCAAACAATACAACGTGATATTTCATGTTGATTTGTATAATTGTATAATTATTTTAGAATTATAGTTACATTCTGTTATGTGTATTTTATCATTTCTAAATAATCATTATTTTTTGCAGAGCCTATTTAAAACTATATTTAACCCTGGTCTGGCAAGAAAGAAAAAAAATATGCATATGTGCTTCGAGAGCATCTCAGAAAGCATGTTTTTGTATCTTTTCAGGTTTAAAACACAACCTTCCAATGAACTGAACTGAAAAATGGGTAAGCGACATTTGTTTCAGGGCTGGCATTTTAACAACTGCAACATAACAGTTTACATGCATCTCATCAACATCTCCGGGACTGTAAATGAAAACACAAAATCATACAGTGAACATTATCAGATCTGTGGCGGGTAATATCACATCACTATAAAGTTGATCCTACTTGAGACTTTAATTCAATCAAATATTCCCCCTCAATATATTGCAGGAAATCACGCTGTCATAATATCGCTCTAGGGCCATATACACAGAAAATGCAAGGCTAATGTCAGTTGTGCTCTTCTGTTTATCACTGCGAAAGGAAAAGCAGCCCTGAGATTCATGGCTCGTCCTGTGCTTTTTGCCTCCGTAACACGTATGGACACACGCTAAGCCATCGCGCGGGTCTGCCTTAATGTCGTTCCCCCGCTAATGTTCCAGATTTATAACGTGGTAATTTAATATTGATAAGGTTGCAATTCCTCAATCCCCTTGTTATCTCATTACTGAGCTCCCATGACCCTCTGCTTTGGAAATGTTACCTTTACTCATCACTCATCACGGAGAGTTCTCTGCTTCCGTAGAGGAGGATTACTCAGACGGCACTTGTGAGATGCTTGCTTTAATTGGAAAGATGGCCGCTAATGAAAGTAATGGCATACACCTACATGCTTTTAGAAACATTATGCAGATTTCCTCGTCCGTGATTTAGAGCGCGTCATGGCCGCTGTGTTGAAATAAATGAAACGGACACGCGGATGTCCATTTAAGTAGCATCCGTGTACGTTCATTATGTTGTATTGGTGGTCTGTCACTCGTACAGTTGAATGTGGTTTTGTATGATCCCTTTTAACAGCCTTTTCCTTTTCAAACAGGCAGATTTCAAGACACCGCAGTAAGGGTAATAAAAGGCCCTGTGGTTTTGTCATGTTCAGACCAATGATCTTCATTCATTCATTGGACTGAGAGGTTGGTTACATAGTTCTTTTGACCTTTGACCTCCCAGCTTGAAAGCTTGAAATAAAGTGGGTAAACCTCTCGTGTTTCTCCTTCTATGGCAATTTATTCTTCTTTTCCGTCAACTACAGAAAGTGAACTATCCTAATTTTCTTAGTTCTGCAACTGCCATTTTTGATTAGGAAAATATATGCAAAAAAGAGTGGGTGTGATTTGTAATGCAGCTTGTATGTCATAATTTCAAGTAATATATTCCAGATGACATAGATTTCAAATGTATTTTTATTGAAGAATATTTAGAATGTTCTTTGAAATTTCATTGTACCCCATATGTGCGCTCACACACGTGAGAAAATGAGTGGGTGACCATTAACTATACATACTGTATTACACTTTGCAAGGTATCTATCTGAGGTAAGCTAGCAAGCCTATTTAGCTAACTGCTTAGCTAAGCACTTCAGTAGCTTACAAACTATCTACCCTATTACCACTAATAAAGAATGTCACAGTCAGTGACATGATTAAAAAATACAATTAGGACTGCTGGATGGCTCATTCAGTTAAGGCCCCATGCTGTGGTGTATGGATGAGTCTCATGGCTTCGAATCGAATCCGGACTGTGCCCGTGCTGACTGTGGCCGATCACTCCACAGAGTGAGGAACAATTGGTGCCTGCATTGCCCAGGGCATGGGAGGGTTCCGTTACACAGGGTTCCTTGTTTCACCTCCTCTAAGGTGGTCCCCGCTGGCTGAAAGGCCACTCATAGGACCGCATGATAAAGATATGAAAGGTCCCTCCTCCGACGCCGCTTGGTGCAAGCTTAGCTGCGGTCTGCAATGCAAAAAGAAGTAGCTGTTGACATCACGTGTTTCTGAGGAGAACCGTGGATGTCCCAGCTCACCTGTATTGGCAGGTCGGAACATGGCTGCGGTTAGATAGGTGGACATTCAAGATTGGAGTGGGAATTGGACATATACAGCCCTGGGTTCCACGGGAAATTAAATAATAATAAAGAATAATAAAAATACAATTAAAACAAGTTATCAGCCAGCTGTGGGCGGTTCACTGTATCGCCTGCTGACTTTTATCTTCTTTATGATGTACACAATGTACACTTGCACTCTGTGTAAACATTTTTCCTTACACAATATTGATCACAGATAACATGAAGAATGCTGCCAAGCCTGTATCTGGGCTGAGTCCTGGTAGACTGTAATCCTTCTGCCAAAACCTTCTGTACGAGGGCATCGAGAATGGCCATATCTTCTTGACACAATCAGTTTCTCTGTCAGGGAGACCTTTGCAAACCTCTTTATGAGGAAGTATCACCCAAAAAAAATCTGAGTGATCAAGTTTCATGATTAAGCCCCTCTGTCACTGATCATTGTCACTTAATGTCCACCATATTGTTTATAATAACATACAGACATTTCATTGAAACTAATACTCAAGCTCTTTTGACGTGAACTTCCTTATACAGTCTCGGTAAGACTAAAAACCTCAATATGGAGAACTCTAGAAAGATTGTACAGATTTGATAACATGAATAATGTAATTACACAACATGAACAAGGTCTGGTATTCATTGCTGGCAATGGTTATCAAAAGCTGTGAAAATAATTTTGTCTTGGAATACAGAGATAAAAGAACTTCATCAGGCGTCATGTAATTCGAAAAGGATCATACATTCACGTGAAAATTGTAATTTGTTTTAGAACAAATTGTTACAGCAAAAATTTGCTGTTCCTTTTCAGTGTCAGAAAAAGCCATTAAAAACAATTATGACAAGTGCCCCCCTGCTGGAAAAGAAAGAGTATTGCTTTGGTCAGAGGTCTTACGATATCCTATATTGTCCATGTACATTGCTGGATATATGAATCAATGGAAATGCTACATTTATGAATATATTCAGGAGATTAGAGTGCTATATCATTTCATATAATGCTGGGATGCATACTGTGCGACAGTAGCCAAAGTTCATTTCTATGAGTGCAATGGAGGACCTGATTTGCTATAGCGTAGAAATCTGGACTCCAGGCAAGAAATCATTACATTACATTACATGTAAAATCCATAAAGCAATACACAAAATGCAGGCATATCACACTGTACTTTTATCACAGAGTTCTGCTCTGCTTAAGTCAAGGTGCTGTTCCACAAATACTTCACCAGAGTAATGGTTTACCTTGAATAGATTCAAAACACATTTTTTTAAAGATTCTCCATGAAAAAATGCTGAATGCAGGTGCAGATTGCAGAAGGTAACAGGTTGATATGTATAAAATCCCATCATCTGTGAAAATCATGGTGTAAATATGCTGCCTTGACAGGGAGCCACTTCAATTATACATTTTGGGTGCTTGAAATGAAGGTCAAATTGACCCCAAGGATACCATCCATTTAGATGTCTAGAAGAAAGTGTTAGGTTTTATATTTTTCTGTGTGGTACTCGACATTGTTGGATGCCAAACAATTCATGCAGACAAAGCCTGAGACTTGAATGCTTTAAATTATTTTAAAAAATAGCGATTCATCGTGTAAACACCGTGTGCGTCACACTACCTGGCAACACTAACACTGTTTGAAAACACCCCGACAGAATGCATTCGTTTTGTTGTTGTTTTCACAAAGCCACGCCCATCCGTCCATGTTACAGATCTCGTTAGCATCAAAGTCAACCCCTCAATACCTCCACAGTATAACGGCCCCGTTCCTGACATTCCGATATTCCGGGAATTATTCCTCAGATATCGGATCAGACTTACGGAATTCTCCGGTAAGCAGCTCGGCTCCAGTTCTACAGCCCTTTGTGACGAGCGTGAGCTTGTGGAGTCAGACGGCTTTTTTTCAGTTAGAAATGTTTCGAGCTCCCTGGCTGGGCTGGTGCCAGTTAATGATCAGTAGAGCAGAATGCAGAAAAATGGGTATTCATGTCAGAGTTACACATCCATTCCCACTTAACAGAGGATAACATTTCTGTACATTTTGTGCAGTTTTGGGAAAATGTCTTGTCAGACAATTCATGCCATTGGGTCTGAGTTTGCCATTTCCCTCCTGTCCATCCCCCGCCCCCCCCACTTCTCTGCCTTTCAACCTTCTCTATCTGTGTCCCTGGTTCTCCTGCCTTTTCATCTCTCTCCCCACTGGACATTGACTCTTTTGTAAAGCTAAAGTACTGTCATCAGCAAAAGGGAAGTAACAATACGCATGTTTAAAAAGGATGGCTCTCAGTTCAAAGGTCACGGGCCCCGTTCTACAATGGTTCGCCGTGCAAGAAAGACTGACAGGAAAACGGGAATAAATGACCTCTGATGCAAGTGTCAAACGCACCGTTCCATTATAGTATATTCTATTCCAAAAGGTAGGATGTCTCTTCTTCCTTCGGAAAACGAACAATGTCCAAGGCCGCCTGTTTAAAAAAAACAAACCCTAACAATAATTTACTGCACAGGGAATACATCTGTTCCATCTTATTGCTTTGAAACTAATCAGTGATGCTTCTGCCTATATCAGGAATAGAATAAAGATACTGACCCCAAGTGGAGATTCACTTTTGAGCGAAATTTCCCCTTTGTGTGTTATTTGTACAGATTCGACAGAGTAGCAAAAATAAAAATATATTTTACACGGATACATGAAATGTATCGACTTGGAATGATTGCAAATTACAGGGTGGAGATACGCCCCGACGTCTTCTTTGAACGTGAGAATGATTTCTGAGGAAGGCCTGCTCCTGCTCCGGGAGGCAGAGCTACATATGCAGAGTGGTACATGAGAGGGAAATATCCCCTGACTTCTGTTGGTGGTTTCTGATATCCTTCCATTAAGAGCCGCTGAAAAAAATAAAGAGTGAAGTAAGATCTGGGTCAACGTCAAACATCGAACTTTAAAAGCCTTAGGACCTCACTGCGATGCTCTTTCGAAAAGGCCCGGACAGAAACTACATGCAACCTCCATTAAAGCTGGTCTTAATTGATTACCGCCAGATACAGCCGGAGCCCCAGAGAGGCGAGCCGTACGGTGAAAACAGGAAGCGCGGGATGTAATTAAAGTGTCCGCGCTGTACGCCGCACGATTCACGCGTCCAGTAGAACTTCGGAGACGTGAATCTCCAGTTGCGGACTGACCGGGCAACCAAACAACGCGCACATTATGAACACCTCGTGAACACATTACGAACACGTCGCTCATTTAAAAATGTGAGCAATAGAAGCGTCACATTTTCAAGTGATAAAAACGAACGAGACCAAGGGGCATGTCTTAACACAATTGTCAAAAAATACAATAAATAAAAATACAGGAAAGTCAACCATTTTTATATTTAAAAAGAAGGAGATCAAAATAAACAGTTTGCATAAGGGGTCAAAGATAAAGAACGTGTTATATATGTGACATTCACATTTAGGCATTTGTCAGATTTATTATCCAGGGGGAAGGGGGATGCTCTAACAATATCCTAATTATTGTCAGTTTGATCGCTGGTTAAAAAGAGTTATTTTTATGGATTATGGTGGTTCGAATAAGAGAATACATTGTCAGAAATCATTGCACCTGCTCTGAATCAGACAGAGCCAAACCGGATTATTGCAACATGCACTGAGATAGCCCACACCTCATTGCGTACAGTTATATAATGCTCCTCGTTTTAGTAGTCATAGTGAAGGAGAGCTAGTGAAACATTGTTTTTTTTAAATCATTTTGTTCCCTTAGAGAGAGAGGATTACCACAGGAATCGGTGTGTATGACAGTGTGGATTAAGCTTTTGTCCAAAACCTCAATGGGCCCCTCTTTTATTTGCAATGCAATTGCTTGGAGACAAGGTTTCTGGTTGCCTATTGTTTAGACCCATTAAGTCTCTTAAAATATGGCTACACCGTGCGTTTGTATCCAGTCCTCGAAATGGAATATTCAGCCCCCTTTATTTAGCCCCCACCCAGAGCAAGAGCTGAAAACACAGAAATGGAAACACCAGCCTCGGCACAGATGCCATGTAATGCACTTGCGCTGTTCCAACATAGGCTACTAACAACCGGCTGTGTTTGTGCAAGTGCCAGCTTTTGTGTCATCAAAATATGGCCCAATGACTTCTGGGAGATTTCCTCCCTTTGTAACATGCCATGAAAATTGGGAATTCACACGGATTACGGCTTTGAACTCCGAGTCGTCATTACACATGCATTAAGGAATAGAGCGGCCAACATCATCTAGCCTTTCGATGGAAAAAAAAATAAAACACCAGGCCTTGAACCTCATTCACATTTCCACATTTAAGCATTTTCTTTTGCCCGTGAGTCTGATGAAGAAAAGAGGATGGCGGCAAAGTGTTTTATATGCTGTATATTTTAAGATCTTATTAAAAGCTCAAATGTCATTTCTGTCCGACATCTTTTTTTTCAAGTCAGAGTCATCTCGCTTTCATACGTGGGGAATGAAAGAAGCAGGCTGACATCCAAAGGACCCACTTTTATTCCGTTGGAATGCAAGCTATTAAAGATATGCTTTGAGACTCCAGACACAGATTCAGTCTGCAAATGTGACACGCAAACAATGTTAAAGTGGTTCCTCTTTTAACACTGGAGTGACAGTTATAACTGAAAGAGGCATAAAAACTGCAAACAGGGCTCGACTGGAGAAAGAAGGTCTTCTCCTAGGCTTGAAGCGTGACTAGTTCTAACGATTCTTTAAACAGTCTGATTTCAAGGTCACTGTTGCACAGCTTGTGATGTGACCAGGTGAACTGCTTTTACGCCTGTAAGGCCTATGGCTTAGATAAGGGAGCTAAATAAATGTACACATGTTATGCAGCTGTCCTGTAGGCCACTTAGAGTGGCTAGAGCTCAGCAATCTACATGCCAATTATAGACCTATAATTTATATGGAGAAACTGAGGTAGATTGCTTAACAAAAATACGCAGCACTGTGCACCTGGGATGCAAACCCTGCGTCGAACGTTTGGGGACAGCCCTATCGGTGTTCGATTAGATAAGAGGAGAAAGAATCACAGGATAAGACCTAGGCCTGACCTAGGCCACAGGATTGTCCTTGACCTAGGCCTGTTCCATAGGCACAGGCTGAAGGGCCCATGAAAGCGTGTCAATCAGCTCCTGGAGAAAGAGCATGAGGGTAAGTAAAGGGAGCGGCACAGGCTCATAAGAGAAGCTAATCAGCTGCTGACCCAGGCTGGTTATTTTCAGCTGAGGAGGCCGGGCGAGCCTGACAGTGACAGCAGAGGACAGCAATGCAAGGCAAGTACAGACCATCCCTGAGCAAGTATCAGCCAACTTCCCGCAGGAGGGCGTGGCCCGCGAGGCCTCTATCATGACCCACACTGCAAGGGTAATTTGTCAAAAATTTCAGCCAGCAGCCAGCCCCCCACGTCACACACACACACAGACACACACACACACACACACACACACACGTCAATGCCTGATATAAAACAATGAGGACATGTCTGGGGTAAGTGGGTAAAGGTACTGATTTTAAGAGTTTTGTAAAAAAAACTAATATAGCTATTCAAAAATTGCATTAAAAAAAGTATTAAAATCCCGAACTTGCTGTTTCCACAGGTCCACGGCAAGCAGAACCAGGCTGAGAGAGGCACTCCAGCCAATGGAATTCACACACACATACACACACACCCAGCAACACTGAGCAGACGTTGATGAAGAAGTCAGGAAATTAAGAACACTTACCGACGCCAGCCAAGACGATAAACAGAGTCATTGCCTTGTGTTCATGAAATGTTGTGATAGGCGCAAGTTCAGCGATTGCGTAACATAGGAGGGAGGGGAAGAAGAAAGAGACGAGGGTTTGAAGGGTGAGGAGGTGTATGGGGACGGCCATCTTGTAGATCCTCCTTGGGAATGCAGTCTCCAGTTTAATGTACGCCATTTTGTCTTCTTTTTTTTGTTCGTTTTGTGTTTTTTGCAACCGCTGGTTATTCGTGATCTCTCAGAAGGAATGATACTGTTTTCTGAGTGAGAAATGTAGGAGGATACAAATGCACTGACTTTAGTTTACAGCTGTACAACGTTTGCTCATCAATATTGTCAACGAATAACAATATCAATTTGCAATGAATAGGTTTGTATGATGTTTTGACATTCTTTCATAAAGAAAAAAGTTACTATTTACACAAAGTTCACTAATATAAATTATCGTGTGAATTTTCTTATTCGCCAGATAGGGTAGGCAGCTGACAGGTTTACTGGTTTATATAAAATACAGTACTTGTTTACATTGTGCAAATTTGTTATTGCAGTTCTCACGATGACAAAAAAACTACCATCAAAAGGGCATGAAGTCGATATTTAAAAAACCAAAAAGCAAGTAGCACCTTTTCTTTGGCATATTGATGTAACTCGCTCGCGCCTGCCGTCTTCCCCAGAAAAGTCGCACGTTGTTTCGCAGGGTTAAAAATATGCTGAAATAGGTCATTATCAGTGGCCACATGCAATTTACAAAAAGGCGTGAAATTGCTAACAACAGCTGCGCAATGGCTTAGTGAATTATGCGCCCGGCACTGTGAACAAGGAGTGCCAATAAATAGCTCCATTTGCTAAAACCACATGCCATCAAAATCCATTGTGCCTGCTGTTATGCATGCGAACACTGAATAATGAAAAATTTGAGTGGTGGGGGTGAAAAGCTACAGTAAAATACCCAATTTATTTTTGGGGTTCGGCTATTAAATGCTCTTAATTCACGAGTCTGTGCTGATACAATCCGATGTCTAATTCCAGGGCAGCTTTTTGTCCTTTGCGTATCACCATATGTCCCATAACGGCATATCTACAGAACGCACGCAAACCAGGACAAAACACAGCTTGTCTGCCTAAACCGAGAACAATCCGAACATGTCAATCATACTGTACGTCCAACGACTGTACTACATATTTTTATATACATGGATTTTTAAGCAAAAATGCAACATGGATGCCTCTCTGATATGAATGGGCCATCTGGGATAGTCAACATTTAGCATAAGTATTTCTAAATCCCTGGATAGTTTGCATGAAGGACTGTAATCTAATTGACTGTACACTTCACATACAGTTGACTGAATTCCTCAAACCAAGCTGCCCCATTAATTCACATTTTAAAGAGGTGATTTTGGATGAGGTTCATGAAAACTGCACTAATTAGATACATTTGGGCCATACTGCACTCCCACTATGAATAGGCCGTGTGTTTGCCTTACACAGACTCTAAAGAAACCTGTCGTTAATTGTTTGGCAATTCATCTTTGAGACATTTTTCACCTGGACAGACCTGGTTTTAACTCTGTCAATCATATCTAAAGGCCAAGCTAGGCAGGATGCCACAATGGATAAAGAGCACACATAATATGGATTAAAACTGTACACATAATGTACACATTCACGTCGTTATTCATGGGAATGGCTTTAGAGAATGTTGGTCTTCGGAGAGCTGATGTGATGTACAACAGTAATTACACACCACTTAAAGTTAATCTGAGTTTGCCGTTTAATTCGCAAATTACAAATGATTAAATAACTACAATAGCGTGAAGGGGTAATTCAAACCGCATTGGGTCATCGGCCGTTATTTTATCAGTTTAGATAAATATTCGCTCACAAGGACCTACTTTAAGCCCTCTTTTTTGTGCGCGCTTTAAAAATGAATACCGTTCAATGCTGTGTGCATGGCTTGCATTCGAAAATCTGGGGCTGAAGTAGCTACTGGTACCTTTCGCGTTTGTTTTTCCATTTAAGACACTGGGGAGGAAAGTCAGCCTAATATCAAAATTAGGAATAAATTAGATTCAGCTGGCAACTGCTTATAATCATTACTGTGGCTAGAGTCACATTTTCCAATTTAAAACGAGACAGACCTGGCTGTGCCTGATAGGGGGGGGGGGGGGAGTTCCGTGTTTGTCATTTGCTGCCCTCAACACAATTATTCCAGCCCGCATCTATCGAATATCTGATCCGGCTAATGAACTCAAAGTATTAATTTCGGGGCAACAAAGCATCAATTGTTTCCAGTAAAGAGCGGGCCACAAAGGAGAGGCCCCAGACCCTTCGAGTAAGCCGATCATCGTTTATGTGTACAAACGCCGTCACAGGAGGGGCCTCATCGATCGCCCTCCCGCTCCAACCGCATTTGCAATGGATATCTGAGCTGGCATTGAGTAATACGCAACGCGCGGCGCGGTCCCTTTGTCCTCGAGGGCGGTCGACTGGGCGCGCGGGCGCGTTACTTTTATTCGCGAGTGGATTTCACTCGCTCCCCTTGGAGTGTCCCAGATGCCCTAATGCGTTCACGGGTGGCCGTTTCTGCGATTTGCGGCACGTCCAGTTAGACGAGCCATTGTTCATGGTGACGTAGGGTAAACGACATACTCTTCGCAACGTTGCTACTCCACAATAGGCCTGTGTCGTAGTGTTGCGACGGCGATTTGCGTCGAACCTACTGCTCGAATGACGCCTGTATGCATGGCTTTATGCGATGGAGGCCTGCATAATGAAATTGATACATGTGTGACAAAAGATGGCAATGACTAGGCAGCAGTGAGGAACATTTGACCCTAATAAGGTTGATGTGACATTCGCAGATAAAGGTAATCCTACTGATGCGTGTCCGACCTTAATTACCATTAATGCCATGAGGGGCATGTTAATCCCACCCCATTTGAATGGCAGGCCATACTGTGTGCGAGAGTTGTCTGTCGAGCAAATGAAACCTAAAAATGTATGGGGAATCCCGAAGGGTAGTCTACCAGCTATCCCTTTCAGACCCCGTAATGTGAGGTCACAGATTATATTAAAAAGAGGGGCTAAAATCACAGCCGGCAAGTGCAGAGTAAATGGCAGAAATCCATTATAATAATTTACTTAATAATTACTTATCCTTAAATTTTAAGGGGGGGAAAAAAACATATCAGTTTTCATTCAAATCTGCCAAGGAGATGAGACTTGGGTTTTAGACAGAGAGAAACCAATAAAGAACTTTCAAATTTAAGCCACTAATTAACAGACAGAATATTGAACACAAGGCCAATCTACTTTATAAAGGCGAACACGTTTTAAAATGTATGAATATTCCATTGAAAAATGTTGCCAGGAATGGGGTTTTAAATGAGGGCAAAAAGAGCTTTTCCATTTTTTGAGAGGCTGGCCACCTGAACAGCTGATCTATCAAACACTAACATGTTTTTATAGGCTATTTCAGAATATTATACAAGTTCATTGCCCACAAATAAGCAAGGAAGAAAGGGCCGCTGAGAGTTTGTGGGGCACTGTGGGTTCAAGATGAACCAGACACACCTCAGCACGTACCGTACACATACAGCAGCTGAATTAGCAGCTTCTAGCTACTGTTTACAGTGTCACTTTCGCTTTAGCAGCTCGCACAGACCCCACCAGGACCCAAACAGAGCCAGTGTTTGCACCGCAGCACCTCATTAAGGTTAATGAGCATACAGCTTTGTAGCGGCGAGTGAATTACTGTGTAGTCCGTACGCTGAAGTGTCCCTTGTAAACAGAAGGAGCTTGAGACTCCGTTCTCAAGGATACCAGCTATGGGTACCTTAGTTACCTGTTTCATCTTACTGTGGTTGTATAGCTTAGTACTTGCCTTTGTATTTGTCTGTAGGCTATGATGTGATTTTGCTGAGTAGAGCAGATAAAGTCATATGGAACATACAAGACAACCTTTCAGGACCTGGCTGCTATTTGTGCATTGCAATGTCATTCTACTGAAAAAATCGAAATAGTCAGGCAAAGCGTCAAATAAAAAAAAAACTAATCCACAGCCAAAAGATAAAAGTCCAGCCTTGTTTTAAAGATGTACCTCAAGTTTATATCTTTGTAATTGCTCTCTGCCTCAATCAAATGGCATGTGTTGGTCTACCATAGTGCTTCTGACAACATTAGTAGGAAAAGAGAAACAGGAAAAAAATTTATGAATAAACAAATCAGGTTACCTGTTATTGATCTCCACTCATTAACAGCGAATGGCGCCTCCCCATTACTAGGGGCCCATCGGGTAACATAACCTGCATTTAAGAACTTAAAGCATCAATGACTGTACTGGAAATGGTTTTTGTATCAATCCCCCCAACACAACATCGTAATGTAAGGTTGAGGTCATTTCTTGTATAAAGGCACATGGTTATATGTGCGTTTATCCTGGGGATACAATTTTTTTGAATCGCCATTTTCACAACTAAAATCAATGCCTTCACCCATTTGCCCCTTGCACTTATTGCTCGTGGCTTTGGATAAACGTGTCTGCCAAATGAATGTAATGTAATATAACAAAGGTCAAACAGACGTGCATTCTCATTGTTTTATATAAGACACTGCCATGTGTGAGCGCATGGGTGTGTTTGTGTGTGCCACATAAACTATAGGCTAACTCAAAGCAAACTGATCATTTTGTGTAAACCATCAATGTTTGTGATAGGACAATATGGAATCATCTCCTGTGATTATACATCCATCCATTATCAAACCTGCTTATTCCTGGTCAGGGTCGCTGGGGGGCTGGAGCCTATCCCAGCATGCATAGGGCGAGAGGCAGGAATAAACCCTTGACAGGTCTGTGATTATACAGTGATGTGAAAGTACATTCTCTTCAAATTCTATGGTTTACATATTGGGATATAACTAACCCTCATCTAGTCCTCGCCAAGATAAATCTAACCTCATGTGACTCACAATGCACAAATATTACTTTGTGATTATTTATTTATTCAAACCAAAATGAGCCAATAATGGCTGAGTCCAATTACACAGTTATTAGGGCCTCTTAATATGTACTGGGATTGTAGTGTTTGCTGAATTTAGCAACTTTTACCTCCTCTAAAACTTTACAGCTTGTTTTCAAAAGTGATAAAAAAAACAAGTCCTAAAGATTTTTCAGCCAAAATTGCACATTTATCCTTTCAAAGGTTGAAATCGCACAGCATTTCTCAGAGCGCCAAAAGGTCTGATTCACTGCATTTCGAGGATAATTTGTCATTTTTTGAAGCCTCAAAACATAGGAACCTATCAGTGCTGTTATTAACTTTAAAAATCTATGCTTCTTCGCTGCTTCTTTTAGTGTTGTTTTGCTCAGTCAAAAGCTTAGCTTGTTCGACATGTCAAGGTGCTGTAATGGGACAGGTGGGATGTAATTTGCGGCAATGCGGCAAGTATAATCTGGCCCTGAGCACTTGCCATTACTGCACTTCTAATAAAGCAAATGTGGGACTTGATTAATTAATGGTGCTGCCTTTCAGCTGTCATCAGGAATATTACCAAAATGTGCACTGAACAAAATGGCTGCCCAGCCTCATCCCAGAGAACCTGCAGTTAGAGAATCTGCGGCTATGTTTTTATCCAGCAGACACTAATGGTTTTTTCATGTGAGGCATTTCACTCGCCGTCTGACACGTGCACTTGCTCCACTTTTGCCTTGCCCATTTTCTTGGCACATTAAGAAAAAGGAAAAAAAAAAAAAAAGATTTCAAGAAGCACACAGATAATGTACGTCCTGACTTTCCCCATTTCTCCCCCCCCCCCCCCCCCATCCCCCCACCCCGTTCAGAGCACCACGGAGACTGTTACCGAGGCACTTAATGGGCCTGTTCCTTGACCCTCTCCCGGCTTTGTCTTTGAGTGCTCTTTCTGTTTAATAATGTTAGGCAGAGAGAATTTTCTCCCCTTATAGTGACCAGGCAAAACAAGGTGTATCCGTATAACAGATTTATTTCTGCAGAGAAAGAGTCCAGCACCTACACACAGCAAAGTGGATTAGTCTAAATTGAGGGGTAGGGGCCAGTCCCTACTCCTTATAATCAAAAAGTAAAAGATGATTGGTTTTTACTAATAACATGCATAATTCTAAATCTGATAATACATACATACATAGAGTTAATACATACGCATGTAATCGATTCAATAAAGTAAGAGTACATGATTGGCTATGTCTAACACATATCATGAATAATGAATAAGCACACAATGACCTCTAACATTATCTAACATTCTCTTGGTCTACATAAACATGCTTTAACTAAAGAACCAGCATAGGCGACACCAGCATTCAGCCTTCATCTAACATATGTTTTGGGGTATGCTAGGGAGCATGGCGACCGACACTGTTCCTCCCTGGTATGGCAAGGGGGTCCAAGGACGGGGCCAGTTTCATCCGTCTGAACTCCTGGGATTGATAATGAATGAGACACACACACACACACACACACGCACACACACACACACACACAGGTCCATGGCGAGCAGAACCAGGCTGAGAGAGGCACTCCAGCCAATGGTATTCACACACACACACACACACACACACATGCACACACACACACACACACACACACACACACAGTATCTCCTGTCACACAAAGCAACTCCTTGTAGTCCTTGGGAAGCTCAGTGCCTGGAGCCAGAGGCCCCAGTGGAAGGCCTGAGAATGGGGCCTGATAATTTGATGCAGCAAACACTTTAGTTACAATAAAGATATTCTCCACCCTTCAATAGTTGTACTTGCAATATGCTCTGCAGGGATTTGGACTCTTAATATATTAGAAACGTGCTTGACAGGCAGGGACCTAACTCTCATTGTTCTCTGTATTTGTGTTTTTGAACCATTAGAGGGGTGTTTTTCGGTTTTGAGAGTTTATATGGTTATTTGTGTGTGTGTTTATGTGCGTGTATGTGTGTGTGTTTATGTGTGTGCATGCATGTGTTTGTGTGTGTGTGTGTGTGTGTGTTGGGGGGGGTGGTGCACCAGGAGGATTCTTTATCACATTCTCTAAGTCCAAAGCTTGCATGCACCACTTCAAAGGCAGCAGAGAAAAGCAAAGCTGCTTGCAGAACTGCACATGCCAATACTCATGCTGTTCAGGCAGCACACCCTCTCATTGCAATAGTGATGATGCGCATTTCATTTCACACCTTTGAGAGAAACAAGCAGAGCTTCAAAAGAAAACCTCCCGTGTTACATGCATCAGACTGGAAATTACATTATTTGGCCTGGTTTCCCGTGTGTAATTAAGAATACCGCTAACTGCTGTTCCATGTTACCTATGTTGGAGTTAGTCTGGAATAACCTCTTGTTTTTCTATTTATTTATTTTTATAGTATATTTTTAGGGCTTTTCAGCTTCATTGGACAGCACAGTGTAGAGAGACAGGAAGAATGGAAGCAAGGGAGAGGGAAAGACATACAAACAAAAGGTCCCTGCAGTCAGGAATGGAATGGTCAGTATTCGATTCAGACTGTGGGATGTATTTCCATCTGATTTTTTTTTCTTATTCATTATTGGAGCCCTGAGTTCAGAGGGCAGAGTTTAGGTCACGTGACAGTATTCAGAACCATTATGCGAAGCAAGGGCACGAGGCTGACTCACGCATTGGAGGTAAGGAGGGCAGGCGTTCTGCATTTTATGGTGTTCATTTGAGGAGCTACAAAACGAATAATGAAAGCAAGTTCGGAGGATGTGTCCCATGAGGGGCACGGAGAGGAACAGTTTGCCTGTGAAATGTATACATAAAGATCTTTTAAAAAGAACAGTGAGTCTCATTTCCTGCAGGGAGAGTCCTTAGCTGCACCAGTCAGTGCTTAGCGCCCTAATGAAGTACAAACAGAGATGGTGGGTAAGCGTAGGGGTCCGGTTTCATAGTGCAATAAAAGAACGACGGTATTCAGAATATAAATTCGGCCCATTCCTCAGCCAGCCTAATTCGCTCCGTTCGCCTCGGTGGCAATTCCCGCTCCTCGAGTCGGGAGCCCAAATTTCTCCGTTTCCCCCATTAAGCGGTTAATTGGGAGACTTGCAAACAAGCCGAGAGCACTGCAGGGCGCTACCTGAAGTTTAACAGCTAGATAGTTCTGGAGGGCATCTCCTCCAGCGCGAAAGCCGGTCATTACGAGCACTGCTGCGCCTGAAAGGGGGATTACGTCGCTTATGACTGACCCGACTGGAAAACGGAGAGCGTTGCGTAACCAGAGAGAGCTAGATAATGAGGTAGCTGTCCTCTGCAATAACGCTAATCATGTCTCACCTCAAGGCCACTGGTTTACAAGGTCATAACAAATGCACTGGTGCACATATTCGTCCTGCTATTGTTTTAATGTAGGCTGCACATCTTGCAGGTGGACTAAACAGGCTGTTTCCAGTCCAGCCCTCTATCCCATCCCCCCCCCCCCCCTTCCCTCTAACACACACACACACCTACACACACACACACACACACACACACACCTACACACACACACACACACAAAACACTTATAAACACTTTAGGAGCGAATGTGTTACGCAGATCATATTTTCTCATTAAAAATGTTTGTGCAGCATTAGGCCAGACTCACGGATAATTTCAGAAATCAGTGTGAAGCAACAACTTTCCATATGGCGGATAAAAGAAACAAAAACACGCAGGAATGAAACAGTGAGCACTTCTGAACTGAACTTCTGTTTCCGGGGCCCTGGTGGGAATTAATAAAGAGATCCAATAAAGAAAGCATACAGTTATATTTATAGTTCCCATCTATTACCAGAGCTCTAAGTCATAAAGTAAATATAATTCATTAAACTGATCACACTGTGACAACTCAAGATTGTGTTTATTATACTAATGGAACATGAAATTAAGAAAAAGACCTTTCTGCCAGTGGAATTAATTAATGAGCTTTAGAGAAGACATTGAGATGTAATTTATTTCTGCGTAAGAAAGTCTAATTTACAGTTCTGTGGGTCTTCACACCGCCGATTGTGTGAGTTATTCTTGCAGATGTGCTACTCACAGCATGTCCCTCCATTAGAAAGGAACACCTCATTATATAAACAGTAACTAATTAAACGTAATGCAGTTCAGCACCAGCTCATTCATACTCCCTTCTTTTAAGTTAGCTAATGGTCGATGGGAGAGCGATGTTGGACATATTGTACATCTCCATGATTTCCCGTGAACCATGACTCTCATCACACCTGCACAACCGCATAGAGTCATGCCATGACCTCCATAGGCACCTCATTAAAACCAAGGCTAAGAGTGAACCTAAGCACTGTAAGTGCCTACTCTTCTTCTATGGTTCAATTCAATGTCTTTCACTTGGTACAAACCAAAGAAGAAGAACACGGGCTGTGTCCGAATACGACCCCTGTTCCCTGTCCACTGTCCCCTGTCCGCTCAGACCCCCGTCTACTATGTGCCCTGCCCCCTCACTTTTCAAGCAGTGGGCGAAAGAAACGCAGCAAAACTCATTCCAAACTAGTGAGGAAGTAGTTTGTAATATTTTTTTTTATTTTTTTAATTTTATTTTATTGAGAATATCAATCAGTTAACATATGACTATTGTTACAAAGTGTAGATTATGAATGAAGATAGAATTAACAAAAATAAAAAAGAGTAGTAATATGTGTAATATGAACCTATCTTGTACCATAGATATGCATATACGCTCTATGTCTTTTACGTTTTTACTTCCGGGTTACTTACTTAAATTATCAGATGAGTGCACCATTCTGCAGATGAGTGTGCTCCTGAATTCCCCCAACAAAACCCCGGAAATAAGGGGTTCATCCTGGTATTTTAAGTGCCCCCATTTATGAGAAAAAGTTGTCCACTCAAAAGCTTTTTGACGAAGTGGACTCAAATATGCGCCCTCAAAAGGGTGTAGGAGTCGTATTCGGACACAGCCACGGTTAATGCTTTCACTGGACTGGGTTAAAAAATGACTTATATCCATGACTGGGCCATAGACTCAAAGTGTGGGGCTCTCGCGAGCCACACCCACAGCCTATGAACGCTCTTTGGCAGGGTGATGACTGTATATACATAAGCGCTAATTAAAATGAGCCAAAAATACACAACTTTTCTCAGTGGAATGGAGCAATGCACCAACACATGCACGTGCACACACACACACACACACACACACACACACAGCAAATCTTCATCGTTGCTAAATGGGGGTTTTAGGTTCAGTTTGACTTGGACAAATTTTACTTCCTTTATGATTGTATTTGGCTAACCCTTGCCATCTCGAAAGACCATAGGAGAGAAGTTGAAAAAATATTAGTTTAATAGTCTGTTTTATGCAGCGTCTGTTTATTTATATATATATATATATAAAACCTGGCCTGATTCATGGTGTTCATTACTCTCAACACTGGGGGACAGTGTAAATATAGCTTCCACACCTCAATGTTCAGTTTACTTGTAGCGTAATTAAGGGCAAATAATACATTAAGAAAGAACAAATAAATGTTTCACAGGCTTGGTTTCATGGGAAAGTGCTCAGCTGCCAAAACCAGCCAGCACTGCAGAGCCACTCACAAATAGTAAGGCCTGTGAACTTGGAACCTGCAGAATGTTCTGGAAGTGATTCAAGTGAAGGGTCCTACTGCATATGCACAGGCCACAGGTCTGCATGCGCAGCTACACCGTAGTTCAAACACCTTCTTGAAGCTCCGTGAGGCTGACAGTTAGTGACATGAGCAGTGTTAATTACTGTAATGGCATGCGCTCTCATTAAGTCATCATTTGCATGTCCCGCGGCTACCTTCACGGATGCGATTCGTTTCAGGCGGTTCCCGGACGCCTCGCGGCTTCGTGAAACGCTCTTTTTAATTAACACAGCTGTTCCTTCCAGCCATCGTCGCGGCCGATGCCCGGCTGGGTCGGGCGCTGGGCATACCGATGTCCCTGCCTTCCGGACTGGTGTTCGGGACACCAATGGGCATGTCGCACAAAAATAGCGCCAAGCCACAGGCTGAGGGAACTGGCAACACAGCGACCACAGAGTGCCGTGTGACGCGTTAACCGTATATCTCAGATTTTTCTAAGCTCAGATAACAGAACCCCCTTAACCCCTCCCACGCTCTCACAGATGCAAAAGACGCCCACCCCCCAAATACACACACAACAAATGCAGGGAGACCCCATATCTGCACACACACACACACTCACATTTTTTATATTCACCAGCACATATCGCTGAGGGCCAGTCCTGCTAAACAGTTCCAGCCCTCCATGAGAACCACACAGTACCATTTTCAGTGTTAAATCAACTCTTAGAGAGTACATATGGTCCCTATTGGACTCATATGTAGGCGATACTCTGTTAGAGTTGAATTAGCACTGGGCATTTTACTGTGCACGCTCACAGCACTTAAAGTACTGCTGGTATTTACTGACTTTAGGCCACAAACGGCACAATGTGAAGCCGCGTAGACAGAGCAACGTGGCACTGCAGCACTGCCATGTGAATCACCCAGTACAAGACATGGGGATTCATGAAGACTTCTTGGTTTTTGTAAAATGTCTAATAAGACAAGGAATGGCGACAGAAATGCCTGTGCCTCGAAAAGGAGCATTGTCCCCTTTGTTCCAATATTACATTCACATTCACAGAACATAGACTCTCTTATCAAATAGCGCACCGTATACACATGCAATCGTTTGTGTTTTGTAGGCTACTATCTTTGTCCTGTATTTCCAGATAAGGCCGCTCGGTACACTGAAAATGAGAAGGAGTGAACATCTGCTCATTCCATTTCCGTCTTAAAAGATCCAACCCCCCAGATTTCACACATTTTTAAACCTTGAAATGTGTGTTCAATTAGGAGCTGGTGAAAGGGATTAACACTCTATCTAAGATGCATGACAATATTTAAATTGCCAGTTAGTACTCCTCTGAAGAGTCGTGGTGGCCGCTTCAGTGAATGGAAATTAAAATGTCTGCTTAGGGTACATCCCATTTCGTCTGAATGTGTTAACTATAAAAGCTTTAATTCGGTTATCAGTCCGGGGATCTAGCTGAAATTGCTCCTCGTTATTGGCTCTGTCTATGGCTGCCAGGGACGGGCTTTGAAAAACAAATTCCTGGGAATAAAGAGAGAGGGAGAGCGAGATTAATTTATCATTAAGGCTCTGCTTAATTGAAGTCAATTCTGAACAAACTTGAATTCAATTTCGGCTCATTAAATTGAATGCGCCCGGTCTTTCTCCCATCGAGGCTTTGAGCTGGCTGCCGTGAATAAGGGACTTACTTCAAAATTATTAAATTGAGAGTTTATTTGGTCTTCTCATGCCAGAGCTGCTTTGATGAGGTTTTCTGCACAGATGGGAAGGAAGAGCAGCTGGAGGAGAAATCAAATTGAAACTAAGCCTCGGAAAATGGGAGAAAACTTGCGGGCGTAATAATACTTAATAATTAAATTTCCACAAACAATGGAGGCAAATGAAGTGATCTGCGAAAGGTTGCGCGCAGTCATTTGCATAATTGACGCCGGTCCCCTGCAAATGAATAATGAAGATAATAAAAGGTGTCGCTAAAATTGGGCACAATAACGGCGAAACTTCATCAAGCCCGGCTCCCTGATTAATCTGCTCTTTCAAATCGGCACGGAGAGGGGGAGGGCGTGATTAACTGCGGCGACGCCGTGGCGGGCTATACCCACACGGTGCGCGCCGGCTCCCTCTGCCCACAACACTGCCATGGGCGCTGTGTGACAGTCAGAGCCCTACTGGAGCGGCGCAGCCTCCGTAATTGGCGCCGTCGTTAACCCCTTAGTCCCTAGATCTAACCCTCATTAGCCATAACCCCCTCTTTAAAAAAAAAAAAACCGCCCTCTATTAAACATGTTTTTTTTTTATGTGTCCTTTAGGGAAACCAGAATAGTACAATCTGAAGAGAAATGTTTTGGAGACCCCAAAAATGATTTGTCCTGTCTGTATGTTAGTAAGTGATCCCCTTGATTTGTTGTTCATATGTCTATTCCTGTGCTTTTAAAAGGAAAGACCATAAATAGTATTTAAAAGGCACCTAGGGATGGAAAAAGTAAAGGGGCAAAGTGTTTGGTTAGAGATACTAAGCTATTTTAAATGTCCTTTATTATGGCCACTTACTTGGGTTGTGCTTTGTACATCCAATTTTAAAAAAAACATTCCCCAGGTTCACTTTCAAGCACTTGATATTTCATGAAAAAATTAAATTAAAAGCAGATGTAATTGTATGGGAAATAAAATATAATCTTCCAGAGAATTGCCCAAGGTTTCTCTTATATGCAAATGCGATTTTTATTAGTAGCACACCCAACTTTTTTCTATTTACATATTTCAGAAGGAATGCAAAATGATATAAGGTTTCCCTGAACAAGTGGTAACATCGTTGCGAAAGTAGAACCAAGCCTTTTGGTGCAATATAGGCTACAGTAGCCTATGCAGTGCTCTGGGCACAAATAGCTATGGCCAAAGTCATTGAAGAAATGTAAAAAAAAAAAAAAAAGTATGGAAAAACATCAAAGAAAGAGTAGAAGAGGAGTGTGTGCCACATTGTTTGTAAAAAATAAAAGGAAAAGAAGACTTAAAAAGGAGGCTGAAAACACAAGTCAAGGATTTAAATTACAGCTTGAGTATGAACAGACCGGTTCCTTTTATTAGGTAGCCGCCAGCTTGACGAAGAGCCGTGTATGGTCACGGTAGCATGTTAAGCCTTAACCGTTCTGGACGGCGTGCTTGTGTGTAGCCGGTTTGAGTCTGTGCGTCCAGCGTCTCTCATGCGGGTGACTGCAGCATTGTTGTAATGGAAGCCTAAACTGGTCACGGTCATCACCTGAGATCAGCACCTCCAGACTAAACACGGGAGATGACAAAGGAAGCGAGCTGAAGACAGAGGTGAACATTATGCAGACTGCCCCTGTGGGCGATACGAACACTTACCCATTTTGAGAATTCGCCTACAGGGAGCATAAAATGTCACGCAGTAATGCCCATTCAACACAGTGTTCTTTCACAGTGAATAATGCTGTAACTCTGGTATAAAGTCAAGGTGGAATATGTAAAAAAAGCAACCTTTCTATAAACCCTGAGCTACATCCTTTCCTGAGCACTCTAAATCTACGTGATTACTGAGCTATTACATCAGGTTACACGCACTCCATGTGCATTATGGGAATATAAAATATCAGTTCACATGTTGGGTTATCATAGACGAGGCTATATTCATGGATGCAATTCTCAGATATCATATCAGCCACAGTCTTCATTCAATGTTTTAAAATATAAAACAATGCACCACATTATAATACGTTACTGTCTTCCAAGTTTGTCATTCATATTCAAGATCATTCAAATATATAATCCAGCTATATAGGGAAGGAATATACTTTTTGAGTAAATTAAATAAAAACAAATCAAACCGATTTAATTTAGATTTATTTATTATTTATTTATTATTCTATACACAAATTGTTAAAATCTTAACTTCTATGTGGAACCTTCAGCCTTGGCATGCAAACCCTTTGTAAATCTATAGGGAAAAACATTGGGGAACAGTCCTTTCAAAGCAAAGATTGTAATAACAAGAGCGAAATACGGTAACTTCCACAAGAGAATGACTGGCTTGCATAAATGTTGCATGCACATTTCAACGTTCAAGGGTCAAGGTTTCTTTATCAGTGCCCAAGGGTAAATTAATTTTGCAGACAGGAGATACAGCATTCCATCAATTAGAATACAGGGGGCATCACAACAATATATCAATACAATGAAACAGTGCAATTCAAAAGACATCACAAGAAAAGTCATAAAATAGATAAAAGTTATTAAAAAAGTGATTAAAAATTGCTTTCACGTGCACAAAGGGAGGTCATAGCTTTTACACAGGGGTAAAGTGCATATGTCTATAATGTCTAAAGCTATCTTTTGTTTAGCAGTGCAATAGCTGCAGGTACAAAAGCATTTCTCTATTGCTTCGTTTTTCACCTGGGGCCCCAACACCACTGGGCCAGAGGAAATTAGCTGGTTAATGGGTGGGAACAGTCCGGAAGAATAGAGCTGGCCTTATGCTGTAGCTGTGAGGAGCACAGAACCCATAGATTGAGTCGAGACTCACGACTCACTTTGTTGTTAAGTGCGCTTTCTAACCCACTTAACCGTTTGGTTTTGGGGAATTTTAGTTTTTCAGAGACAGGTTTCCAATCCATGACACAGGGTAAATGGACAAGATTGATTCAATACAAGCTTTATAAAAAGCGGGTCATCATGAGTTTTTCAACTTGAAAAATGGACGATTTTTCAACAGATGCCGATGTCCTTTTTTTTGCCTCACAGTTTTCCTCAAAGGTCAGTTTTGATTCTATGCCCGTCGCAAGCCCGGCTTTCTACACAATCCACACCCTGACCCTTAGTAGTCGTGGTAACATGGGTTGAAGCATGAGCTCTTTGTCTCGGATATGTTTAACTGTAGGAAAGATTCATCACGCCAGGTGACAAAGTCATCAATAACAGGGCCATGACTGGACTCTTAAAACACTATCTTCTGGATCGCGACGACTCAAATTTCAGCCTTCAGCATGTTTGTAGTCTCACACTATACTGCCCATACTTACTATTCCGACAGAGATTAGGACTTGGATTAAATCAATGTTCTTTTCTCCATTTTGATTTAGAAAAATGCAAGTGTTAATTAAAATAATTTTATTAAGTCATAAGTCCAAGTTAGGGCCTAATGTTTACTGTATCCATACCTATGAGCCACATGCAAATTTGACATGAAACAGCTATACTCTAGACTAAACCGGTAATGTAAGAAAAACGTTGCAGGATTGTATGCAGTGCTTTGGGTTCAGGTGGCATGTTGGTAAATACATGATGAGACACAGGTTAAGAAAGTTGAGGGAATTCTCGGCTTGTCCAATAATGGTGTAGCATAACTAACTATTATCTTCTCACATAAAGATAAGCCACTGCAGTAAGTGACACTTGACGATTAACATTGAATCCAGAATACTCAGTACTGTTTGTGGTGGGAATTTTTTTTCCTACAGCCAAGCACTTAGCAGAAACAATTCTGTGAGGAATTCTTTGAGAGTGAGGTGCAACAACCATCCAGGTGTTCCTCGGGCATTCTGAATTCCTGAGCACTGAGTCATCTGCCCAGCTTTTCAATATTTTAAACATTTTTTAGTTCATTTAGACATGTCACCTCCCATTCCAGCAGGATCGAGCTACCTGTTGCTATGTCTAACACAGAAACTGCCATCACAACCATATGCATTCATTCCTCGTTCTATTGTGTTCATTATCATTGTGGTTGATCATGTGAAAGTGAATGTGTGACATGCAGTATCTTCCCATTTCACATTTTATACCATTTCTTCATGAAATTCTCCCAAGCTGAGTCAGTGGCATAATAATCACTTTCCAATACATGTTGAATTGTCCAGTTGAGAAATATCAAACGCTTCAAACATTGCAACACTACTTCCTTCTGGGATGCAAATATACATACACTGTATGGAGCAATGGTCTTTAGGGAATTTACAATATCTTTCCAAAACAGATTATGACAAATGATGACTTAATGGATTATGTGCCCATCAACCTATTTTCAATTTGCCCATTTTAAGGCTAGCAGAAAAATGATCCACCAAGAAAAACACCAGTGATGGTGAGACATCACAGGGTGTACTGAACAAGACCTTGATACACAATTACATTCGTTTGAGGAGACGGTGAGCGCTGATTGATACCTCGTCTTCAAGATTGTAATGATTGTTTTCTTGTTTTTATTTCTATATTATACAATACCATTTGAAAGTTTTTCTTCCCACTGACAGTTCTCCGCAAAAAAGCGGCATACAAATACAATTGAATTGAATTGACATTGATTCTTCGCAGAACAAATTACACAAATCATGGAGCTCAAAAGTTACACATGAAACGGTGACCATTTTTTTGATGAAAAATTAAATCATGTGCAAATGGGTATTCCTTATTTAAACTGCCACACAGAAAACAGTCTAAATTAAGTTCTGCTTAGTTAGCAGTTCAAAGAAACACTTTTTTGCCTTTCATATTTCACACTTGGGAGCTTGTGAGCCGGGACCATATTTCAACATTGTGAGACTGACGACCCAAACTGTAATATATGCAAATGTAATTATTTTTTATTATTTTTATATTTTTTTTTATTTAAGTAGTCTTTAATCAGACATGTTAACAGTGAACACATTCTTACTTATAATACCAGCCTGGCCAGGTGTGTCTGTGTTTAGAACAAGCTCATTCTGTGTTCCACATCACCAGTTAGAGGTCAGATGGAAAATATTATCAATAACAATTTACCCCAAATTACATGTCTAGAGCAGGATTGGCATTATGCCAAATTGAAGTTTCTTTTCATTATTATGCACCACCAACACATTGCCATCGTCTACAGCAAGGTTAATTTCAGACAATTTAACAGGGACTGTTAGTATCTCTACTCCAGCCCCAAGTAAGAGGAATAGATAAATGCCTATTGGTGGTCCTTGATTATAGATGGTGTGTAATTATGTGCGGATATCATGGAGAATGCACTAGCCATAGAGAAAAGATAGTGTACCAATGGAAGCATAAATCTTAAACTAACAGAGTACCACTATTCATGCATTTATGATTTTTATTTGTTTTTGTCCAGTATTTTAAATTGTGTGCCATCTGAAATTAGAGGTTAATTCAGACATCTTGTGTTAATTTGTGTAAATATGGTTACAATCCCCTTTTGAAAAGTATATTATAGCCTTTTTATGGATTTTATTGCATTTCATAGAACAACAGTTTAATGGCTAGATATGTAATAGCTGACTCAATTCATATCCTGTGTCATTTTTGGATCTGTTCCATTCTCATTCTTGCAATCCATAAAATCATTGGTGCTCATGGAAATGTTTTATGAGCTGTTTTTACAAAAACAGGTATTATTAAAACAAAATAAAATAAAAACTTGGTAAGAGAACTCGTGGTGTTTTATCGCCCTCTTGTGACCAAAATACTGTATTAACTTTTTATTTTATTTTCTCTGATAACTTCAAACATATGCCTTGCCTAAACGTTTCCATTGACTGGCTTTACCAACAACGAAAAACTGCAGCATGCTAGCATAGACCAATAATTCAGAGCCTGTTGAAATCATAATGAAGATAATGTCTGTAGAACACAAGAAACATTGTAATAATAATAAAAAAAACACAAGAAACATAGGCACTACTGTACTCCGAGCATTGAATTCCACAATCTACATGCTCAGACTATGTGCAAACACAAACCAGTCTTTAACCCATGGCAGTCCCATTTGTCTTAGTAAGGCACCTGCGTAATGTCATCCATGCAATTTATGCTCTGACACACTCAGCTAACCTAGTGTTGCACAATTAATTTTGTGCCATCAGGTTTTGGTCATTTAACTCTTCACAAAGGTTCCCTACAGCGGGACAAGGAGCTGTGTTGTCCAGATAATGCCAGAGAGAACACAACCAGGGACCCGGGCATGCCAGTCCTATCAGGCAGATTAAGTTAATAGGGAAGGATATGCATTATCAAGTTCCCCTTTCCTGACTTCTACAGCAAGCAATGAACAAGCAAAGTAAGTTTTGAAAGAATTTGACTGCAGTCTGAATGCAGATGAAACTTCTTAAAGTCCAGATGGTAAACTTCCCGTTCAAACAGTTTATTTGTATTGGTTGAGCCTCAAAATATAATTTAATATTGATCTTTCAATTAATTTTACATTGAATTTTGTTTCTTTATTTGTAAATTAAATATTCTGTCTGACATACACTTATCACTTATCCAGAAAATTCATGAGAACATATATTTGTTATTGTTTGCACAAAAACACACCGCACGCACACACACACACACACACACACACACACACACACACACACACACACACACACACACACACACACACACACACACACACACACACACACATACAAACTCATTAATTAACCATAGCTGTAAGCGTCCCTGTTCAGCATACTTTAAAAAGATTGTATTACCATTGTGTACAATTGCAGTGCTATTGCCTTTTCCAATCTATCACATGACCCTTCTGCTTCTGTCAATTTTCCATTAACTGTATGTGAACTCTTGAGAGCATACTAATCGGATCTAAGAAAATATTTTTTTTTCATGAGAGGGTAATGCTGCAGGGCCTCTAATATTTGATAAAGTGTTTTCCTCAATATCAGAGGGACGTTTTCTGGGTTAGTCTGTACCCTGCCTGTCATTTCATAGTCCAATTATGATGACAGAATTCAGGAACCTGAAGAGAGATTACGAGATTCTTCACATTGCATGTTAAGGTGACCTAGGCTGACCCATATGTATACTATAAATATAAAAAGAAAAAAATGACATATTCCAAAATAATGATCAGAAACTTTCATATCATTATTTTATTCACTAATATAGCCAGCATTTTCTGCACTGAATGTCCATGGAAAAGCCCAGTTATGTGGTATTTGGCTCTGTGAGTAAAAAAAAAAATGTAATTAAAATTTTGATCTAATTACATAATTTCTGAGGATTACTTTTGAATGTGTTCAGTTTGTCTTTTTAGTCACTGATTTGTTTTGTGTCCAAGCATAACTCTGGCTCAGCTTAATATAAAGGTCCCGTATTAATCAGACTTTGACTGAGATGGGGACAGTAAACATTGGCCCTGCCATAGAACAGCTCTAAATAAATTGAATTGATTCCATCACAGGTTCAGCACATGCTCATGACAAGCAAATGACTACTGTTTGTTTCAAAGTCGATCTGTGACCTATTTGTTTCTAATTATATGCATATAAACAAGAAACATAAATTGCAAATGACAAGCAATTAACTCTGTAACTCATTACCTCCTGTTATTAATCTAGTGCTTGTGGTTTATTACAATACTTATGGTTTATTACTTCCTTCTAGAGTTTCTGGAAAATGATGACTTCATTTGGGACAGGAGTCACAACTCATTTGTAGTCTTCTTTTATATAAGATCCCATTTGTTTTCCTCGGCAAGGAAATCCGAATCACCACGGGTTATGATATGCACTGGAAATGCATATCGAATTCTTGCTGTAAAATATTTATTTATGGTTCAGCTCCTATTTCTGGCCAAGGAGTGATAATAATTCCACTTTTTCTGATTGCTTCCTGGCATGTGATATTTTCCCAGGGTCTTGGTTGTCTCAACTGGAATTCAACAGCAAGCTCGATGTTCGAAAGTAGAAATAGTTATTTCCAATGTAGGTCCTTTCTTGTCTTATGCCCAAGGCACCAGTCAGATAGAAGTACCAGTCAGATAGAATCCAAAGGGGGAAATCGAGCAATGAGATATTAATGCTAAATATACAAATGTGCCATAACAATAAATAAATAATAAATAGTGTCCTGATAGCTACTAATCCTTTTTATAAAAAACCTTTCTTGTCTTAATGCTACTTACCCACTAGGGGGAGTACTCTTACAATGCCATGAAAAGAGAAATCAGTCTGAACACTGAACTGATTAATAAATGCAAAATGTACTGAAAATGCAAAATATACTAATTGAATGCAAAATGTAATGAAATACGCTACTAACAAATAAGAATGTGTTTGGGCATATTGCAGAGAAATACCAAAAAACTATTACAAAATTACCACAACTTATTCTGATATTTATTATTTTGAAGATGATGAGGAAATTGAAAGAAAAAAAAACACCTTGGAGATATACTGACTAAATTTAGTATATACTAAGGTCTTCATTATGACTCAGTCATTAATTGTAAATCTTTTGCATAAATCCTTCTTTATTGAAACATGAAAAGCAAGCCAGTACTGAAAGTGGCATGATATTTTGCTGAATTTTAAAACTAAATGTAAAAATTGGTGCAGAGGGAAAAAAGTTATAATACAAATCTATACTTCACAAGAATAAGTTTATTCAAAGAACAGCACAGACTGTTTCTGCCTAATTCAAACCAGACTCGCCAGATTAAAATGAACTGCCAAGTAACAGTTTGCACAAAGAAAAACAGGATGCGAATCATTTTGATTGGCTCTGTTTGGCAATCAACCAATCATATTGACACCTGGCAGAGTATGGATTTGTTTTGAAATACAATGCAAATTAGGATACTGTGCAAAACATATGTGTAACCAGCAGGTGTTATACTTGATACTAGCGAAACATTCAAAAGCTTGCTTTTAATACTTTGTGTCTTCATGATGAAAATGAACAAAAATATCCCTTTGTCATCTTAAGTTTAATGTTTATTTCTTACATATATTAGCAAGTGTATGTGTGAATTTTTTCCATAAATAATGTCCCGAGGAGTGTACCGAAACTGTTGTAAAGCAAGATAAAAGATTATCACTTTGATAGAGCAGCACATGTTTCAGGGAAGGAAGCATGACTGTTAATACAGGAAGTTTCTGGCTTTTAGCTCAAAAGAAGTGCCATGTCAGATAAACCAGCAGCGGTGGTTTCTGATTTTCGTTTACATGAATCACGCTCTGTCCTTCTCATGCAGAATACACCACTGGCTGCCACAGATGGAGGGGTTATGTATAATGAATAGCAACTGCTGTGATGCGATGGACCTAAAATATACCAGCGGCAGCAAAATGTTAATATTATCCCAATGGCACAGTGTGTGATACAGGCTGTTTGTCCGTGGAAGGTCCAGCCAGTTTCCATAACAGGGTATGTGTTTATTCTTTGATCAAAGCCCTTCACCATGTGAAGTCAAAAAAGAAAAGAGAATCTGAAGACAGGACAAGTCCGCTGCAACATTTTCCGTGGGACATTTTTATTCAACAGGTGTCTGGAAATGAACGTGCACAAGAAAATGTAAATAGTGTAATAATATGCATCAGCTATTGCAATTGTCATCTATCAACATCAACAGAAACAGCGGCATCAACAGTAATGCAGTAGTATATTGTTTCTATTATTGTGTTTATTAATAACCTACTTTTATTAAAGTGTGTGTGTTCATCGTCGCCAAAATTAAAAATAGGCTAAATAAATGTTTGCCTTCAGAAACTCTGGCTATTTGAAACGATCCTTCCCTGATACTTCATGAATTTCGTCCGGACAGTTCATCTTGGGAAATTGGCTAACCTCCTGCTGGTATGGAGTCTGCTCACATGACAAACAGTGTATGAATTGAACCTGGCTGGGAGTGATCGAGGCTTTGGGAGCAGGGTGTAAGGGGTGTAAAGCTAGTTTCTCAGGGCGGGTGCTGCTGTATTGCTGAGCTAACGCAAACTGCCACCCCTTTTATCGTATGCAACAGTTCACGATATCGACTTTTTATTATTCTGTGAGTTTTATTAAAAAAAAGATCATATTTTTGGTTTTGGCTAACTCGGAGAGAAGAGAACATCGCCATGGAAAGTCCGGGGTTTCCGGGATGACCCATGGGTTTGTCGCTGGAATACGGATGGTTTGATTTTAACGCATAAAAAGGGAATCATAAACCGGGAATAAACTGTGCAGCTCAACTTTTTTTGTTTTTAGAGCAGCTCACCTCCCATTCTCCGCTGAGTTTGATTCAAAGTTAAGAGCCAAGATGGCGGCCGATTCCGTGCAGGTAAGAAAACTTAACAACTGTTGTAATAAATGTTGTTAAAGCTGGGCAGTACTGTTGAAACCATGTCTGTCTGATTTAAAGGCATACTAAATCGGCTATCCAGTCGGCGAGAAAGTTATTTTATGTTCGATGGATTTCAGACATAATTTCCCCCCTTTTCCCAAAGGGTTGCATGGGAAGCAGGGATTGAGGCCTGGAAAATAATGAAACAATATCCTAACTGTTGTTCGTGTGCGGAGAAGTTGCTACCTAGCTAGCTATTTTTATCAAGCCAGTTAGCTAGTCATGTACATAATTTTGCTTGGTAATTATTAATTTTAATGTGTAATAAAACGGAATGTAACATTTTAAATGCATATCTCCAACTCCCATTATCGGATCAATTGTGTTGGAAAACAAAATGCGGTAACGTTATAAATATTTGTCGAGAAAATGCATCGGTTAAGAGTATAGCCTTAGCAAGCTACATGTTCAGTTTACCAGTTACCATTTCAGGATCGTTACCTAGCTTTGAGTTTTAAACGATGCGTAGGTTGTTAGCTGGGTAACTAGCAACTTTTTTGCCAACGAAAGTGTGAAAAGTATCAAGTCACAGCACTGCATTTTTATCGGTTACAATTGTTACAGTTGTTTCCTCCGGGGTTCCCAGGCAGTGAAACATTTATTTTCCCCCCATGTAGTTTCTAATGGGGCGACGGAACAGCCCGCTGATAAGTTGCCACTTTGATAACTTGCTGCAAAGTGGTTAAGTTAAACGGAAATAAAAACCCAAAGCCTGAAAGCTTTTGCATGACACGACCAGTGGACACATGCAGCCCTTTGACAGCCCACTGCAATAACATGGCCTGCCTAGATTAGTAGTAATTAGCTAGCTGGTTGCAGTTGTATTGCCACGAACATGTTTTTTTTCCCTAGTACATCTGCACTTTGGAAAATGTATCATGTTTATATACATATTTTACTGATAAATTCACAGGTCAGCAAAGGACTTGCCACTAATGTCCTGCGAAATAGGTTTAAATACGTGGTGGGAAATGAAGGAATGTAGTGGTTAAAATTATAGTTTCTTATACGTGTGGCATTCGATTTATTTACAACCGCCTAGTTCAATAAAGAAACAAATAAAAGAGGGGGAGAGACATTTCAAATCATGTCAGAAGTAAGCTGTAAGTGTGCCATTTCCCCCGAGTTGCCAATTGTGTTGCCTGTGGCTTTTACTGTCACTAATGTATGCACAGTAGGCATACCTTTAATGTTAGCGGTTGGGTTGCAGTGAATCTGAATAACTCCTGGGCATGTGACGATATGTATTTTTTGAAAAAATACTTATTACTTGCCAAGTAGATCAACCGTCATATTTCTCCTTTGAGAGTGGGTGGGATCATTTCCGCACTTACTCTATTTCAAAGTGTCAATTACTGTGGCCTTTACTTTTGAATAATTAAATACAACTAATCAATCAAAAAATATTATTTTAAATTTATTTTGCAAAAGGCATCAAATCATGTGCAAAATGATAAAATGAAATCACAGCTTGTATGCTATCCAGGGCTGGTTTATATTGTGACCCAAATTTATTTTCTGTAATACTTTGTTGTACCTTTACAGTATTTTAGTCCAAAGAAGCTGTAGCTGGGCTAGACGCCCTTAGTCTTTACCTGAAATGCTTTAGTAGGTAAAATGTGATCTGTGTAAAATCCTGTATTCATAGGGCAGAGAAGCAGCTTTCAAATTCTAATCTTTTCCTGTCACCTTAAGATGACCATGACCCAAAGTCTAAACTGTGACATGCTAGCGCTGAAACTCGGAGAGGAAACCGATACTTCCAGCAGAGACGCCCAGGAGAAGCTTTGCACTTGCCTCGTCGACTGCAGGCCGAGCTGGTCTGACGGGCAGCCTCTATCATGAACAAGATCTCCAGTGTTGCAGGTTCAGGCCAATTAATCATGCTCCTTAAGTGACAAGGCAGGGCTTCCCCAGGCCTAGGAAGTAGATTAAAATGATCGAGCAAACAAGCGGAGATCACATTCTGCGTGGAAGGGTTAATCTGCTTGGTTAAAGATGAATGGGGCCTCAGTGCCTGTGTGTCCGTCAGACTCTCAGACCCCTGGTATTGGCCGCTTGGGTGAAGTGGCCTAGCAGTTTTCCTTTTCTCTGTTTTTCAGGTGAATTTCCCATTTTAGGGGCAGTTTGGCAAGAGTCAGTAATTCTGAGGGTATCGCACGCCACACAAAGGGCACCAACGAGGAGAGAACGCTATTTCCGCCAGACTGCGACTGTCCCGTTAGGTCGGATTATGTTTACTTGCCCATATTAGGGCTGAGCTGGCACAAACTCCCATTGGACTCCCAGGAAGTCACCAGTTTGTGCTTTCACATACAGGCACTCTCCTGTGGAAAGACTTCAGCATGTAAAGGGAGGGGGGGTGGCAAAATATTTTGAGCAGGTTTTTACAAGACAGATTTGTGTGGGATTTGCTTTGTGTGGCCCTGCTTGTGTTGCATTGGAAGACGCATTGAATAGGGCCTCTGTAGTAGATGCAGCTTATTTCCTGGCTTTAACTCCTCTAGTAGTGCTATGGGCCTGATTTACGAAGACCTTTACTTTAGCGGGTGCAGAACCTTTTAGCGCACGCAAAAACCAATAACGACCAACTATCGGTGCAAAACAAATACCATACCATTGGTCATGTTATTGGTTTTGCATGCGCTAAATGGTTTTGCACCCGCTAAAGGTCTTAGTAAATCAGTACCTATGTGCTTCTCAGCCTCTCATTTCACAATTAAGCACTGACATGCATTTCTGGGGATTATGGATCTCTTTATAAGTAGCTCCAATAGTTTTAATTAACAGTGAACTGCAATTCTGGCCTCCATAATTCTACATTTTTGTTTATCAGAATGCTGCCTGGACTATGTACTGCTATTTTGTTCTACAGTTGTTGAAACATGGCAGGCCAGGTCCAGCAGGGATGAGTGGGGTGTTTCCAGATGGGCCGTTACCAGAAATGATCATTAGTAACGTCACGCTTGTCAACATTGTTTATGCAACTCTGGGGCTTGTTTGTGTTATGCACTGCACTTTTGATTAGCACACTTCTGTTCTGCACTTTGAAAGCACCGGTATTGAGCTGGTATTTGGTGTCGGCAGTGGACTTCACAAATCCGGTGCATTCAACGAAAATGTGTGCGTGGGGGTGGGGCGTGACACTCATCTCGTGGTACGATGCACCGTCTCCCCATCTTTCAATAAACAAGTTTGGACTTTTCGTAACACAACTGGAGCTCTGTTGTTGGGCCTCCATGCGTATGTTGCAGTTTTTGTCCAAGCACAATTACTACCTCTTGGGAGACCCAGAACTCTAGTCCGAATGGGCCATTTACAATGATCTAGTTCCAAAGTCCACATACTAGGAGAAATATACCCATGTACCATGAGTAAAAAAAATAGTTTAGTATCTGCCCGTTATTTATTGAATGACTTGCCGATAAGTTGCATTGTCTCTGTCAACTAATATGCTTACTTTTGTGTAATGTGCTCTGTGGACCTGCTCTTTGAACGAGGATGGTTGCTTGCTAGATTAATCGGAGGGATTGGCTGATTATGCCTGTTTATTCTTTCCGTGTACGAGCCTTATGCTTTGCATAAAGATGAGTCTGGTACATGGTGTCGGATTCTCTCCCTCTTCCCTGGTAATAAGAGACAGAGACAGGGCTCTGTAGTGCTATGAGCACACATGCAAAAAGATCAGAAATAGAGACAGCGGGCTATTTCTGTCCTGTGAATTGTTGATTATAGGCCTGCATGTGACTTATGACAGCTTAGAATTAACCATGATGGAGATTTACTGAAAGGGCAGATTTCGATGCAGCAGTTTTATTTTGTAGGCAGTTGTCAGACAGATTTAAGCGGCCTCGGCCGCATGGAAACCGACGAGAAGCCCTTCACGAAGTGCAGGGACTCACACTCGCACGCCATATCGCTCTCAGCAATTAAAATTGCACGGCTCCATGCATTAAATGACAAACTGACTTTATACTCCTAATAATGCCGTGATCTGAACGACAACGGCTTTTCTTCGGGATGAAAACGCAGGGCTAGCTAGCGCCCTGTTTTTACGAGGTTGTTTTATTCGGCTTTACAAGCCCATTGTACAGGTGTCCGATGTCGGAGGCTGCCAGACTGTTATTAAAGGCACATTGCGTTTGGCCGGGGTTTGTTTTGCTGTGTAGCGGCATATGCTCGCCCGCCGCATTGTCTCGGCCTGCTCAGTGTTCAGAAGTGTTGCTAGGTGGAGCTGGGCGCTCGCATGCATAGGGGGGGGGGGGGGGGGGGGCGGTAGTGGCTCAGAGCTACAAATCCTTTTCTGGCGGGGGCTGACTCATTTTCTCAACATGCTCAAATGGAAAACACTTTGGCGCAGTGGAAGTCTCCTCTTGTAATGCGGCAGCCCCCGCGAATTGTCGCCTCTCCCGTTTCATGGAGTGACCAGACTAGATTTCGCCCACGCTTTGTTTTAGAACTCGAAAAGCTTCTATTTAAAGCCCTAGTTTCAGGTTAAGTATCAGGCCTGTGGGCCTTTTGATGACGTTGAAGAAGCTCAATCTAGCAGTTTCAGTTTCCGCCAAGGAGTTTCTGTTCACGTGCATCTATAAAGTGAGCTCCTTTTTAACCTGTGAATGTTAATAATTTATTTCCCAGGATTTCCAACATTTATATCTCATCCGCGCCCTTGTGCAGAAGTTGCTAAAGGCGACTGTCGTAGAATGGCTCTTGGACTCGCCCTGAGCGTGGAATTACTAGGATCTCCCATTAAGGCTAATCAAGATCTGAAATTAATTTCCGTTTGAAACCTTGCCTGCAGATAAGTAGGATAAATAAGATAAGGGTTAATAATTTTAAGTTTTCAAAGTATTGTGTTTGTAGTAAGTCCAACATTTTCTCAGGTGATCAAAGTGTTTGACGTGTGACATAAACATAATGTGATGGAACTAAACAAAATGACCTGATAACCACACAGCACACGCTGCTGCTCACCAGTGTTTATGCCGGAGAGAACAGAACAGACCGTGAGTGATAACTGCTTGGTCATTCTGATATTTTTAAAGATTGTATTTAAAGAGTACATCAGCGATGATTATGACGCACGGTCTAGTATTTTTTTTTTTTTGCAAATACAACTTTGTAATGTATTTGTCCATCTCTTTTACTGCCTGTGTTGGAATTTTCCTTGTTAGTTTCATTAATTAATTTAATCCAGTGGTCCCCCACCCTGTTCCTGGAGATCTACCGTCCTGTAGGTTTTCACTCCAACCCTAACAACGCACACCTCATTCAACACGAGATCTCATCGAGCTGCTAATTAGTAGAATCAGATGTGCGAAATTAGGTTTGAAATGAAAACCTACAGGATGGTAAATCTCCTGGGACAGGGTTGTGGACCCCTGATTTATACCTTTTCCCTATAGCTAACACACATGTATTCCAATAAGGTGACAACAGTATTCTTTAACCTCTGGAGGGAGGAATCATGAATTTAAAGCATTATTCCAGTAATTTCTGGTCAATATTAATGACCTAGAAATCACCCTGATCAGTTTTATTAAATGGCACAGGCCTTAAACAAGTTTTGGGCCACAAACCGGGTGTGCTTCCCGCCCTTTCTCTTTCCGGTTGCGACGGGCCTCAACTTCTCTCAACTGTGACCATTACTGTTTGACATGGGCCCCTGAAACTGGCTGCACCTTGGGGCATACACCAGTCCTGACTTTCACTGGAACATGGTTCGAAACCAGCGGTCATCCCATTCCCACCTCACCTTTGAGTAAGTGGCTGCACCTTGTCAGGAATGTGTGAATCTTCCTTATAACTTCCTTGCGCCCGCTGTGACCCACAGTAGAAAGCTAGCGTGTGCGTGAATCTGTCTGCATGGGTGGGGTTGTTAAATTTGGAGTGGGTGTGACCCTGTCACCACTCCGCACACAGCCACACCCCTGCCCCTTCCCCCCCCCTCCTCCCCTCAATCCAGAGAAGCAAAAAAAAAAAAAAAAAAAAAATAAGGCAGTCGGGAGCAAGCTACAAAGACTGCTGCCATCCTGGCCACAGTTTATTTTAAGACTCCGCTTCCCCAGGAGTCAGATTAGGTCCTGCGCAGTTGATTTGCTTGTCCTCTGTGATCTCACCCAGAGCGAGGCTAAGCAGGATTTGCCCTCCCCAAACTGCTTATCAGCTATTCTGATGTCAAGGGTGCGGGGCGGCGTTGGTGCGAAAACAAAGACCGACAGTCTGACTCCGACTCTGGTTCCTGACCAGCTGGGTGATGCCGCGAGAGCAGGTTTCTGTTGCATTTAAAAGAAAACAAGCCCGTGTTTAAGTGGAGTTGCTAAGCGGAAAGGGTAAGGGTCGAAGCGCGAAGATGCGAGGACTCGTCTGCACTGCCGATGTAGTAGACATGGTGGAGGTTGTGGTAAGAGATTCTTTTAGCTTTTTTTTACAAAGAAATAATAAAAATACTGCTCCACGAAGCAGTACGATCCTTTGAATGGATTTATGTGTAAGGATTGAACATCAGGTCTCTCAGGTTCGATGGTAGCATCTGTTTTGATTTTATTTTCAAGACTTGTAAATGTTCAGTGCTCCTGTTGCTAAGGTTTTCCCCCACTGTGGGACCTTTAGACTGTCTTTTTATGAATGGCACAGCAGCTTAATCTCGCCTCTTAAATCATTGGATTTGGAGGGCTTAATAAAAGGAGCCGGTTCTGATGCCAAACGTATCATATCTCATCATGTAATAGTCTTCACTTTGTTTTCTCCCATAAAAAACAAGACATTACTTAAGTCTTTACTGTGTTAATTTAACTTAATAAACTTCTTTCTGTGAACTGTTTACATTTTATCTTTGGGCTGACATTGTGGTAGGCTTCAGCAAACCACCTTTTCATTTGTTCTGGTGCTTTTTATTAGCAGTCCTCAACGATTTGGTTAGGCTGTTAAATTAAGCTCGCTACATGACCATAAGTTCTTAAGTTACGTGTAACTTGCAAGTCAAAATTATGATCACTGTTCTAGAAATGTCCAGAATGGATGATAATACTGTCAACCTGTATTGGAAGTGCCAATTACTTGATTTAGCCCAGATACAGAAATGGCCACACCAAACACTGACCTTATCCCAGATGGCCTGCATCCGAGTTCTTTGGCCCGTAGGTCATGCTTATCAGATGGGCCACTCACTAGCCCATGAATGGCCCCTGTGCTTTGCTCTGCTGTTTCATAGTCATGGGCTGCGGTGAAAGTCCATTGTATTGTCTTGCCCTCCTGCCTTTCTTCTCATTGGCTGTTGTGTTTGAGGCCTGCTGTCCTCCATTGAGAAGCCCTGTGCCTACACGGCAGCTTATGGAAGGTCATCTGCTCTATAGACAACACCGTACAGGTTCACTACAGAGCCAACAACGCCCAGAAAGTGAACGTTTATCATTCGGTGATGTGTATATTTGCATGTAGTTTGCATTTTGGAAACTATATACAAATAAGCCAAGTAGGAATCAAACTTTGTACTAAACCCATTATATTGAAGTGCCTACGACAGGATAGAAAATATCAAATTATTCCAAATTTATAAGATAAGATGACCTGCTTTATTTGAATACATTAATATTAGCTATAGGGTCATACATCTCAGCCTGCAGTGTATAAATGCTGTTTTTTGTTTTACTTGGGTATTGTTTTACTCTTTATTTCCTGTCTGTTTTCTGACGTCATCATTTTGGATGCTGGTGTAAAGTAGCCCATATTTATATTGGCATGAGTGTGGCAGAATTAATCGTATACCATTTGTGTTTACATGAGAATTTAGTTGAGAATTCTAGTCATAAATATGAATTTGATACAAGCATATAGTAACTAAAACCTATTTTAAACGCACTGGTAAACCCTCTGGTGTGTTCAGTCATTTTATTCCGCTTTAAGTTAGAAATAGAACTCACCATCTCAAAGTGGTTCTGTGGACTGTAGCTTCTAGGTGTAACATGGTGAATATTCTTGTTTTGCCAAAAATCACTTCACTAAACCACAGCCTTACCTTGAGTAGATATTTCAATTTTACTGTAAAGCTTTTTTTTTTTTATTTGATTGAAATAGGTTGGTAATTGTATTCTAAGCATTTTTTCTAAATTAAATGCCAACTTAATGGTGTCAATGTGTGGGATACTGCTATTGGTTATATTTTAATTATTCAGGGCCAATTCTTACATTTGTTGAATGCAACAGCATTTCTGAGGGATAAGGAATTGGCTACATAGCCAGCGGTCATTATGCTCAGCACCAGAAAAGTATCTGTATTTCATGTGGAATTAATTACTTGCATTGTGATAAATCAATGCCACTGCATAATTTCTGTGGATATGTTTTAACTGCTCCTCTTGCTACCAGTAAGGGTTGATTCCTAATATAAATTTCAGGTACTTGTACTCGTGGTCTGTATGGGGAGTGAGTTGCATTGACTTGGGCTCATATCAGTCCGCCTTCTCACCAGTCTGTGGTTCCTCTCCAGGGAGACGCCAGGAGTCACATGGTCTCGGAGCTGGGCCTGGGGCAGAACCTGGACCTCTCGGACACCATGGTGCAGCAGAAGCTGGACGAGATCAAGGACCAGATCAAGAGGGAGATCCGGAAGGAGCTGAAGATCAAAGAGGGCGCGGAGAACCTGCGCAAGGTCACCACTGACAAGAAGAGCCTGGCCTACGTGGACAACATGCTGAAGAAGTCCAACAAGAAGGTGGAGGAGCTGCACCAGGAGCTCCAGGAGCTGAATGCTCACATCGTGGTGAAAGACCCAGAGGACCTGCTCGGTACGGTTCACACCTTCCCTCACACTTGTATGAAGTAGATTCAGGAATTGGGTCAGAACCGGCCATGTTTCTTTCAGAGGGTGTAGAACATAGTAATGGAATCCATATCCTTCTGAATTGAATTGTGTCATTGCTTAAGGGCACTTGAAAGTAGTCCTGTGTTTTTTTTTTCGTTTTTTTTTTCATGAATCTTTAATGGGTGGAGCTACCGTGCTGTCAGTCACAGGCTGGTAAAAAGCCTTCATCACACAAAAAAAAAAAACACTGATGGGTTCTTTTGCTGTTTGCCAGTCCTCATTCTCCTATTGCTAGTATACATAATGTAGTTATTTTTGCAATGCGCAGGTTGTTTCATAGAAACAACGTATTGAATTAGGCTAGTAGTTGGTAAGTTGTAGTTTGTTATGAAAGCTAAACGGTAAACTCGGACATGTATGTTGTGAGTCGAGTCTAGAAGGGGCCTTTGTTTGTCAGAACATTTCTGCTGTAATGTACTTGCCCTGCAGTGGTGAAAGCAGTGTTTGCGTTCAACGGTTCCTAGAGAAGAGAGCTGTCAAGGCCTCCGGGGCGTCTGAAAGCTAATGAGCGTATATTTAGAGGAGGCCTTGGGGACCCTGTTACACGCCCAACCCCACACACAGCTCAACTGGAATATTAGTTTTCCTCTTCTAGGGTTAGGCTAGGTGAAATGAAATATAGCAGTGTCAGACTGTTGTGTTGTTTTAGGCCGTTTCCTGAGGGGTTAGCTGCAGGGGTGTAAATGCGACGCGGAGCGTCTATTTCCAGCCCGCGTCCCTGTGAGAATCGCGGGATCCGGACAGGAAGCAGCCTTTCGGTCTTCAGGCAGAGCCTGTCAATCAAACGCGTCTGCGGCCGCCGTGCCTGAGGTGGAGTTGTGAGGTTTCATGTACCAGACAGACTACCTTACGCTATCAAATACTTGTGGTTTTGAGTCAATTGTTACGGTTTTTCTTTGGAGAGAAAAGCCTTTTGATTTGTTGCCTCGGCGCAGTTATTGACGGCTCATTGTAGCTCCATATAGGCTTTGTGAAACATGTCACCTGTCGCTACCCTCTTCCGCCTGTACCTGCAGGTGTGTATGCCCATGGGCTGACTCATACAGGACAGGTCATCACCTCAGTCTGCAGCACTGGAATGACAAACATGTTCTTCTGAGCTGTACAGCTACGATATACCTTTTAAAATCTCAAAATGGAAGATTGTCCAAATGCACTCTATATAAATTAATTAGCATCAAGCTAATTTATGTTAATTTTGGCTTGTGTTGAGATAATGAGAAAAGGTGTCGGGAGAATGGGATATTTACACTGAAGCTTACACCTATTTGACTGAGCTTACACTTTACATTAAGCATTGATCATAACGGTGACATCACAAGATGTAAAAGCGTCATGCCACTCAATACCTGAGTGTATCTTATTACTAGAAACCTGGTTAGTGTCTGGAACTTGGGCTGAAAAACATTCAGAACAGCAGCGCTGTCTAGATTCATTTAATCCACTGGAGATTCTGCCTGAGGGGAGTCTGAATCTGGGCACAGACAGTTAATGTGGGAGCCTGTTTGTTTATCTCCGGTCCAGCCAATAACGTCTTAAGTTGCTCTCGGTCTTTGCTCAAGGCCTTGCGAGTCAGCTTTACATTGTAACGTTTCTGTTGGCGCAGGCCTGAAGGACTGCAGCGTGTAGAAAGTTCTGCTAATGCCGAAGTGTAGAAAGTGAGAGTTGTATTTGTAGTTCTGAATGATGACGGCGATCGATGTGGAGTGCAGATAAGCGCATGGAGGACAATGGATGCTCTTTTACCGGAACATTCTAAGAGGAATGTCTTTTCAAACAGAGCTATCAGATTTTTTTTCCCCCCCTGATGCCTGCCCTTTAAGACTGGTATTAATTTCACTGTCCTAACCGACTAATGGTAGTACAGTGACACTGTGGCCTGTTAGGCCAAATTCTACAAATTCTGTACTGCTTAAAAAGCAAACCGAGGATAGTCTAGTTTCTTCACAAAGCTGCAATATTTTTGACTGGCTGGAGGGAGCTGCCTTTGTAAGAGTATTGCGCGCCTCACATACTAGTTGACTGACTCAGTCACTGACTGATGTAAAAACGTTTTTACCGGCAGCGGATGAAAGAACCAGCAGAGTATCCCTTGAACGGTGCCTCTTTCAGTCCTCGGGGTTCATCATCCTCCTCACGTTTTTTACCCTTTGCAACTAAATGTCTTTAAAAAGCTATTACGAATGGACACGGTGAGGTGTGTCACCGTGTGAGCTGCCTCCAGCTAAACTCTAAATGAAGGCTCTTATAATGGGCCTTTATTGTGTTAGTAAAACTAGTGAGAGCTTTTGATGTTAAGCGTTTAGATTCTGTACACTCTATTGTCACCGAAGAGATCCTCCTCTTTTTTTCTTTTTTTTTTAATCTGACAGATTGCAGGAAGGAAGTTGGAAGTGTTTTAAAATCCGGGAGGTCCGTGTGGAGATAAACGGTTGTTTTTAACTTGCCAAGCTAGTACCAAATTGCTACGTAAATACTCTGTGAGTTAATAAAAGCCATATTAATCAAAACCACAGCGTGAGCCGGAGATTTATGAACTGACCGAGACCGACGTTGTACGAATGGATCTCAAAGAGCCACATCTCAGAAGGATCTTCTGCAGAATAAAGGCTGGGTGGTCTTTATCACTCTCTTTTCTTTTTTTTTAAAAGGGGGTCATTGCTTAAAAACGCAGACCGTTTTCACCGACAGGCTTGCTTATCTCTGCTTTTTGGACAGGATGAGCCGCGGCGGTGCGTACGTCTCCGCTCCCGTCATTAGCCTCGGCGTCATCGGTCCTGGCCACTGCGCTTTCCAGCCGCTTCGCAAACAAAGCCCTTCCCTGTCACCCCTCTCCCTCGGTTAGCTAGTGACTTCATCTTGGCGTCATGCTCTCCATGATAGCACTGCCCAGCCAATCGGAGCAATGCCCATTGCGTCAGAAAGAGAGCTTCTCACAACTGGCCTCAAGTGGAGCTGCTGGCCCGACATTATGTGAAAATAGCAGGGGGGAAGTTTCCTCTGAATTACGTGATATGTCAAAACGAAAAAAAAAAAAAGAAGTGACATGGCTGTATTAGGCCACTTACAAATGGAGATGAATGAATCTGTGTTTCACCAAGGCAGTCATGGCTGCCTACGCGCAAAAATAAAGGCACTAGTCGCGTACGGGGCGGTTCAAACCTTAAGGAGGACCGTAATGTTTTGGGCTTCCCTCGGAATGCGACGGCACGGGGGAAAGCGCGGCCAGGCGAGCGGCGCGCGGCCAGGCGAGCGGCGCGCGGCCAGGCGAGCGGCACGCGGCGAGCGAGCGCCGACACGGCGTCCCCCGTCGGCGGCTCTCCCCTCCGGAGGCCCCGCCCCGTCGCGAGGCGCGGAACAGAAGGCGCCCGTTGTCAGCATTCCAAGGGCTGATGTCATCCGCCGTTGCTCGGCACCGAAAAGCCTTCGGAGAGGAGAAGGTGGAGGGCCCCCGCTGCTTCAGGGTTTCTCAGAATCCTGCCCCCGGAGATCTCCGGAGGGGAAAAACCTGCCCCAACCCCCCCGCGCCCGCTGGCCGAGCTCGCCTGATTTATGGGCCGGTCGGGGTCGGCCCATTCCCGGTCCTGCAGGCCCACAGCGACTACAGGATTTCCTCCCACCTCAACACATAATTCTCTCCGTTCCATCTCCATGGAACCGATTTAACAACTTCTCTGTTTCGGGGAGTTAATTATTCGGGAAGATGGACAACGTGTAGGACCCAAGTCTGAGAGATCACCACATGTAACGTACAGTAAAATATCCCTATTCCGTACTTTCATTTCAGTGAGCTTGTGTGCATATATCTTATACCTGCAATAATGATATTAATAAATAATCTCCTGCCTGCTCTTAACAGAAGTCATATTTTAGCTGTGAGAGAGAGTTTTCACCATGGAAATTCTCAGTTACATGTGAATTAAATTTGTCTGGGAGCGTGTGGTCAAACTGTCCTCTCCCCGCTGCCATGTATTATGCTTCCAACACTTCCCTCTGCTACTGAATGGCAGTTCAGAGCAGTACCGATCATGATCCTCACACAGTCTGCGTAATACAGTAACAAATAAAGTCACAATCAAAAGAGATCAGTGGCCAATTACACGAGTGTGGACATGGCGGCCCGGGGATTCTGCAGAGTTGTTAAATACACGGTGATTCGCAGAAAAGATGGCCTGTAGGTTCTCTTTTTTCCTTTCTTTTTTCTCCGCTTCCTTTTTTTTTTTGGAGGAGCTCTATCGGTTGCATGTTTGTCAGCTCGTTGTAGTGCAGTGTTGTGGGATATAAGATGGATGCCTGTGAGTCTGTAATGCCTAGAGATTCAGTGATTCAGTGGCAGCATATGGACAGATTATACTGTGTTGAAAAAGCTACCCTGGCCTGTGTACTAGAGTGCTGGCATTGTAGTGTAATGGCTAAGGAACTGGGCTTGTGACTCCAAGGTTGTGGGTTTGATTCTCAGCAGGGGCACTGCCGTTGTATGTAACATCGAGCAACGGCTGCATAAATGTATTGTATTTTTAAAAAACGTGGGTCTCAACTGTGTAATTCAGCCTGAATTGGAGCATATGCTAAATGCCATGTAATGCTAATGCTAATCGAAATGTAATGTCACGTAATGAGATGCGTTGCGTTCGGCGAGGCGCAGCGATAGCAGGCGAGGTGACGCCACGGTAACCTGGGAAGCTGCAAGGCGAGATTCGCCCACCTCGTGAACGAGAGCCGTTCAGAGCGCGCTCAGTCCTGGGGTGGGGGGGGGGGGAAGGGCGCGATTCCAGTCCAGACACGAAGGAGATGAGCTCATCCGCCTGTGACACGGCTTAACTGAAATTACAGAGGGAATGTTTGTCTTCCACCTCACCCAGGTACCTGTGAAAATGAGACCTATGGCCGCGGAGCACCAAGGGGACAGAGCTTTCTCATATCTTCATTTTACGTGATACAGGACACTGACATAGTTGTACACAATTTTTTGTGTGTTCAGCTGTGGACTGTCTTGCCATCCTAAGTAGTTCTATTTTTTTATTTCACATTTTATAAGAATCCGTGATATGCCTTTACAATCTGGAAAGGGTGCTTGATAATCTGAGGGGAAAATGGCAAATTCACTTTTTATTTATTTTTTTTTGTTTTGTTTTGAATCATATAATTGCTTCTGATGTATGTCCAGACTCCGATATGAGTTGGTTCCCTTCAATGTCTCCATTTTTCATTTAAAAATCTGTGAAAACGCCTGTCCGTTTGGGTTTTGGGCGATCAGGTGAACGTTAGTTAAAAAACCTGTTGTGTTCTTGGTGAAGCTGGGCTTGTCTGCACAGGTCTTTGGCAATGCCCTAACGTAGTATCAACCTGTCAGAGGTTTATTGCACAATAGCTCCAAATAACAAGGCTGTGGTATCAGTCAAATCCATTATAAGCTGAAAAAGAAGCCATAAATACTTGTGCTTTTTAGTACTTCCCAAAGGATACGGTTTCAAAAAGGGCTGTGCTTCATCTAAAGGATGAACATATGATGACCCCCTCGCACACTGTTGTGGTAGCTAGTGTGTGAATGTCACTCTCCTCTCCACATGGAGACTACTGCCTGACGTACGTGACCTTTGAGTCCAGTCGCTAACTGGATTAGCATCAAACCAGTATTTAGTCAGTTGTAACCTCAGTGAAAGAGGGAGGGCCTGCAGAGCAGTGCCAGATTATGCAATGACGTGAAGCCGGTTTCAGAGCTATTTTTGGAGACATTTGTCTTTGAAAGGCTCTTGGTGAATTAGATTAACGTGGTTTTGTTGAATTTTTGTACTTCAGAATGTTTCAGTGGCATGGTTCCCAGTGTAGACTTGTCGTTTAATTAAAACGTTTCCCATTAAATTACAGAGACTGTGCAGGCCAATTGCATTATTAATGGACGGCAAACCTTATCGGTCTCTATCCAATGTGATGAATTCTACAGTCACTCTTGGAAAATGGCACAGTGCTGTTTTGTAATGCATGCGTAGCTGTCAACGGTTTGAGCAGGTCCTTCATCACTGGTGGACGGTCTCTAAAGAGACGAGCAGAGTTGAGTCAGGAGCGGTTTCAGCATTCTAAAACCAGAGAACAAAGTACAGTATTCCCTTCCTCGTTAAAACTTTAGAATGTCCTCACATTTAGAAAAATGGTAAAGAGCATGAACGATTCTTGCAAAGGTGGGGCCTCCATGGATTTTACATTGAGTATTTTGATTTTGAGTTTTGTGTCTGTTTTTAAAAAACATTCTACTGAAATGGTTGATCTTTCAATTTGGGATTAAAGTACTGATCTTGGGCCCGTTAGCATTTGTGTTATTAATTTTTGCATTACTGTGTTAATGATTGGCAGTGCTTGTGGTGGAGTTTTTACTGCGCACTTGAATGTGTAAGAACAGGACCTTGAAAAGGGCTTGAAACGTGTTTAACTGTGGCAGGCAAGTGTAGGAACACTGGGGCCTCCACATAATTCTGTACTAATGCTAACCAGTTCAGAGCTCGCATTTGAATGGACTGTGTGTGAACAGTGCGCTTGTGTCTTATTCAGAATGCAGATTTAAGCTTTGCTGGACGTCTACAGGAGCCCGGCACATCGTACAGCACTGATGCGAGTGTCATGTTTTAAGAGTTGAATTTGTTTTTTTCGTTTGTTCCTTCCAGACTGCCCGCTAACCCCAGACACCCCCAACAGTGAAGCGCGGACGTGCACCAGCAACAGCAGGCTAGCAGCCCCTGAAGAAACAGAACGACATTGAACTGAAAGTGAAACAGGGAGCGGAAAACATGATCCAGATGTACTCGAATGGCTCCTCAAAGGTAATTGGCCCATCGCGCCGTCTTCGCTGGTGCCAGTTCTCCTGCCACACGGTTTAAGCGTTCAGCTGCGGGCCTTCTGTAGTCCATGTTGAAGGAAATGGATTCGATTCAACAGACTGCTGGAGCAAATTTGTTTTGAGCCGGGTGCACAAATCATTGACGGCATTGAGTCAGAGCGGAGACCTTTAGAAATGCAGAAAAAATTCACTTCATTTTTAACTTGAACTTTAAGGTGTTAAAGAAAACCAAAAGAAACACTGGAGGAATAGGCTGCTTTGTCTTACAAATCAATCATCATCATGTTCAAAAAGATGAAAACGGGCGTTGAAGAAAATATTATGTGGGCATGCATGTGTCCAGTTTATTTCCTGTGAAAGACAATGAAATCTTTCAGTCGACCTTGGCACGTATTCTTGCCCATTTCGGCGCCGATATCGTCGCGACTACTTCAAGATGACTGACGCTGCTGGCGTAGTTTCCTAAGGACAAGTGTGACATTGCGGTTCTTGCCCCCGGGGGGGGGAATTATTAGCGTGCCCTGTCTCGGGGCTGAGAAACTGGGGTCGTTTTCTCCCCCTCAACTCTGCCAGCGGAGCCCCGGCCCGCGACTCTGCCGCCTGGGTTTCCCCCCTCCCACATTCCGGCAGTTTCCTGTGCCCCCACCCCCACCCCCACCCCCCGCTCGCTCGGTCTCATTCTACACACTGCTTATAGCCATTAGCCATCAGTGAAGTAGCCGCATTGCTTCAGCCGTTGGCTAATGAGCTGGGCTCCGGCCTTGTGGACGGGCCCCCGCGCCTCCTCCAGAGAGCCAGCCTGTGGAGCCAGAGCAGGGGCTCGGGGAATCCCTGCCCCTGTGCGTCCTCACTGTACTCACCGCCCTCCGCATCGCGTGTGGAAGGTGAATGTGTCATTAAAGAGGAAGGACTGTCTCGTAATCCTATTACTCCGTGACGGATTACAGGAATAACCTTCCCGTGAGCTTTATCTTAAGGGCTGCGCTATTGGCTGTTGTGCATGTTAATGTGCTCACAAAATGGACAGATTTACGCAAGCTTAACGAACGCATGGAATTAAGGTTGTCAACAAAATTTGGGTTTCGATACCGATACCAAGTTTAGTATTGCGATACTCCTTTTTTTTGAAGGAAACGTTAGCCATTGGTTGCGCCCACTGTACTGCATTTCAAATCTGGATAAGTTATCTCTAAGCAAATGAGCAAAGAGGGAACAAGCAAACCACAAACATCAGCCAGTGCCTTAATGCTTTTTCTGTCCTCTTTTGGTATTGCGGGTGGCATGTTGAGCACAACCATTTTTAATCAAGAATGACCAGAGACTGAACTCACAGGTTGGTTATGTAAAGCACTCCGAAGGTAGCCACCATAGCTTAATAAGACTTATGGTTTTAGGCTACCAGTTTCTATTTGTGAACTTTTTCTGCCACAAGAAAAGTAAGTTCTTGTTGAGCTATTTGAGATTAGAATTCTGACCACAGCTGACACCACTGTATATATAACCACATTCACGTTATATATTTTCAGCCGTATCGCTGAAATCTCGCTGGTTGTGGTTTTTTTTGAGCTCCCACGTCTACAATGCTGCTCGTGCTTGCGTGACGTCACCTAATCCTTAAAGGTACAGATCCTTTACTGGCCTCTGCCTATTCATTTCAGGGCAAAAGAGAAGCGTATCAAAACTTTCTAAATGGTGGTATAGTATCCTTTTAAAATTCTAGTACCGTGGGTACTTTCCCAGTACCGGTATACCATACAACCCTACTAGGAATGATGTGAAATTGGGCCTAACTGTAATTTGCCTTTTTGGTTGATGTAGGGTAGAATGGACCCGGCTGGGTTTTGGCACTCTGTGATTGCTGATATATTTGTGTAACATTGGAATGTGGTATAATGCAGTCAGTGGGAAAAGAAAAGGTTGTGCAAAAGGGGGGGGGGGGGGGGGGGGGGGGGGACCTGGCTGATGACTTTAAGAAGCCTGCGCTCATGTCGCCCCGGGCGTCCGCCTGTCAGGAGCTGGGATCTCGGAGAGCACAACATCCTGCAGGAAATGACCAGGGGCTTACATCAGCCGGGAAGTGGCCGCTAACGGAAGCCTTCCTTCTCGCACACCGGCGACACTGTAACTGCCGAAGACATTCCGTGTGGAATTTTGTTTACTTAAGCCAGTTCTTAGTAATGTTAATTGGACACTGCTTCTGCAGACACCCGCTGCTAACTAATCCTTCTTTTCTCCACCCATGCCACAGGTTTGGGTTGGCACAAATGGTCGTTCTGAGAAACTGAAATTGCACCACTTACTATAAATTGCGTTTGGTTATTTATAGAAAGCATTATGTTCATTACTTCAACAATTACAGGGACGAGTTACGACTCAAAGGAGAGCTGGTTTAATTAAAATGAGAACTTTGTGGCTAGTTCATTATTCATGAGTTTCCTGCAGTGAATTTTAATCATATTATGAAATAATTCTGTATGATTTATCATAATACATTTAATTGTAAAATGAACTTATGATCATTATAGAGAAACAATTATAGAGAATACAGTTATTTTTAAAGTGGTGACAATATGATGCTTCTCCTCAATAATATGTACATATAAAGGCCATTTCATGTCCAAAGTGGA